>JADLZN010011404.1:0-273450 GCA_018155175.1 Sinocyclocheilus anophthalmus | reverse complement strand
GGCGATAGGCCCATCCGGGCTAGGATTTCGGCTTTGAGCTAGTCATACGTTTCATTCTGGGGTGCCCTCAGGGCATAATAGGCCCACTGCGCTTCTCCGGTGAGAAAGGGGGCGATGATGCGACCCCACTCTTCCTGGACCCACCCCTCCCAGGCCGCGATGACCTCAAATGTGTGGAAATAAGCCTCGATGTCGTCGTTCTCGGTCAACCAGACGAGGTATTGGTGCGTGGCGTCTGACCGTCGGCTTCTGCCCGTGAGGGTCTATTACGCCCCGCCTACGCTTGCCTGCAGCTTGTTCAACGACCCCGGTCATGTATATTCCGCCAGGCCACTTGCCCAGTTCTCTCGCTGTATAACTACTGCTGGCCGGGCCTGTGAGCAGTCCGTTAGGCGGTAGTGGGGGGGAGACGTATGACGTGGACCTTTCATGTTGCCGGCTCTGGGTAAGAGAGCTCCGTTCTTTCTTCCCCTAGAAGAGACACAGATATCATTAGGCCCCCTGGCGGTGACCCGTCTCTGTGTCTCATCACCATGAAGAAAATGCGGACCGAGCACAATTCACCGCAGTCTCCACCAATGTCCGGGGGTGAATTGAGACAGACCTCGTAAATACGTTCGAAAGAGCCCCGGAGGTGATTTATTTTCCACACACTCACTGATCAACGTGCCCTGTGATGACTTGGTGCTCGGTGGTGGGGTGGTGGGGGGGGGGTGGTCAGGGAGGTTCCGGTCGTAGTGGCAGACGCTTGGCCCGTCTCAGAGTGTTGCTCGTGGGTGTGACGTGCCGTGTTGTTCAGATCCCTCTCCTGGAGTGCCGTTGGAGTCTGTGAATAAGGAGAAACAAGCATTAATGTCTCCTGGAGCTCCGGTGTGCCTTCCCGCTGGTGTCTCTTCTCCTTGCTTTTAAGGCCAGTGGGAACGAGCTCCAGATGCGCCACTCATCGCGCACAGGTGTTGTGCTTCGGTGATCAGTGTGGCAGCGGCTTTTCCAGGGCGACGCTAATCTGGACTCGGGATACTCGCCACAATATTCTATATTATATAGATATAATGACGTGGGGCAAATAGTACATTTAGTCAGCCACCAATTGTGCAAGTTCTCCCCCTTAAAAAAATGAGAGAGGCCTGTAATTTTCATCATAGGTATACCTCAATATGAGAGACAAAATGAGGGGAAAAAATCCAGAAAAATCACATTGTATGATTTTTAAAAAATTAATTGGTGTTAAATTCCCTGGTAAAATAAGTATTTGGTCACCTACAAACAAGCAGAATTTCTGGCTCGTCACAGACCTGAACGTCTTCTTAAGAGGCTCCTCTGTCTCTCCACTCGTTACCTGTATTAATGGCATCTTTTTGAACTCGTTATCAGTATAAAAGATATCTGTCCACAACCTCAAACAGTCACTCCAAACTCCACCATGGCCAAGATTAAATAGCTGTCAAAGGACACCAGAAACAAATTGTAGACCTGCACCAGGCTGGGAAGTCTGAATCTGCAATAGGTAAGCAGCTTGGTGTGTAGAAATCAACTGTGGGAGCAATTATTGGAAAATTGAAGACATACAAGACCACTGATAATCTCCTCGATCTGGGGCTCCACGCAAGATCCCACCCCGTGGGGGCTCCCAGGAAAAAAAAAAAAAAAACCAAGAAAAAAAAAAAAATCCAAATGAATCACAATAACTGTGAGAAAAATCCCAGAACCACACGTGGGGACCTAGTGAATGACCTGCAGAGGGCTGGGACCAAAGTAACATAGGCTACCATCAGTAACACACTGCGCGTCCAGGGACTCAAATCCTGCAGTGCCACACGTGTCCCCCTGCTTAAGCCAGTACATGTCCAGGCCCGTCTGAAGTTTGCTAGCGAGCATTTGGATGATCCAGAAGAGGATTGGAGAATGTCATATGGTCAGATGAAACCAATATATAACTTTTTGGTAAAAACTCAACTTTTGTTTGTCGTGTTTGGAGGAGAAAGAATGCTTTGTTGCATCCAAAGAACACCATACCTAGTGTGAAGCATGGGGGTGGAAACATCATGCTTTGGGGCTATTTTTCTGCAAAGGGACCAGGATTACTGATCCGTGTAAACGAAAGAATGACTGGGGCCATGTATCGTGAGATTTTGAGTGAAAACCCCTCCTTCCATCAGCAAGGGCATTGAAAATTAAACGTGGCTGGGTCTTTCAGCATGACATGATCAATGATCCCAAACACACCGCCCGGGTAACGAAGGAGTGGTTTCGTAAGAAGCACTTCAAGGTCCTGGAGTGGCCTAGCCAATCTCCAGACCTCAGGCTCAATCCTATAGAAAATCTGTGGAGGGAGTTGAAAATCCGTGTTGCCCAACGACAGCCCCAAAACATTACTGCTCTAGAGGGGATCTGCATGGAGGAATGGGTCAAAATATCAGCAACAGTGTGTGAAAACCTTGTGAAGACTTAAGAAAACGTTTGACCTCTGTCATTGCAAACAAAGGGTATATAACAAAGTATTGAAATGAAATTTTGTTATTGTCCAAATACTTATTTTCCACCATAATTTACCAATTAATTCTTTAAAAATCTTACAATGTGATTTTTCTGGATTTTTTTTTCCTCATTTTGTCTCTCATAATTGAGGTAAACCTATGATGAAAATTACAGGCCTCTCTCATCTTTTTTAGTGGGAGAACTTTCACAATTGGTGGCTGACTAAATACTTTTTTTTTCCCCACTGTATATATATATACTGTATGTAGGTGTATTTAATGCGCTCGGATGGTTGTTTGTATAATCCTTCTGACTAGTTGTCTTATGGCAGTGTATTTCCGCGGACCTGTAGTGGTTCTGTCCTTATTCTAGGGGTAGGCCTCGGTGAGCACCCCTCTTCTGGGTTCAGAAACCGCGTGTCTCGATTTGCAGTTCGATATATGTCCAGATGGTACGTAAAGAAAAAACCCAAGAAAGAATACACATTCGGTTCATACTTCCTTACCATACCTATGTGGCCCGGTCACAGGCTTTCTGCGGGCCTTCTGATCATCGTCAGCACCGCCGGCACGGCCCTGCAAAAATTTCTTAGGACTCCGGTTTGGGCCTTATGCTTTCAGCTGCCCCTGGTCTGGTCTACCCGTATCATGTCTGCCCTTAGGGGCCTTCCTTGTCTCCAGGATATCCCCTCTTGCTGAGGAATCGAGCGGGAGGTATAGGTGGCATTTGCGAGAACTTTCTTGTGTAATGCTGTCTCAGGCAGTGGTCCCCTCACCTTAGAGGGTTGTATTTGAGCTTGCCTCTCCCGTTTGGCACAGTACTTCCGAGTATCTGTGAGCAGATGCTTGGAAAACTCTAAAATCCACATAGCTGGTAAGTGTGCACGTTAAGCTTTGTGCACTTTTCTAAAAATCCACATAAGTGGTAAGTGTGCACGTTATGCTTTGCGCATTTTCTAAAATCCACATAGCTGGTAATTGTGCACGTTATTCTTTGCCCACTTTCTAAAATCCACATCAGTGGTAAGTGTGCACGTTATGCTTTACCCAATTTTCTGAAATCCTGTATGGTAAGGGGTACGCGTTATTAACCTCGTTCCCTTTCTCTGAGTTGGTTAGACTCCTGTTCCTTGGGCTCCACTCAACTAGTGTGTTTCTGTCGACACACTCTGGAAGCATCGCCCCCCTCACCATTGAGGGTTACTGTGAGTATGGTGCTTTCTTTCGAGCATTAATCACCTGAGGAGTTTGATTCCTCGCTCCATGGGCTGTTCTCGTGGTAGTGTTTAGCAGTGTTCCCCTTTTATCAAAGGGTTACCTATGAGCACGCTACTTCTTTCTGAATTCGGAGTTCTCCTCTCACATTAGAAGTTTGAGTTCTCTGTTTCTCCAAGAGTACCTGGAACCAGCAGCATCAGGCGAAATAGGCCCTTCCTTTGCCTCTCTGATGCGCTGAGTTTTTTTTGGCTAGCTTGCAGTACGCTTACACTTCTGATTCTACAATCGCGCTGTAGTTCGAGCCCCCTCTCGTTGAGAGCTGGTTTTGTGCTCCCTCAGCTAAGGTAAATTACTGCTAGCCGTTTCAGCATTGGAACATGCTGTAGGTCGATCCCCCTCTCGTTTGAGAGCTGGGTGTTCTCCACAGCTAGTAAATTAGTTGCTACTGGTCCGGCTTGGCACCTGGCTGCAGGTCGGCCTCTCTCGTTTCGAATGAACTGGGGGTGTTGCTTCCCTCAGCTATAATAACTGCTAGCTGTTTCCTCATTGGAACATACGGTATTCGAACTCCCTCTGTTTAAGAGCTGTGATAGGTGCTTCCCTCAGCTACATATTTACTCGCTAGCCACTCCCATTATAAGCGTAGATCGAGTTGATGACTGTCCCTCATAACATAGCATTTTGGATGCACCATTTCCATCTATGGGCCTGCTCTTTCAGATTACCCACTACGAAACCCCTTTGAACGGTAAGTTTTTAATTCACTTCACTTGAAGTCTTTGTACACTTTCTAAAATTCACACTGTGGTAAGTTTGCATGCTAGTACTCTGCATTCTTTTCTAAAAATCCTGTATGGTAAGAACTACGCTCAACATCTTCGTGCTCTTTCTGAGTGGTTTAAAAACCCCGGTTCCGCCTTGGGCACCAATCCTCCTATGTATCCTCTGGATACCTAATTAACAGGGTGTTGCTACTAAGGGTCTGTTGAGACAGTTCTTTCAGCAAGCTCATGCAGCGTAAGCGGTAGCCCCCTGGGTGACAGGCCAAGACCTAGTACGATTCTAGGCACTTGGTCGTATTCCCTTAAAGGAATCTATTCCTGATTCCAAGCCGTGAGCTCTACCCCGGGCCCAGGTGTCTGGCCCTAACAGGTAAGTATTTTTGGGTATGTAGCCTAGGCCTTTGGCAGTAGGGAATAACGTCACTGACAGCCATCTAAACATCCCAGGGGCAACTCCCATGGCAATATGGTAGAGTTGGTACGTAGTGCTCGCCATGGTTTTCTGGCATGCACTTCCCTCAGCATGGCGGCGTGGGTATATTGTTCCCCATAGCGACCCCTAGAGGAACGCAGTTCGAAGTTCCCATGAAAAGGAACATCTCAGGTTACTTATGTAACCATAGTTCCCTGAGTAAGGAACGAGACACTGCGTCCTCTAGGCTTTTTTGCCATGCTTCGGACGCAAGCTTCAGACAAAGAAGTGGATTATGTGTTCTCCCGGCGCCTATTTATATTTTAGTCGCACCGGTAGTGACGTCATGGCCTGTCGCCGGCTAACATGTTGTTGGTGTTTTTTCAATGTATGC
The DNA here is from genome assembly GCA_018155175.1 of Sinocyclocheilus anophthalmus. Classification (NCBI taxonomy): domain Eukaryota; kingdom Metazoa; phylum Chordata; class Actinopteri; order Cypriniformes; family Cyprinidae; genus Sinocyclocheilus; species Sinocyclocheilus anophthalmus. The sequence goes on along the minus strand of JADLZN010011404.1, from coordinate 268,167 downwards.
TTCAGACACGGGTCACGGCGAGGCATTCCCCATAGCAACCCCTAGAGGACGCAGTGTCTCGTTCCCTACTCAGGGAACTATGGTTACATACGTAACCTGAGATGTTTTTAACAATATTTGAGCAAAAGCTTGTCAAACATTTTTGGAGAAGTTGATGTTTCTCCATTCAAAGAGATAAGAGCTGCACTTGCTTGCGTTTCAAAGATGGCCGCAGAGTGAAATTACTTGCCTTAAAGGGACTTTGCTGTTTCTATAGCAACCGGAACTTCTAACGGCAGCTGCAGTGACACAATGACTTCACCGATTATCAGTTAGCTCTTGGTTACCCTCGAAGGCGGGGCTTCTCTATAGAGCGGCCATATTGTCGTTGCATTTTTCCCCATTAAAACTATACAAGTGACACGTCTTGGGTATTTTATAGTCTTTGTTCTAAACCGGGGCAGGGGGTCATGATATTCAAATGCCGATTGTTTCAGCCACCACATTTATCAACGTATGATCATTCGTACAATGGGATACGAATGTTTCATGAATCAAACATGAACCCTGACGTAAGTTGATTGGTGCGCTCGGATCTGCTCTCGTTTCTATGTTATACTGATAATTGAGTCCCTGCCAAAACATTATTGTAAATCAGATTTATTAGAAATACACAAAATCACCCTAAAGAGTCCTGGAATTAGTATTGTTAATCATTATCTTTAGTCATCTGCTCTAATATCAGCATACAGCAACAAAATAAGAGACATAGCATGAACTAAGAGATAATGAGATGTCTCCGGTGCAAAACAAAGCTCAGTTGTGGCACTGGAATTGAATTGGAAGCTATTGTTTGTATCATTAGCATGTAATTGCTTTACATCTTCAAACAAAGCAAAGTGGTCTAAAGTTAAGAAATAATGAGAAACGGACTGTGGAGTTCTGCAAAGAAGACTTTAGTCTAAAAGAGAGAAAAGCACTAACACAATAGCAAAAATCTAATGTGGTTAAGAATGATGATGTTTTAGACCAAACAAGGTGTGATAATAAAACTAACAGAATGTCATTTCATTATATAGCAAAAACAATCCTTCTTTATGATTCATTAATGTTCGGCTCATATCTTTATTCTTTTGTTCCATATCTTTCTTCTGTGTTTCTCCTCATGTCTCAGACTAAAACAACAGGCTAATGAGTAATCATATTATTCTAAAGACTTTGGATTTAAAAATGTTGTTAGTGTGGGTAGTGTGTATTGTGAACTAATGATCGCAAAACTGCCAAGAGGAAGCATACAATATACATACATTAGAGAGCAAATGAGTCTGCTGTGAATAAACAGAGAGAGATGACATCTGCTTAGCATAGGGAGAAAAATGGAATTCAATTGCTTTTAGCCAATGCTAATATTTCATCACAGCAAATGGGTTTATATGAAGCTTCAAATTTGACTGACTTGGCCCAAGGTTATGAATGACAGGTTTATCTGGATTAATTTGATAATTTGCAGCTGTATGTGAATAAGATTTTTTTTTTAAATGACAGAAAGAGAATGTAAGAATAAGGATCAGATTGCATTATATCACACAACTTATATCATACACATTTTCTACAGAAAATATCATTGTAAAAAATAGTTCACCTCAAAATTAAAATTCTAAAAATAAAATTGTCATTTTCATTCTGTTCCAACCCAACTCTTCAGAAGTCATATAGGGGAGTAGCTTATATATTATATAATATATATATATTATATCACTTAAACATTTTTTCTCAGTATGCAACTAAACAGTTTGCGCTGGAAATTGTCCCCTTGACATTCTGCCATTGATTTCTCATTTTCTGTTCTATGATGGTGGTGGGGGGGTCACATGGTTTTGATAGACACATGGTGATCAAATGATTTTTAAGTGAAGTATCCAATTTTATAAATAGATTGAATGTCATTGAACTGTCAATGTCAATGTCTCTGCATCAGAGATCTTAGGCCATCATCTTTAGATAACAAGCTCAGTTATGGAGTTAATAAGCATCTTAACAGTCTTCTAGAGTGCACAAACACACACAAACAGATCAGGTAAACTCGCTTTCATACTCTCCCACTCTCCTCCCCCACATGTCCATCAACAAAATGAGTTCAGACAGGCAGAGGACAGATGAGACTCAAAAAAAAAAAGAGTATAAAAAGGAGTAACCATTAAATAAGCAAAATAAATTACCACTGTCAGGATTTGCTACATGGTGAAACCCACTGCACAGGACCGGATGTGCACAACACATTTGTCACAAATGATAATGTGCAGGTATGCAAAAGTAATGCTAATCATGTTATCTGCTACACAGTGTAGAAATTGTGCTGTGGCTGACCGGTGATAAAGTAGCAGCACAGACTCTGCATTTACATTCAAACCGCAGAGGTACAAATGTGAAGTAAAACTCCTGATTCGACAAATTCTTTCACCTACTTTACAGAGGAAACATGGACATTCGTTTTAGAGTTATCAGCAGAGTCAGCTAATTTTATGCTTTACTCAAAAACTGTAGAGATACTGCAAAACCAGAGACCCTTAAGCTAGGAAGTACACCCCGATGGCCTTGACCATCACTTAATATGGCCTATGATACACATGTGCCTTGTAAAGGGTCTTTGTACTTGTTTTAGTAATGGAAATCTCTTGGTCTTTCCTGTGCTGTTCACTCAATGAAGCCCACAGCAGTGTTCTCCTCTTGCTCTGTTTTCTCAGTGATGATTTGTGTTCTTTGGAATCAGTGTGCCATTCAGAATTAAAATGAGAATGTCTTTTAAACTCTAGTTCAATTTTTTATTTGAATTAGGATACTGTAGTAAACAGTATGTAATTAGATATGTAATGAAAATTAAAATTTAAAATAAAAATGTAATGAAAATGATAAAATGTAAATGTCACCTAAAAAAATTATGCACAGTATAATACACTATGCAAAAGTCTTAGGCCAATAGAATTGTCACCAAAAAAGGCAATTACTTCTATCTTTTGCTGTAGTGTGTCAGTAGGAAATATCAGTTTACATTTCCAAACATCTTTTTTGCCATTAAAGGGGTCATATGATGCAATTTCAATTTTTCCTTTTTCTTTGGAGTGTTAAAAGCTCTTGGTTCATAAATAAGATCTGTAAAGTTGCAAAGACTAAAGTCTTAAATCCAAAGAGATATTCTTTATAAAAGTTAAAGGGGTCATATGATGCTATTTTACAAAGTCTTGATTTTGTTTTGGGAACAGAATATGTTGGCATTCTTTAATGTTCAAAAAAAACATTATTTTTCTAATACTGTACATTATTGTAGATCCTCTATCCCCCGCCTCTCTCAAATGCGTCGTTTTCAACAAGCCCCCCTCCTTTGACAAGCGCAGTCTGCTCGGATTGGCCAGCTGACCCAGTGCATTGTGTGCATTGTGATTGGCCGAACACCACACGCACGCGTTGGAAATGTAACGCCCCTTACCATAATCGCGAGCTTCAGCTTTCAAAGTAAAAACAAGACAGTTAATAATGTCATTAGTTTTACAATCAGTTCAAGCCCGAAAGGGGAACAGAGTCAGAGTCACTGACAGACACAGTGATGATGCAGTACACAAGCCGCGGTTAAGACAGCTGACGTGCTATAATTTCTGACAGGCAGTTCACTCTCCTGTGATGTGACCCTGTTCCCCTCACACACACACACACACACATGATGCGTTACTCTGCGCAAAAAACTCCGCATTTGAACAATCAATAGAAAATACTTAAACTAATAACAAAACAGTAGCTGACTGTAGCGCCAGATTGTCATAGCAAAGTCGAATTGACCCTTTTTTTTTTTAGAAATAACCTTTGTGCACAGCCAGCCTTGTACTCTTCTATGTTAAAAAAACTGTTGTCCATAAAATGTGTTGCACAAATTTGAACATCTGGGTTGTGCTGTTCTGTTGTAAATAAATCTTAACCAGTGATTCCTAATTGCATCTACTTCTGGAAGGCCAAATAAAGTGCTTGTGCTTTCGCACTGAAACACACAGCGTCACCCTGACATGCTGCTTCAACACTAACTGCTCTTCCTGAAACCACGCCTTCTTCTTTGCGTGCACATTTGTGCGGCATTATGCTAATTTTTCCACATAGTGAGGTAGATATGTTGGGTCGTGTTAGAATGAGCCGTTTTAGGTATGCGTGGTTGACTCTTAACTTTTATAAAGAATAATTCTCTTTGTATTTGAGACTTTAGTCTTTGCAACTTCAGGGATCTTTTCTGTGCACAATCAGCTTGTAACACTCCAAGAGAAAGAAAAACTTGAAATCGCATCATATAACCCCTTTCATAGTCAGCCACGCCTACCTAAAACGCTGGTTCTAACACACCCCTACATGTCTACGTCACTATGTGGGAAGTTTTGCATAATGCTGCCCAAATGTTCAGGCAAAAAAAGAAGGCGTAACTTTAATTCTTGCTGTTGCCACCGCTGCCATGTTGTGGAGTCGCTGTGTTTTTCGTTGTGAAAGCGAACTACTTTGTTGGCCTTCCAAAAGAGGACACAACGAAATTAGTGGTTAAGTTGTATTTACAACACTTGTTCCAGAACACCCCCGTGCAACCCCAATATTCAGATGTGTGCTGCGCATTTTTATGGAGGATGAGGACTGTTTCCTGAACCAGTAGCCTGGTTGTATATCTTATATAATTAGACAAGGAAAAACCTTGGTACGTGTACTGTGTTAGGCTAACCGAGACTTGGCATTTGCACTTATATATTGTTGCTCTTTTGTTAGTTTTGACTGCTTTATCCTCATTTGTAAGTCCCTTTGGATAAAATCGTCTGCTAAATGACTAACTTAAATGTAGCCTACAATGGTTCTGTGCACAAAGGCTGTTTCTATAAAGTGGGTCAGTTCATGTTGGCGCTTCTGACTCACAGCCTGTACGTACGTTTTTTTATATTTAATAATTTGCCACTGATGATTCAAACGCGTTTGAGCAGTGTAGAGTAGCGCTTGTTGTTTTTCATTTCTCCGATCATAAATGCAGACGTGGTTTTATGTTTACGTGGCACGATGTATTGCAACGCAATGCGTAAAAAGACAGTATACGTCATTATAATCAGTAATTATGTCCCCACTGGATGCAACAAATGCCTCATTTGTAATGGGTTTTTTTGGTTTTATCTCGTCGCGCCGGGACATGGCATCACAGTATGGTAAGGGGCGTAATATTTCAGTCACATGCTTGAGGTATTCGGCCACTCACAACTCACTGGATAGCTGGCCAATCAGAGCACATCTTGCTTTTTCAGACCGATGAGCTTTTTAAAAATCGACGCTTTTCAGAAAGGCTGGGCATAGAGGAGAAACATTAATGTACATTATATGGAAAATAATGAGTTTTTTAACCTTAAACCGCATAAACCATTTCATTACACCAAATACACAAAAAAATGTTCTTTTTAGCAACGTCATATGACTCTTTAATTGTAATAATCCAGAGATATTTTTGTATGCGCAAGGAGTCTAACAACTTCCAGTATGCTCCACACAGGGATCTTATTACAATTAATGGCAAAAGAATTTTAGAATATTAAACTGATATTTCCTACTGACACACTACAGAAAAATATATAAATAATTGGCTTAAAAACATTTTTTGTTGTTAGTGAAAATACTTATGCCAAGACTTTTTTTCACATTAAACTGTACGTTATGATTACACAACCGTTCAAATGCGTGGGGATTAGTAAGATTTTAATTCTTTTTTATATTAATCCGGCTTGCATTTCTTTGATCAATAATACAGTAAAACAGTTATATTGTGAAATATTATTACAATTTAAGTTAAACTTTTTTGGTGATGTTGTTACAGTGAAATTACACAAACAAGTACTGAGTAAAATATATGAACTACATGCACTTACTTATCCACCTTATTTTTAATGTAAGAACGATTGCGGCCATCTGTAACTTGAATGTATGAGGCTTCTGTGTCCTCCGCTTCCAGCTATTTTTTAGTGGAACAACACAGGTATGCTGCTCGATGTTGCATAATGGTATTTCAATCTAATCATATTATTTCATTGTATTTTTGTAATTATAAACACATTGGTTTGTGGCTCAAATAGTTTTAAACCGTTTACTGCATTTTGTTATTCTCCTAGTTATTTACCTATAGCGGCTAATGAATCTTAGTTCTCACACATTCACAAAAAAAATAAAAAAATTAAATGTCTGTGTTGCAAAATAAGGTGGATATAATTTATGGTTAGGTTTAGGGTTAGTTACGTGTAATAAGACTGTGTACTTAACAGCTTTAATGAAAGAACTACAGACAAAACAACAAAGAAGAAATTTAAGAAAATTCAACACATTAACTGATTATCAAACGAATTGTTAGTTGCAGCTACTTTGTGAATCGTTAACTAGCTGATAAGATTTGTGGATCATTGGACATTAAACGTACTGATAAGTAAACAAACATAAAATAGTAAACAAACATAAAACACTACACCTTTACTGACATCCTCTGGAGAAACCCATCCATTCATCTTTTTTCCAAACGGCTCGTTCTATGTGACGTCACGCAACTTCCGTTCTGACGCGAAGCAGGGTATTCTTACTTCCGCCAGCATGTAAGCGCTATCGCTACCAGCATGGAGTTCACCCAAACGCTTGTACAACTGCCACAAATACGATTAGAGGATGACTGCTGCTGTCTATTCTCGTCCTCGTTCAGGGAGAGGCGTCTGGCATCTCAAACGAACTTACCGAATAGCCTACCGATCGGCGAGATTTGCCGCTTGAAGTCGAGGGAGGAGTTGAAAACGGAGCACTGCAGTCACTGATTCCCGCGACTCTCGCGCACTGTTTGCTGTCTTTATTGCAGTTAGATGAAGTTGGTTAGATATATTTCTCAAATAAAAAAACGTTTTAGACATTTACATGTGGTAACAGAAAGCCTTTTCATTCAGTAATTTATGTCCTGCTTAATACAGTGCCTGTATGTACAAGAATAGTTCAACATAAGCTTGTACTATTTAAATATCAATAAAATGGGGTCTATAATTTTCCGTTTTATTAATGTAATTCAGAAATAAATATTAAATATATTAAGTTTATATAAAAAGCTTTTACAGTTAAAAACAGATGCCAGCATTTGTGTAAATAAATATAAAATGTAGGTCATAGCTGTTTTTTTTAAAGATCACATTGCATTTAGCCTATAATGAAAATAAAATACGGTCGATCATATTAATCAATAATAATTTACAAAGTAAAAACAGAGTATACATGTAGTTAAAGCGAAATTGAATGGAGGAATTTAAGTAGAAAATGAAATGTAGAACTACACGACTGTCCTTTTTGTATTTTTTCCAATATTAAGCCATTTTATTCTTGTTTCTCTTCAGACCACTTGCCTTTGTGGATGTGAAATGTGCCATGTGTAGTAAAAAGATTTAATATAAAAAATATGACTTGTGTCCATGTCATTTCCCCATAGTAAATAAAAACAAAATCATGTTGTTTGTCTTTTTATTGCCCAACTATAAAGGGGGAATTTAATTTACGCAGTGTACTCACAAATGATCCAAGGAGTGGCATAAACCGAAATAACAAGTGAAAAGGTATTAAGGATGTATTTTGTGTGTAGGCTACACATAATCGTTGTCATACAAATCTGAAAGCAAGCAGTTGCGGCAAGCAAGCCACCCATCTAAAGCAGAAAGCACATACAGGTGCATCTCAATAAATTAGAATGTCGTGGAAAAGTTTATTTATTTCAGTAATTCAACTCAAATTGTGAAAATCGTGTATTAAATTCAATGAACACAGACTGAAGTAGTTTAAGTCTTTGGTTCGTTTAATTTGGATGATTTTGGCTCACATTTAAAAAAAAACTCAACAAATTAGAATACTTCATAAGACCAATAAAAAAAATGTTTTGTGAATTGTTGGCCTTCTGGAAAGTATGTTCATTTACTGTACATGTACTCAATACTTGGTAGGGCTTCTTTTATTTGCCCCCCCCTTTTTTTTTTTTTTTTCTTAATTCTAATCTTTCATAGATTCTCTATGGGGTTCAGGTCTGGTGAGTTTGCTGGCCAGTCAAGCACACCAACACCATGGCCATTTAACTAACTTTTGGTAGTGTGTGCAGGTGCCAAATCCTGCTGGAAAATAAAAACAGGCTCTTCAAAAAGCTGGTCAGCAGAAGGAAGCATGAAGTGCTCCAAATTTCTTGGTAAACGGGTGCAGTTGACGGTGGGGGGGGGGGGCGTTTTTTTTTTTTCTGGACTCCTTTTTACTGGTTAAGTTTCATGTTATTAATCAAAAAGCATGTCTAATTAATTAAAATAATGAAACCTAAACAATTTAACATCAATTTATTAAAAGTTTAACAAATATTACATGTTTAGGGCCCTATGAAATGTTTTATTTTTCCAACCTTATCTTTTATTGTAACCAAATTCCGTTTTAGCATGTCTAATTTGAAAGCATAAAAAAAGTTTCATTTATTCTTACAATAGCCATATGATTTTTTTGCTCAGAAATTCTGTGTTTTATTCCTTATTTATGTAAATTATTAGCCGAGGCCGCCCTCCCCCCCTAAAATAATGGCAGGGACACACTGGACTTCAAGCGACTTGGGCTATGAGCTTCTCCACCCTTCCTGCAGACTCTAGGACCTTGGTTTCCAAATGAAATACAAAACTTGCTCTCATCTGAAAAGAGGACTTTGGACCACTGGGCAACAGTTCAGTTCTTCTTCTCCTTAGCCCAGGTAAGACACCTCTGACGTTGTCTGTGGTTCAGGAGTGGCTTAACAAGAGGAATACGACAACTGTAGCCAAATTCCTTGACACGTCTGTGTGTGGTGGCTCTTGATGCCTTGACCCCAGCCTCATTCCATTCCTTGTGAAGTTCGCTCAATTTCTTGAATCGATTTTGCTTGACAATCCTCATAAGGCTGCGGTTCTCTCGGTTGGTTGTGCATCTTTTTCTTCCACACATTTTCCTTCCACTCAACTTTCTGTTAACATGCTTCGATACAGCACTCTGTGAACAGCCAGCTTCTTTGGCAATGAATGTTTGTGGCTTACCCTCCTTGTGAAGGGTGTCAATGATTGTCTTCTGGACAACTGTCAGATCAGCAGTCTTCCCCATGATTGTGTAGCCTAGTGAACCAAACTGAGAGAACATTTTGAAGGCTCAGGAAACCTTTGCAGGTGTTTTGAGTTGATTAGCTGATTGGCATGTCACCATATTCTAATTTGTTGAGATAATGAATTGGTGGGTTTTTGTTAAATGTGAGCCAAAATCATCACAATTAAAAGAACCAAAGACTTAAACTACTTCAGTCTGTGTGCATTGAATTTATTTAATACACGAGTTTCACAATTTGAGTTGAATTACTGAAATAAATGAACTTTTCCACGACATTCTAATTTATTGAGATGCACCTGTATTTTGTGGTCAAAATGAGCCTAAAATGCAAAATAATTAGCCTGATTAGGGGTAGTAAAGATCCATTTCCAAAAGCATAAAGTTAAACATAACTCATTAAATAAAAATCATTAAAAAAGTTAATTACTCAGTTTGTGAAAATGTTAAATACAGTCAGAAAATGTTACAAATATTTGTTAAATACAGTTTTATTTATCATACGTTCTCATTTTTATTGTTTTATTTTTAGTGTGTTTTTGTAAAGTCATAATTTTGTTATAATCCTGTTTTGATCTGTTCACTATTTGCAGTATTTACTATTTACTTTTCATAGTGTGATTTTTGGTGAATTGTAGTCCTATTAATAAACTAGGGTAAGTTTGATCCTTAAACATCATTGTAATTACTAATTATGATATTAATATATGGAAACCAAAACAAATAAAAAACATACACAAATATATTGTCCCCGTTTTCTAATTTTGTAGATAATCACAAATGAGATTTCAGTGATATTTTGATCACTGAACTTGGAAATCTGGTCACCTTATACGAGACAGGAGCAGGACATCCTGGACAAGGGTAGGAATAATAATTATATGACAGTTAGAAAATGATTATACATTATAAAATAAATTGTAAAAATTGTATTACATACTGACTACCACATTTGCACGCGTTATAAAATCGGACACTAGCTGTGTGAAAGAGGATTTGGCAGTGTATATGAAGGAACTAGCGGCAAGGATGCAAGCTGTCATTTTTTTTTTTTTTTTTACAAAACTTTGCATATCTGTTTAGGATTCATGGCTGGAATTATATGACTTCTGTGCATATGCTAATTCTTTGTTTTGTTGATCAGGTGAAATTTACAGTGAAGATGCCAGGCATGCCATATATCAGAGTGGTGAGTAGACTGTGCTCTCTATGTAATCTTATATTCACATTAATCACAGACTACAAATGGCATTTCAATTGGCTAACTGTTTTGACTTGTTTTAACTACTGTAAGTCCTTATTTGGGAAACCACCTCCATTGAAGAGTCATGTTTTCTTTCTTTTAGCCTGGTCATCTCGAACGCCTCCCCATGGAGATCGGCCTGACACTCATGGCCAATAAGGGCCCCATTGTTCCTCAGATCATTAAACTTCTGGACTAGCAGGACGACACACACCACTACATCATGGTCATGGTGCGGCCCTTGCCTTGCATCGATTTGTTTAGTTTCGTGGAGCTCTACGGTGGAAGCCTCGAAGAGGGGACGGCACAAAATGTAAGGTGGCAGGTCACCGATGCAGCTAACATTTGCGGGACATTAAAGTGGAGAACCTGCTGGTAAACCAGGGCACCATGGAGGTCAAATTGACTGACTTTGGGTGCAGCCTTTAAAGTTTTCCATGGTATGTGTTATGAACTGCTTTAATGATCTCACAGAGATGCAACCTATATATAGTGAACAGGCAGTAGTGATGTATTAAACATCAGACAATATCACTTTCCTGCAGGAACAAAAGGGTACTGTCCTTTAGAGTTCAACATGAAGGCCACGTACTATGCAAGGCCGATGACAGTGTGGAGACTAGAGTCCCTCTTGTGTGAAATGGTGTGCAAGGAACATCCTACAGCCTACGACCGTCACGTGATCAGTGTGAACCTCTGGACCAGACCTGGACTGTCACAAGGTGAAATCTTCATCAAAGAAGGACAATTTATAAATCATACAAATAAGACCTATGTTAACAAAGAGAACAGGGTAAAGTATAAACTAATATTTCGACATCTCTCTAGTCTTTTTACAGAATGCTGCCAGATGATCTGTGCTTGTCTACAGCCTAAGCCACAGAAGAGACCCATGCTGGAATGGTAATACAGAAGCAAAATATAGGACATGCAACATAGGGTATGAGCTAATTTAACTGATATCAAGGGTTGTTTACATTTAAATGAGCCTCAACATTCTATGTCAGTACAGCAGCTCAAGTTTACAGTTGCATCCTCTGGTGTGTGCAGATGGAGAATGCACGGGACACACGACGGTCGGCCGTGGAATCCTTATGGCGCACAGGTGTGCAACAAGCTCTACTAGGGCATCTACCACTCACACAGCCCTTGAGGAAGACACGCAGTGGTCGGCAAAGTCCCTACTGCCTTGATCGGTGGAGCTGGGAAGTCAGGCAGTCTGGCCTGTGCAGATGCTCAAGCTGCCCGGGTTGCCTGTGGGCTTGTGGAGGTACGGTGTGAGCAGCCTGTAGTAGCGGACTCGTCCTGAAGAGCCCACGTTCTCCTGAGGAACCAGAAATTGGAAAGAAAGCCAAGTAGCACTGCAGTGGTACTTACTTAGACCCCCCCCCCCAACCATTATTTCCAAGTTGTATTTTTTGTGTGTGTAAAACACGTCACTACTTAACACTTGTGTACTCAAAAAGTTGAACAATTGTGAGTACGTGTTAAACCTTTAGGTAGTGCAAACTAAAACGAGGTTACAACGCACTACATATCATCTCGCTGCATCGCTATATAACTACCGCTGAGAGAAGAGAGCTAAGCAATGCCAGCTGCAGGGGTTCTTCGATACTATTAATAACCGTTATAATTACTGTATCATGTACAGTAAATTTAGACAAGGGAACATTTTCACTATATCGCATCTGAACCATAAACTGTGGAGGATACACCTGTTTGACTACCAAGTATGTGACTGTCAATTTTTGGTTTGTAACCCTTTTTTATTCCGATACTTCGAATTTTGTCAGCCACTGGAGAAATGACGGGGCCAATACGATTATCGGCTGTCTATGTGTCGGATACCCACTGCTATCGGGGGCTGATCTGACTTGTAATGCAAATTGGCCAATGTGCATAGGATTCTAATTTACTGTTTTATAATTGGATTGTTTGTACTTGTACTGTAATTGGGGTGCATTCCAGTTCATGACAATGCGTTGGTATTTGAACGTGTCTACTGCGTTTGTTCTACTATCTGCAGTATCTACTTTACAGTTATAGTAACAAAGTGAAATTGATTATTTGGGCCCCCCCTAAGAACTTAATTGCTGAATTATACCTCCGGATCTGTAAGTTTAATGTATTGTCTACGGTAGAGACATTGACTGCAAAAATAATGCCTGATCCGTAATAAGAGTTTTTGTTGTTGCAGTGGTAAGTGCCGCTCCGGGGTTCACGGGGCAGAAAGTCCGCTGTGTCTGTGAATTGCCTGGGTTAACCATCTTGAAAGTTCGTTTTCAACCTGCTTACACACAAAACTCTGTGACGTCTCACACAATTTTCTGAACCTGACACTCAAAACACCGAACCACCCCCCAAGCTGCGAAACCTATACACTAATTCTGCGGGCCTTTGCCTCATTGAGTCATTTCACTAAAACACAGCATTCGCGAAGGTCCCACACATAAAATCTAATAGAATTAGAGTAGTATGGCAAGATGTTGTGCAATGGGGCTTTTGAGAGGTCTTTGATGATATTTGGAATGCGCTTCAGTTTGCAAAGAGAGGTGAGCATTTGCATGTGTGGTGTGTGCCACTTCTTGAGTTGGGGGAAGTGTTTGTGGGGAGACGCTGACCAAAAATGAGGACCACAGTTCTCTCGAACAAAGTTTTCAAGACAAGCGTTATGATGCGGCTCCGTAAACACTCCTCGGTAGTCAAAAAACTAAAATGGTTGGTCATCTTAGATTTCTAGATCATCTTTTGTTGCGACACAAAGTGTCCTCTAGTCTGTCCTCGCTAGTTCGAATATCTCGCGTTGCTTTGCCCACCAGTGTTCTCTGGGTGTTACTTGAGAGATTTTGTCTTTGTGCGGGGAGGTCACGACATTCTCCATCCTACTGTAATAACAGAATAAATAGACATTGTATTCTTTCTAAACATCGGGATTCCCATTTTTCAGTGCTCTGAGAGGATTTAGTAGTATCTTTTCGCTCTAATTCTCAGTGAAAATTCAACAACGTGCGGGTTCGTGCTTCTTCAACGTGGCACGAAATCGCCTTGATTACTACGTGCTCAAGTACCGCTACCTGCAATGGCTACTTGACCCTTCTTTAGTGCACTGCTACACGCTCAAAAACATTATACACCTCGTTGCCGAACGTCGGGGTGCTGTTAAGACAGTTGCGGGTACCGTGACCGGCTGGGCGCCATGATAGCCTAGGAAACCTGGTTATTTATTCTTTTTTCCTTGGTAACAATATAGCCAGGCTAGTTACACGACTAGCGTGTAATACCCTAGTTGTTTGACACACACTGCTATTGTGTACTTGGGCTCCGACACAGTAAATTGCCCCCCAAAGTTATCCGGCATTACGGGGCTGGACTCTCTCTGGTGGAGTGTTGGCGCTCCCAACCCTGGCATTCGTAGGCATAGCACTCGTAACTATGCGGCTCGGTGGCGAAGGCCCATCGGGTGAAATTCGGCGGTCTGCAGTTTTAGTCATACACCCCCCGGCCAACGTCCAACTCGCGTGCCTAGTGGTGTAATTGCGAGCTTACTACCGCTCAGGCTCACGAGATACAGCAGATTTCCTGCAGAGGCACAAACGCGAGGGGAGATCAGAGGACTCATACCCGCTGGAGATGGCATCCACTATACACCGACTGATGGTCTGCTTAGTTGCTGGAAGACCTCTCTGAGTGGGACCATAGCACACAAGCAACTGGTCCGCACTCCTCCATAGGGCAGCTCTGTGGACGTTTGCAACCAGTGCTCGCACTGGACACATACAATTAAGCTTCTGCTGGTCTGGGTCCCAGAAGGGAGGAGGACAGAAAGCCTGAAGGACGATTGCGGTGCTGATGAGGGGACTTTAGGGACATACCCCACACGAGGGTACAGAAATGCTTTGGCCAAACCGGGCGCAAAGTCAATATAGGAAGGGGCCACTGAGAGGGCCTGCAGATCCCTAACTCTCTTGAGGGAGGATATCGCCAGAAGAAAGGTAGTTTTTATCGTGAGGTGGCGATCAGAAATGTCTTCGATAGGTTCGAATGGAGGCTTACAGAGAGCTTCTAGCACCACTGCTAGGTTCCACGTGGGGACACGTGATCGTACGAGAGGCCTCAGCCTCAGCGCACCGCGGAGGAAACGTGTAACCAGGGGGTGTCTCCCCACTGAGTTGCCACTGAGAAGGGTGTGGTAGGCCGCAATGGCTGCCACGTAAACCTTCAGAGTGGAGTGGGTTAACCCCGCCGAGAAACGGGCCTGCAAGAACTCCAGAACTGTACCAACTGGGCAGATAGCTGGTTGAGCTGGCGGTCTCTACACCAGGAAGTGAAAAGCTTCCACTTCAAGGCTTACAGTTTCCTCGTGGAGGGAGCTCTGGACTGGAGGATGGTCTCAGCAACCTCAGTTAAGAGACCAGAAGCTACTAGTTGTGCCCCCTCAGGGGCCACACCCATAACTTCCACAGCTCCGGGCGGGGGTGATAAATCGTGCCCTCCTCCTGTGAGAGGAGGTCCCTCCTGACGGGAATCTCCCACGGAGAGCCGTCGAGAAGGGAAATCAGGTCCGAGAACCATACTCGGCCCGGCCAGAACGGGGCTACTAACAGTAGACGGACTCCATCCCGGCGCACTCTCTCCAGAACTCACGGGAGCAGAGCAATCGGGGGAAAGGCGTACAGACGAAGCCTGGCCACGTCTGTACCATGGAGAGTCAGAGAGAACCAGAGGGGACATTGTGATGTCGTTTGAGTCGCAAACAAGTCCACCTGAGCCTGGCCAAAAATTCTCCATATCTGCTTCACCACCTCGGGGTGAAGCATCCATTCCCCGGGCCTCAGCCCCTGCCTCGACAGGATGTCTGCTTCCATATTGAGATGCCCAGGAATGTGCACTGCTCTCAGCAAGAGGAGTCTGTCCTGGGACCTCACAAGGATCTGGTGTGCTAACTTGTACAAGCGGCGCAAACGCAGACCTCCTTGGGGGTTGATGTAAGACCAACACATGGTGACCTCTCAGGTCTGGGAGAAAGTGTTTCAGTGCTTGAAACACGGCCAGCATCTCTAGGCAGTTGATGTGCCAAGTGAGATGGTGACCGCTCCACAGACCGCGGGCAGGGGGGCCACTCATGACCGCACCCCAGCCGGTGAGGGACGCATCTGTCGCTAGCGTCACGCAAAGAGCAAAGACAAAGAGCTCCCAGCACCGGGCCCTGAGACAAAAAACAAGGTTTCCTCCACATGTCTAAGGCACGTAGACCTTAAGCATGCGAAGCGGGTTTCCCCTCGGGGATAACCCCTTGGTCTTGAGCCACCACTGTAGGGGTCTCATGTTCAGCAGGCCAAGAGGTATCACGTTGGATACAGCTGCTATCAGACCCAGCAGTCTTTGAAACTGCCTGACAGTGAGTGACCGGCCTTCTCTCACAGAAGTCGTCTCGACTGCAGCGAGGATCGACTCGATCTGAGCAGGAGACAAACGTGCCTGCATCATGGTCGAATCCCACACCATGCCCAGATAAGTGGTCCTCTGTAATGGAGAAGCACACTTTTCTTGGCGTTTAGTCTCAACCCCAGCTCTCTTATGTGGGCGAGAACGACATCTCGATGTCGAACCGCTACCTGCTCTGAACGAGCTAAATCAACCAATCGTCGATATAGTTGAGTATGCGGATGCCCTGGAGTCACAAAGGAGCTAGAGCAGTATCCACACACTTTGTGAAAGTGCGGGATGAGAGTGCAAGTCCGAAAGGAAGAACACGATATTGGTATGGTTTGCTCCCAAAAACGAACCTCAGGAACTTCCTGTGATGGGGAAGGATGGAGATGTGGAAGTATGTGTCTTTTAGATCGATCGTGACAAACCAGTCCTCGGACCTGATCTGAGACACGACTTGCTTGAGTGTGAGCATTCTGAACTTCAGTCGCATGACTGAGCGGTTCAATAGGCACAGATCTAAAATGGGACGCAACCCCCCCATCCTTCTTCGGAACAATGAAGTAACGGCTGTAGAACCCGGAGTCTATCTTGTGTGGAGGAACCACCTCGATGGCCTCCTTCTTTACAAGAGTAACTACTTCTTGTTCTAATACCAGAGCCTGCTCGGGGCCCACTAGTGTGGGATGACCCCGTTGAAACGAGGCGGAGGAGAACCGAACTGATTCGGTAGCCTTTTCTTCAGTGTGCAGGACCCATTGAGACACATTCGGCAGTAGCTTCCACGCTGCTAAATAATCTACTAAGGGAATCAGTCTCTCGAGACTGATCTCTGGCGTGCCCAGAATGGCTGCACGCCAATGGGGGACAACCGAACTAGCTGCTCTGGGGACCTCCGCAGAGGCCGCGAGCCTCTCAGTGCCGCTACGCAGGATGGTACGCAGCTCCGGCTTAGGCTTCGAGGCCCCCAACCCAGAGCGCTGCTTCTGCCTCCGGTCCCGATGTGGGGGAACACGGGCGGCAACGCTCTGTCCGCCCAGCAGCCCCCAGAGCTAGAGAGCGGTGAGGGAGGAACCGCTGAAACGCCGCCGCTTGTTTACGAGCCTCCTAGTCTCTAGCGTCGCCGAACAGGCCAGAAGGCGTAAGCGGGGCGTCGAGGAGGAAGACCCTGTCTTTCTCTTTCATATCAGACAGGGTCAACCACAAATACCTCTCTGCTGCCACCATAGCTGCCATGGACCGCCCAATGGCGCGGGCGGTCTCTTTGGTGGCACGGAGAGAGAGATCAGCGGTTCTCTTTAACTCTGCAATATTATCAGAGCTAATCTCCTCGCCCTCATCCAGCTCTTTAAGCAGGTCGGCCTGGTACGCCTGTAACACAGACATCGTGTGCAGACACGCACCGGCCTGACCGTCACCCCGGGAGGAAGTAGCCGCAGAACGGGCTTCCGAACCCAGAGATCAGGCACTGGATCTGGTGGGTGAGTTAGGAGATAGGGACTCGCCCGTCTCCATTCCCTCCACCAGATACATCTGTGAACCCCACGAGTGCAGCTGCCGCTCCGCCTTCGGTGGAAGCGGGGCCAGCACCGTGAGGAAGCGCTGGTGAAGGCTCCCTCCTCAAAGGAGCCCTCCGGGAGCGAAGCGTACGCATTGGGAGGCGCTCGCAATGCAGGCAGCTGGCCCCCTCAAGAGCCGACTCTGCGTGCTTCGCTCCCAAGCAAACCACGCACAGGCTGTGTGTATCCCCACTCGTGATGTAACGTGGGCAGGAAGGAACACACAACCTATAGCGTGGCTTGCACTCGCCCTTTGCATGCTTTGTCTTAGCGTGAGCCTTAGACATAGCTGCTTATTAGACTTTTTCTCACAATAGACAGACAACAATAAATATGACTGACACATACAGAGCGATTCGCTGAATGACAGAAAGCTGACGCTGGCTCCGCCACACGTGCTTTTATAGCTTCCTGGTCATGACGTCACCCGCCCGTGACGTTCCGTTCAGCTATTAGACTGATTTCACATGTGATTCAGAGCGTGGGTCGCAGAAGGCATTCCCCTAGCGTTTTCGACGCAGCTCGAGTTCCTGAAGAGGAACCGATTCTTTCCGTGAACTGGTTCTTTCGGACAGTTCAATTCAATTCACTAGTTAATGTTAGTTTGTTTATGTAGGCTAATCCTGACAGAACTTGCGCTGACACTTCCATTTCCAGGAAAGCCTCTGACTTATGAAACGAGTACAAGAAGAGGATGCATCATACATTTAATGAGCCAACTTCCATATTTTGCTGCTGATGATTACTTTCCAACCTTTATTCATCACGCATATGGGAGGTTACATAACTAGCTGAAAACTACACCATTAGATTAAAACATATTCAGCATTTGCTCTAGAATGTGAGCCCTCTATATAACAACGTGCGAGTGTACAAATCACACTCATTTGAAAAGCAGTGCAGATTTGTTAAGGGGAGAAAAATAAATAATTTATTGGATATGAAACTGAATAACTGAATTTGGGTCATGGATTTAGATCATATGCAAACGCAAACCACCAGCGTGCATTTCCTGGCAGCGGTTCTGAGGTCAGTTGTCCTCCGTGACAGACAGCAAAGCGGTTTCTTCCTTTCTCTCTATGGGACAGCAGAGCTCCGTACGAGGCAGAGAAGATTTTCATCGTCGATTCAAACCACATTTTTTTTCCTGCTTTTAGAACAGACCACTGGACCTCAATGAGAATAATGACTGACCTCTTGTGAGGATCTGAGGATATATCATTAGCCACAAATAACATTCATAATGAATAACCTTTTAATTATAAATTAATCGGAGAAATTAAAAGATTTTTTATATTGTCTGTAATTATTATATCTTTTGAGAAAAGATGAAATGTAAAACTTAATACCCTCGTTTTCGACATGAGATAGCATGAATTGTATGATTCAAGTTGAATATTAACATGTACTGTGCTAGTACTACCTAAATGTTATCGTAACCCAGTTACAAGATCTCATGTTAACCAATAGCGACCTCGTCTGGTTACAACTTCCAATGCAGCTCTCAACAGCTAGAATTAAGAAAGATCTTGTATAAATTTCCTATCTGAATATTGCATTTAAAAAATTGGAGTCAGTAAAACTTTAATACATTAGGAAATTAGTACTTATTATTGATCAAAAGTGAATGTAGAGACTTATACATTGACACCAAAAATACTATTTTAAATCGTTTTTTTTTTTACTTTCTATTCGTCAAAGAATCCCGAAAAAAAATATACCTGCAATTTTCTCAAAAACATTAACTAGTGCAACTGTTTTACATATTAATAATAATATGAAATGTTTCTTGTGCACCAAATCAGCATATTAGAATGATTTCTGAAGGGTCGCGTGAAACTACTGTTGAAAATACAGCTTTTCCATCACAGAAATACGTTTTAAAATAAATGTATAAAAAAAGACTGTATATGAAAAATAAACTGTTATTTTAATAATATTTCACATTAATATGTTTTACTGTATTTCTAATCAAATAAATGCAGCAGTGGTTAATGTAAGAGACTCCATTCACACACACACCCACACAACACACAATATGCAGACCATTACAATGTACTATTTAATGATAGGAAGATAAGGTCTATAATGGAGTTTGGTCTCTCATAATGTTACATTAGATTGAAATGAACAAAGAATAAAAGTAACACTCAGTAACAAATCACAATGGAAATCACACATATTGTGTCAAAGTTTTCTTTTAATCCAACTCATAACCATTGCATAGGCATTGTTTTGTACTAAAGCAGCTGGTAAATCTCGCTGCATAAAAATCATGTACAAAAAATCATAAGAAATTTAGAAAAAAGCCCTTCATCTTCACTTTACCTCAGAAATACAGTTATCCAAATATTTGTCCATTTTGGAGTAAAAACATGCTTTTCAGTATCTAAACTAGAGTTCTAGGAGACAGCTTCTTGACAAAATACAAAAAAAGAGACTTAAAAAGTATTAATAACTCTTGAAATATGAAAAATCATAAAGAGTAATGACTAATTTAATCTAGGTGTCTCACATTACAGCAGTTTATTTGAAAGGACCAAGCTAGAAAGATTTCTTGTCTAAAAGCAAGAAAGTGTTTGGAAATGGCCTTTCGGACAGCTACTGGGACATTCTTTTCTCTCAGCTTCTCAGAAGCAGCCTTGGTGGTCTGTTCTGAACGAACACTTCTGACAGCATCAACACGGCCCAAACTATTCCTCAGAAACTGCTGATATGAACAACACCAGGCTTACTAAACTCAAAAAGCTGACACTGTCTACATCAGCTTCACTCAAAATAATAAAACCATAGACACAAAAATATTAAAAAGAAGAAACGCAACGATATTAAAGGGGTCATATTATGCAATTTCAAGTTTTCCTTTCTCTTTGGAGTGTTACAAGCTCTTGGTGCATAAAGAAGATCTGTAAAGTTGCAAAGACTAAAATCTCAAACCCAAAGAGATATTCTTTTTAAAAGTTAAGCGTCAACCACGCCTACCTAAAACGGCTCGTTCTAACACGCCCGCACATATCTATGTCACTGTGAAAATATTAGCATAATGCCGCCCAAATGTGCATGCAAAGAAAGAAGACGTGGTTTCAGGAACAGCAGTAGTGTTGATGCAGCCATGTCAGGGAGACGCTGTGTGTTTCAGTGCTAAAGCAAAAGCACTTTATTTGGCCTTCCGGAAGTAGATGCAATTAGGAATCATTGGTTAAGATTTATTTACAACAGAACAGCACAACCCAGATGTTCGATTTTTGTGCAACGCATTTTATGGACGACCGTTTTTTTAACTTAGAAGAGTACAAGGCTGGCTGTGCACAAAGGCTATTTTTTTTTAAAAAAAGGGTAAATTCCGACTTTACTATGACAATCAGGCGCTTTTGAATCAGCGACTGTAAGTATGTTTTTTTATTAGTTTAAGTATTTGCTATTGACTGTTCAAATGCGGAGTTTTGCGCAGCGCAGAGTAGCGTGTCGTGTGTGTGTGTGTGTGTGTGTGTGTGTGTGTGTGTGTGAGGGAAACAGGGTCACATCACAGGAGAGTGAACTGCCTGTCAGAAATCATAGCACGTCAGCTGTCTTAACTGCGGCTTGTGTACTGCATCATCACTGTGTCTGTCACGCGACTCTGTTGCCCTTTCTGGCTTGAACTGATGGTTAAACTAATGACATTATTTACTGTTTTTATATTTATTTTGAAAGATGAAGCTTGCGTTTATTGTAAGGGGCGTTACATTTCCGACACGTGCGTGTGGTGTTCGGCCGATCACAATGCACTGGGTCAGCTGGCCAATCAGAGTAGACTGCGCCTGTCAAAGGAGGGGGCTTTGTTGAAAACGACGTGTTTGAGAGAGGCGGGGCATAGAGGACCTACAATAATGTACAGTATTTGAAAAATAATGTGTTTTTTCAACATTAAAGCATGTCAACGTATTCTGTTACACCAAATACACAAAATAATGATATTTAAAATAGCATCATATGACCCTTTAACAATTACCTTACTAACTTCATCACCCGCAGACCGTTTGTTCGCTAACTGGTCAGTATCAGGAAGACAGATGTTACGTTGCTGTGGTGCTGCAGGCTACAGCTGAAGCTAGTCAGCAGGATCTGTATCTAATGCCTGTTACAGACATACTTGAACAGCTGTTTTACCCACACCAGTACAGCAGAAGGATCTGTGGGATATGCACCCAACCTAAATCCACATACACACCCTGATCCACAGAGAGATGTAGGCCGACTCACATGTAAACCACAAGAAACGCTACACTACGACTTGTCATTTGCCCTAACATTCCTCAACCTCAGCCATCTTTACCCATACCGTACCTGCCTCCGCACGGAGCGACCCAGCCCCGGATAATAACCCTTTGCATACATGCAGAAAAGCCATCAAGTGCTGCGATAACTAGGATGTAGTAGTTATTCAGTAAGAATAAAAATCGTATTTATATACACATAACCAAACTGAAAATACACAATTCTAAAACAAATAAAAATGATAAAAGTTTACAAAAAAAAAACAAGTGTTGATTTTCCCCTCTAGTTTATAAAAATATTTTAAAAGTAGCTAATAGCTCTTTCCCATTTCAAACTCGCTATCCACTAAAGTGCTCTCAGATTCAACTAACAATGAAAAGCATAAATGCAACAGTCAGTGTACAGTATATGTAGCTATACAAATATAAAGCTATTCAGACCCCGCATAGCACTAACAAGAAAAGATCACTAGTTTCTTTAAAAGAAAAAGGTACAACAATCCTCATCGTAAAATGCTGATCCTAAACAGGATGACGTTTCGATGTTTAAGGGGGATAATAAAGTGAAGAACGGATATGTGTATGTGGGTGATGCTTTGTTCCAGTTGTTGCTGGTGTGGAGAGGCTGTAACACTGGTGTTTTCTGATGTGGGGTGAGTTACTGAAGAGGGGTTTGCTCTCAGTATTTGGGTACTTTGGTGTAATCCTCCTGTTGGACACTCTTGCAGAGGCACATTGACAGGATCATCCCTAAAAGCTGAAGTAAGCAGAGCAGACGGTGATCACAATCTGGTTCCCCACCTCTCTCTCATGCACAAAACAAGCTACCCAGCTAAATCAGGGCAGACTCGGTACAGACTTTTATAGGTTACTTTGATTGAATATAAATACAAAAGATTAGGCCAAAATATTTGGTTTTTGGTCACTAATGCAAAAGTCATAGGCTAGCACATACATCTAGAAACACTAGACTGTTCAAAAGACTGGGGTCAGTAAGATTTTTTTAATAATACTTTTTCAGTAAGGACTGAACTAAAAGTGACTGAAGACATTTATAATGTAAAAAAAAAAAATTCAATTTCAAAGAAATGTCTTTTACATACTTTTTTTTCAGGATTCCTTTGATGGATATAAAGTTTCTCTTCATCAAAGAATCCTGAAAAAAATGTATAATGGTTTCCACAAAAATTTTAAGCAGCACAACTGTTTGCAGTATTAATAATAAGAAGAAATGTTTCTTGAACACTAAATCGTCATATTAGAATGATTTCTGAAGGATCACGTGACACTGAAGACTGGAGAAATGATATTGAAAATTCAGCTTTACCATCACAGGAATAAATTACAATTTAAAATATATTGCAATAGAAAACATTTATTCTAAATTGTAATAATATTTCACAATATACTGTATTTATTGTTTTTGATCAAATCATGCCGCCTGGTGCTGAGACTTTTCGAAAAATAATCTTACAAAGCCCAAACTTTTGAATGGTAATGTATATTTTCAATAAAAATGTGACAAAATGTTTTATTATTATTTAAATTAGCAAATTATTACATAATAAAAATGCTTAATAAAAACAAATAGTTGCTAATAAAAGGGGATTTTATTTCAAATGAATGTAACTGAATATAAATACAACAGATTATGCAATCTACTGTTTTTGGTAATTAAAAAAAAAAGAAAAAAAGTTGTGGACAGAATCCCCCCCGCGTGCCATATTTGTAGAAAGTGCCAAAATAACAGAAATTATATTAGAAAGGAATAATCTTGAATTTGTAATGTATTTTACATGATAGGCTTTCTAGATTTACCTCAATCACTGCTATTCCAACACAGACTCCCAGAATAACTCCACAGTTCCTTAGGAGCCAGTCCTCCACACTAGATATACAACCCTGGACACAGGGAATCGAGAGAAATGAAAAAAGAAAGAGAAAAAAAAAAACCCAGAACAAATAGGGGGAAAAAAGTAAAAAAAGATATGCATGGGTTGGAAATGATCCTGAACAGACAGAGCTGTCCAAAGATAACATCAGAAGGAGACAAACAGAACAAGCCAAACTCAACTAGAGGAAAGAAAGTGAAAGTCCAGAACAGTCAGTGGTCTAGTTTAACAGGAAACATTTTGATTTACAGCAACTTATTTGAACAATAGGACTGGGTATATGCTACAAATATAATACAGTTTCCAAATGAATTAAAGTGATGGCATTATGAGAAAGAATTCAGAATTGCCCTTTAAATGTAGGTGGCCTGGTATATGGTCCAGCTTATAGGCAAATATGCAAATATAAAGGAATAAAAAATGGCACGCTTGAGTTTTGCCTGACATTTGAGACCTAATGAGCAGAAGCACCACCTGTGCCATACTCATGATCCAATTTATTATTAATGAAAGTGCCAAATGCTTGAATGGGGACTCAGAAATACTGGCATGGAGTGAATGGTTAGCCGGCTGAGAAAAGCTGATATCCAGTCCACAAAGGAAATCCATATGTTGTACTAAAAGCAAATGAACGGAGGGATAAAATGTGGCACAGATGGAGAAGAAAGGTACGCAACACAAACGTCAGGTTAGAGAGAGAATGAGTTAGCAATGAGAAGTACTAGTGTGAATGGTGAGTGCTACTAGGGATGAAGCTGAAGAGTTTAAAACCAGAATCAGGAAAGTTTAATGGGTTAGTTCACCAAAAAATTATTTTCTTTCTTCAAAGGAGCATAAAAGAAGATATTCTGAGAACGTTTTTTTTTTTTCGGTCCATGGAATGGAAATCAATGGTCACCAAAATTATTTGGATAGCAAAATTCATACAGTTTCTGAATGACATGAGGGTGATTAAATGATGACAGAATTTTCTTTTTTGGGTGAACTATCCCTTTATATAGGAATATGTTGCTAGATATGTCAGTTTGTGCAGTAAAGCTGTATGTGTGTACCGTAGTGAAGACAGGCCATTCAGGGGACAAAGCTTCACACAGGCCTGTTTCTTTTATATCTGTGCCATTGATGGATTCATTTTTGCAGGAACATGGGTATAGAATCTGAGAATTGTTCTTTTGACTGTTTATCACCACATTCTCCGTCCAGTTAGATGGTCCAGTCCAACCACAGCACTTCATCTGTAAGTGGAAAAAAAAGCAGGAATTTTATATTACAGTACAAACAACAACCACAATATAAAAATCTAGGCACATTGGTGCAGAAAACCTAAATGAAAATAAAAAAAAGCCACGAGAAATTGTCCTAGAAATTAATCTTCTGTCATCTCTAATATGTGCAACAGATATTACTGTAAGTTCACTGTAAGAGACTGAGGGAATGATGGAAAAAGTCAGTGAGGGAGGAAATGGCAGACAGTAGCTGAAGGAAAAGCTCACCGTCCTCTGGAGGTGGTCCCAGGCTTGCTCAGATGTCTTGTTATGACCAGTGTAGTTCACTAGAATTTTGTTCACAATAGTGGACATCTCATATTTCAGCTAAAAATAAGCACATGGAGACATGTTAGGACGTATCTTGTGAACTGAGTAACACTCACTGTATACCACTAACGGTTATCTGATATTTCAACTAAAATCAACATTCTTTAATGCTTGAAACAAAATAAATATTCATCAAAATATTTTTGCTGAATTTTTTTTGCCTTTATATTACATTAATTGAAGCAAAAATATTTTGTTAGCTATAATTTAATTTGTTTTAAAGAAACAAAACATATTCGTATGAAATGTATTGGAAATTCTACCATTCAAAAGATTGGATTTGGCAAGCCTTTTTGGAAACTCTTTACAATAAGGTTTCATATGTTAACATTAGTTTACTATATTAGTTAACAAGAACTAAAAATGAAAAATACTTCTATGGTATTTGTTCATTTTAGTTCACGTTATTTTCAACATTTAATAGTACATTATTAAAATCCAGAGTTGTATTTCTAAACATTAGTTAATGCACTATGAACAAATACTAACGTTAACAAAGATTAATAAATGCTGTAACAATATATTTCTCATTGTTAGTTCATGTTAGCTAATGCATTATCTAATGTTAACAAATGAAAGCTTATTGTATATTTTAATACGTAATTTATTCCTGTGGTGGAAAAGCTGAATTTTCAGTATCATTACTCCAGTCTTCAGTGTTACATGATCCAACAGAAATCATTCTAATATGCTGATTTGCTGCTCAAGAAATATTTCCTATTATTGTCATTGATGTTGAAAACAGTTTTGCTGCTTAATAATAAACAAGGATACTTCTTTCAAGATGTGTTATGAAAAGAAAGTTTCGAATGATAGCATTTAGTTATTCATTTATTATAAAAAAATTTACTGTCACTTTTGATCATTTTAATGCATCCTTGCTGCATTAAAAAAACCTCTTAATTTTTGGACATTTTGATTGTCAACTAACTGATAAAACCAGCACAAACAGTTTAAAAACCATTCTTTACATTTCAAAAAATGTATGCATCCGTGTCAAAAACCTTGGCATAGCAAATCACTGTTCAAGTGAACATTGTCTTGTGAACATCTTATTTAAAGTTCATGTCTGTGTAGGAGGTGTGGTGGAACAGATTGCACTGAGGGGGCTACGGCAATGATAAACTAAAATGGCAAAACAACTTATGCATATAGGGTGTAAGAGACTGTTGTGAACCTCGCCCTGTTCTGGGAAATGCAGTCAGCATGCCCTGTGGTGAAGCATACAGAGAAAACAGAGCATGTCCTAGCACAGACTCAAATTACCTGCTCTACAGCAGGGCTAGACACGCTATACTAAGTATATATATCCAATAATGCAAACAGAGAAAGACACTAAACACAGCAAGTTAAGTTGAGCATTAAAGGGTTAGTTCACCCAAAAATGAAAATTAGCCATAAATTAATCCAAACGTAATAATCACTTTAATGTAGCTTGCGCTCACTGTTGTACAGGAAGCAGTTCCGGGCAGATGACGTATGGAGGTCGTCTTTGCGCAGGCCGCTGCAGAAGTGACGAATGCGGAGCGGCAATGGAAGATCAAAACAAAACAACGGTCACTAATTAGAAGTACAAAACGAGGATTTGTAAGAATGAATGACGGAGGATTTCGATATAAGCCAAGAGGTTTGCTACAGTAAGGAAACTTTGCTTCCTTTGCTCCTGTTAACAAACGCTGGTTTTCACGAGACTCACTAGTGCATGCGCAAAGCTGACCTCATAGGTCATTCCCCCGGAACTGCTTCCAGTGTACAACAGTGAGCGCAAGCTAGATTAAAGTGATTATAACGTTTTGAATATGGATATTTTTCTTACAAAAATGCATCGATTCGCTTACAGGAGGCCTTTGTTCACCCCCCGGAGCCGTGTGGAACTTTTGTTTTTTTTTTTTTATGGATAGGCGCATTTTATTTAACTGCTTTTGGACTGATGCATCAACCGACTGCTATAGTGCCATGAAACAGCTTGAAAGATCAAGACCATTTTTAATATAACTCCGACTGGATTCATCTGAAAGAAGAAAGTCATATACACCTAGGATGACATGAGGGTGAGTAATTTATGGGCTAACTTTCATTTTTGGGTGAACTAACCCTTTAAGCAAGTGCTTATAGCTGTGGATAGGCCGGCGGCTACTTAACTAAAACTGATTTAAGCTAGGCTGACAAAGCACAAGTGAGTTAAACTCCTGCATTTGAGGATGTATACATCCTTCCTAACACTACAGAAAGGCAGATGACATGAAGTGCAGGCCCTAATGTTTTTTTAATCATCTTAGGTGTGAAATGTTTGTGTATTCCCACTTTGTTCCAAAAGAGGGTGCAGTTGTCAACAAACTTCACCTAAGTCAGAGCAAGAGGAGCACAATCACCCACATCAAAATCGACACCTGTTTAGTGTCGTTTTCCTGTTACTCACGGAAACATCTTGTCATACCACACTCATCATCTTGAGCAGGAAGGTGAATGTTGTGCAACGGAAAGTGAATGAGTTGCACTTCCTCCATTTTAATGAAGTAGGAAGTGGTCGTGGAATATAGCAGTGAATGCTCAAATCTTCCATCAGTTACTTAATTTAAAATACCAGTTCCTACACCTTCACATATGTTAACTTGCTCTGACACATTTCCTGTTACTACCTAACATGATGGGTTAAAACCAAAAGGTTAAGAGATTACAGAATAGGCACAACAGCTGACTAGAAAAAGTGCTGCAAGCTTGTAATGCCGTTGCAAGAAATATCCTTTTTAAACACAGAAGTGATATGCAAACACCACGTTACCATCAAAACATCTATTCATACTTCTGGGTCATTTAGGAGAAATGTACAACATTTTTACATATTAAAAGTGGTTCCAGATTAACTAAATCAGAAGTTCAGATCAGACTAGTGTTAGGGAAACTACTTTTACACTGTTCTTACAAGCTATTACTACAGCTTTTACTACAGTAAAGCTGCTTTATATTCATTTATTTTTTTAGCTTTGTTATGTTTGTTAGCTACACTACCAGCTAACAAACAATAGCTAACTATACTGAAGCCATTTAAAGTAATAGTTCACACCAATTTTTTTTTAAATAGTCATCATTTACACACCCTCAAGTTGTGAGTACACACCCCTTTCTTCAGTTGTTGGTCTCCATTGATTTCCATGAGTATGGAAAACACACTATGACAATCGATGGTGAACAGAAACTGTTTGGTTACACACATTATTCAAAATATTTTTGTTCAACACAAGAAAGGAATTTATACAGGTTTGGAACAACTTGAGGGTGAGTAAATGATGACACAAGAAAGGAATTTATACAGGTTTGGAACAACTTGAGGGGGAATAAATGATGACCGCATTTTCATTTTGAGTGAACTATCTCTTTAAGAGGGTAATATTTTTTTAAGATAAAAAAATATATTAAATTTTTTTTATTTTTAAATAAACTTCAGATCTCATTTAGGAATTAGATAGACTGTATAGGTTGTCTTCTACGGATTAAATTAATACTAAAAAACTAAAAACTAAATTAAAATGACACAGCACATCATTATAAATTAATAATGACACGTTTAACATAAATTTACAAATCAAAAGATATTTTTCTGAAATTTATAAACACTATAAGTTAATACTATACTACTAGAATTTCCATCTGGGCATCATTAATCTTTGTAAACGAAAAAGAAACTTACAACTCCAAAATAGTCGATATTAGGTCTTAGAACACATCGTGGCTCCTGAGATTTTGTCGCTTAATTTTTTTTTAATATATAATATCATATTCTCTCTATATTATATATATATAATATATATATATATATAGAGATACATTGGGGCAAAAAAGTATTTAGTCAGCCCCAATTGTGCAAGTTCTCCCACTTAAAAAGATGAGAGAGGCCTGTAATTTTCATCATAGGTATACCTCAACTATGAGAGACAAAATGAGGAAAAAAATCCAGAAAATCACATTGTAGGATTTTTAAAGAATTAATTGGTAAATTCCTCGTAAAATAAGTATTTGGTCACCTACAAGCAAGCAATATTTCTGGCTCTCACAGACCTGTAACTTCTTCTTTAAGAGGCTCCTCTGTCCTCCACTGGTTACCTGTATTAATGGCATCTGTTTGAACTTGTTATCAGTATAAAAGACACCTGTCCACAACCTCAAACAGTCACACTCCAAACTCAAGTTTGGCCAAGACCAAAGAGCTGTCAAAGGTGACACCAGAAACAAAATTGTAGACCTGCACCAGGCTGGGAAGACTGAATCTGCAATAGGTAAGCAGCTTGGTGTGAAGAAATCAACTGTGGGAGCAATTATTAGAAAATGGAAGACATACAAGACCACTGATAATCTCCCTCGATCTGGGGCTCCATGCAAGATCTCACCCCGTGGGGTCAAATGATCACAAGAACTGTGAGCAAAAATCCCAGAACCACACGGGGGGGACCTAGTGAATGACCTGCAGAGAGCTGTGACCAAAGTAACAAAGGCTACCATCAGTAACACACTGCGCCGCCAGGGACTCAATCCTGCAGTGCCAGACGTGTCCCCCTGCTTAAGCCAGTACATGTCCAGGCCCATCTGAAGTTTGCTAGAGAGCATTTGGATGATCCAGAAGAGGATTGGGAGAATGTCATATGGTCAGATGAAACCAAAATAGAACTTTTTGGTAAAAACTCAACTTGTCGTGTTTGGAGGAGAAAGAATCCAAAGAACACCATACCTACTGTGAAGCATGGGGGTGGAAACATCATGCTTTGGGGCTGTTTTTTTTGCAAAGGGACCAGGACGACTGATCCTTGTAAACTAAAGAATGAATGGGGCCATGTATCGTGAGATTTGAGTGAAAACCTCCTTCCATCAGCAAGGGCATTGAAGATTAAACGTGGCTGGGTCTTTCAGCATGACAATGATCCCAAACACACCGCCAGGTCAACGAAGGAGTGGCTTCGTAAGAAGGATTTCAAGGTCCTGGAGTGGCCTAGACAGTCTCTAGATCTCAACCCCATAGAAAATCTTTTGAGGGAGTTGAAAATCCGTGTTGCCCGCGACAGCCCCAAAACATTACTGCACTAGAGGAGATCTATATGGAGGAATGGGCCAAAATACCAGCAACATTGTGTGAAAACCTTGTGAAGACTTACAAAAAACGTTTTAGACCTCTGTCATTGCCAACAAAGGGTAAATAACAAAGTATTGAGATTAAATTTTATTATTGACCAAATACTTATTTTCCACAATAATTTGCAAATAAATTATTTAAAAACCCTACAATGTGATTTTCTGTATTTTTTCTCTCTCATTTTGTCTCTCATATTTGAGGAATACCTATGATGAAAATTACAGGACTATCTCATCTTTTTAAGTGGGAGAACTTGAACAATTGGTGGCTGACTAAATACTTTTTTTTTCCCACTGTATTATATATATATATACACTGTTATATTTATAAATTATAATTTAATATTTAAAATACTGTATTATATACATATCACATGTACATTATAAAATATAGATTTATCAAGCTGTTATTATTTTTTACACTTAGATACATATGTAAGGGAAAAGGCCATGTGACACAAAAGATACTGAATGGAGGTTCAGAATTTTTATATTTTGCTTAAAACAAACAATCCAAAAGCTCTCATCATGAGCAGAATAAAAAATGTATGTTGTCCTTCCTTGCTCCAAATAATTTTCCCAATTTGAACAATTATGTGTTTATTTTAAAATGCTCTTAACGTACTGATTAATAATGCTAAATGTGGATGAAGAAAATATCCTGTCACAAACCTGGTTTGAAGGGTCAGAGTCATATAGGTAAAAATAACCATACTTGCAGCATTGTTGTTTTCTGCAGTGTTTTAGCAAAAGTATAGATTTTTGCTTCTGTTTTTAAAATAACCGTATCATCCGCAGCTTTTAATGGTGCTTTAGTGTCTTTATCGAGAAGCAACGCACACGGTAAGGGCTTGAATAAAGCCGGTTTAGCTCTAGATAAAAAATATTAGTGGATATAACACCAAAAGATCATTACAATAAACGACCCTGAGCGCTTGTGGTGTGAACCGCTCCATTGTTTTGAAGCACTGCTCACTTTATTTAGAAAAGGTAAAATCGAGCTGCCGTTGCCATTATGTCTCGCGGTCCGCCATTTGAATATGCCTGCTGTACACTTTCAGACGTATGGTCACCTACCAGGTCTCGCTGGAAGTAGATGAGGACAGCAGCCGTCACCTGGGCAATGAGGATGAGGAGGAGACAGGTAAAGTACTGCAAACAGAGAAAAGAAAAGTCAGTTCACAATTACTGGACACTCAAACAAAAGTGAAAATATCCTTTAAATATCCTTTCATTGATATCTTATAGTCATTAGAGGTCAGACAAACATGTTCACTTGTTTATTGGGCATATTAACAAATTTACAACACTGCGTGATTACATAAAGCACATGAAAAGAGTGACAGCTAGTTAACTTTATTTTCTAAATGGGTCAAACAGTTTAAAAAAGACCCTTGCTGACCGCTAAGCTTATCCAGTGATCTGGCGGGTACTAATATGGCACCCAGTTTTTGCACAGACATCCCCTAAATCTCACTGGCTTATCTATGTCACTCCAGCTCAGTAAATCCAGCGGCATTAACCTCAGAGAGCCATTTCAAACGAACTCTTTATCATGCTAATGAAGGAAGAGCTTTCTGAAGCTCCCTCAGCAGACGCTCTGGGCACGCATAATTCTGGGCTAGTTGTGACTGTGATTACCACAGTGTAGCAGCACCTCTATACCTGACATCTTCTGTGAATGGTCCAGTGCTCAATGAAGTTTTGCTAAAAAAGTGTCAAACCTAAAGCTATTAACACTGTTATTTTATAAATACTGACCAAAAAAAATCGTCATATAATTCGACTGAATAGGTAGAATGAAATATCTTTTTATTAATAGCCCAGAGAACAGAATGAGCATCTTTGATGTAGTCAGCAGTTTTTATATATAATAAATATACAATTAAATAAATTACAATACCTCGGCCCGTGACCAAACGAGCTGGCCTTTGTGTGGTTAGCAGTAGTATTATATAATATAAGTATATATAGTATAGTATTTATATAATAAGTTACGACACTACAAAAAGTACATAGAATTAAAAATTACTAAAATAAAAGACTACAAAGATCTGGCTTGATGTAGTCCCGTAGTAATATTATTTAAAATAAATCTGCACTATAAAAATGAGTTATACATACCCAAGACCAAATGCACAGGCTTTGATGTAGTCGTAGTAATATTTTTATATAGTATATATATATAATGCACACAATAAAATAAAATGAAAAAGATAGATGATCCATGAAATAACATTAAATTACATTAAATTAAAAAAATTAATTATAATAGCCCAAAGACCACCACCAACGCACTGGCTTTGATGTAGTCAGCATTACATATATAAATATGCACTATAAAAAAACAAAAAATTATTAAATCAAATTAAAAAATAAAACTCTCCATAAATCCCTTACCAGTCCAAGCAGGCAGCGGACCTCATAAATGGCACCGATGCAGCCCAGGAAGCCCATAAGCATGGACAGAGATCCAATCCCAATCAAGATGTAGGTGCCAACTTTCAGCGTTGTGGACTCATCTGCATGGACGACAAAGTCAGAAAACAACAGTCACACTCTCTGACAAGGCCACATTAATAGCAAAAGTACACAAAAAAACCTTAAAATGTTAAGATTCTGGAAATGAATCAAGATCAGTTCGCTTTGGTGATTAATATTTGATCTAACAACAGAAACAACAATTAAAACCTCACTAGCAAAAACAGCCTTAATTTAAAGTTTAAGCTGTCATGCAGCAGAGGTGGGTGGTGCTACTCAGAACAGCAGGAGCAGAGGCTGAAAATTTAACTGAGGTTTAGAGGGTGGTTGTAAGGGAAGGGGAGGGTACATAACAGATTTTCAGAGCTCACTTCTTTCTCTTCTGCAGCTATACATCAGTCTTGCTTCAGGCTTTGCAGCTCAATTTCAGATGTATGCAGAGGAAGATGTCACTTTTTGATGTGTCTAATAATAGTATTCACAAGGCTTTCAGACTGATCAAAACTATGGAAGTAAAATAATGACAAATGTCTTTGAAACAAAAAAGCATGTTGAATTGCACTAACTGAAAAAACAATGCATTGCATTAACAGTGCTTGCATTTTTATGCCGTGTATTTTCAGGGCTTGCATTTTTAGGTACTGAAATTTAACATAGTTGTCTATTTAACTGTGGATATTTCAATTCAAAATATTTCACACACATTTTCATAATTAAAAATTCATATTCACCTTCCAGATTTCACTTCCGAAATATAAAATGTGTTTAAAAATACAATGTATAATATTGTTGAATATTAAACATTGTATTTTTTAAACAAATTGAATATTTCGGAAGTGAACTCTGGAAGGTGAATATGAATTTTTAATTATGAAATTGTGTGTGAAATGTTTTGAATTGAAATATTGACAGCTTAAATTAAAACATGTTACTTGTTACTATGTTCAATGTTTCTATTGCCATTTCAGTCCATTTAATTTCACTTTACAAATTCGCTCCCACTAATTCCGGTTCAAATCCGGCAGAAAACTTCAGCCACGGGCACATCCATGAACTGCCGAATAGCCAGTAGGTACCGATGCATTATGCTCATAGCTTCGGTTAGTTGCTCACTGCAGGTGGCGCAAGCGGCGTGTGATGAGCACCAAACAACAGGTAGAGCAAGTCATTCCTTTCCTTCACAAAAACTGCTTTGCGAATGGATGAAGCGGTAGAATTATGATTATCGGGCAGTAATGCAGCTTCGGTAATGCCTGTATTAAAGTGCCCCTATTATGCCATTTTTAAGGTTGCTAATAATGTTTTATGAGTCTCCTAAAACAGGTCTACATGCATGCAAGGTCAAAAAACACTTTAGTTTTACCTAAACTAGATTACAATTTTACTCATTTTCTAATTGATTCCGTAAAGACTCTGCGAGCATTCAAGGATCGACTCTCTAACCCCTCCTTTCCGTGAGCCCTCACTGCTGTGATTGGTCAGATGGCACAGTCCTTTGTGATTAGTCTACCGCGTACAGCGCGTGTCAGAACCGAAACATTGCCATGACGGAATGACAGCCCTGGAGACTTGTCAATACATAGAAAAGATGGTGTCGATTGTACCTTACCAATTCGAGCCGGAGTCTGATGATGAAATGGTTAAACTGGCTGATCGACAAGAGACTGATTCGCAAGCACGACTGGAGCAGGAATTTTCTCAGTGTTAAGCGTCAAGTGTTAAGTTTGTGGTAATTATAAGATGTGATCAAACAAATTTACTCTCACAGCGACGGGTACAGCGTCTTCTCGACATGATGTTAACCACATGGAAATTTTACTCTTTGTGAGTGGGCAAGTTGAAGTTGGCGATGTAGAACGTGGGCAGACATTATGCAAGTCTGTTACTTCGTGACGTAGAGCCGTAACAGAATAAGATTTGAATTCCTCGTTTAGGTGATTGTGAGCCGACTCTTTTTTTTGATAGACAATAACTTTATTTATCGTGCACTGTTGGCTTCACAACTTTGCAGATAGTTTATGTTCACATACAGCTACATGACACACTGCATTAAAGGTAATATTCGAAAAGGCATAATAGAGGCACTTTAAGACTCAAAAGCTGTTTTTACGTTTGATTCAGCATCTTCGCTGTTGCTTGTTTCCCTGACGCTGATATACAGAACTAACATTACATCTAAGACATATATTGTTTTCGGTTGCTTAGTTTCCTTAACTGTATATCATGGCTTGTGGTTGCCGCGTCGTTGTAATCAATTGATCTAATATATACAGTGGGTACGGAAATTATTCAGACCCCCTTACATTTTTCACTTTTTGTTATATTGCAGCCATTTGCTAAAATCATTTAAGTTAATTTTTTTTCCTCACTAATGTACACACAGCACCCCATATTGACAGAAAAACACAGAATTGTTGACATTTTTGCAGATTTATTAAAAAAGAAAAACTGAAATATCACATGGTCCTAAGTATTCAGACCCTTTGCTCAGTATTTAGTAGAAGCACCCTTTTGATCTAATACAGCCCCGAGTCTTTTTGGGAAAGATGCAACAAATTTTTCACACCTGGATTTGAGCATCCTCTGCCATTCCTTCTTGCAGATCCTCTCCAGTTCTGTCAGGTTGATGGTAACTTTGGGGTACGCCATTTTTAGGTATCTCCAGAGATGCTCAATTGGGTTTATTCAGGGCTCTGGCTGGGCCGTTCAAGAACAGTCACAGATTTGTTGTGAAGCCACTCCTTCGTTATTTAAGCTTTGTGCTTAGGGTCATTGTCTTGTTGGAAGGTTAAACCTTCGGCCCAGTCTGAGGTCCACTCTGAGAGCACTCTGGAGAAGGTTTTCGTCCAGATATCCCTGTACTTGGCCGCATTCAACTTTCCCTCGATTGCAACCAGTCGTCCTGTCCTGCAGCTGAAAAACACCCCCACAGCATGATGCTGCCACAACCATGTTTCACTGTTGGGACTGTATTGGACAGGTTTGTTATGAGCAGTGCCTGGTTTTCTCCACATTATACCGCTTAGAATTAAGGCCAAAAATTTATATCTTGGTCTCATCAGACCAGAGATCTTATTTCTCACCATCTTGGAGTCCTCCATGCGGACTTTCATGTGTCTTGCACTGAGGAGAGGCTTCCCGTCGGACCACTCTGCCATAAAGCCCCGACTGGTGGAGGGCTGCAGTGATGGTTGACCTTCTACAACTTTCTCCCATCTCCCGGCTGCAGCTCTGGAGCTCAGCCACAGTGATCTTTGGGTTCTTCTTTACCTCTCTCACCACGGCTCTTCTCCCCTGATAGCTCAGTTTGGCCGGATGGCCAGCTCTTGGAAGGGTTCTGGTCGTCCCAAACGTCTTCATTTAAGGATTATGGTAGGACACTGTGCGCTTAGGAACCTTAAGTGCAGCCGAAATGTTTTTGTAACCATTGGCCATATTGTGCCTTGCCGAATTCCGTCACTGATCTCTTGTTCAGGATTTCCTTTGACCGTATGATCTCAGTGCTTGACATGCCTGGAGCTGTAAGGTCTTTATAGACAGTGGTGTGGCTTTCCTATCAAAGTCCATCAGTAAATCAAACACAGCCTGGACTCAAAATGAAGGTGAGAAAACATCTCAGGATGATCAGAAGAAATGGTACAGCACCTAGTTAATATAGCGTGTCACCAGCAATGGTCTGAATCCTTGGACCAGTGAATATTTCAGTCTTTCTTTTTTAATAAATCTGCAAAAAAATGTCAACAATTCTGTGTTTTAATTCTGTCAATATGGGGTGCTGTGTGTACATTGAGGAAAAAATATTAACTTAAATGATTTTAGCAAATGCTGCAATATAACAAAGAGTGAAAAATTTAAGGGTCTGAATACTTTCCGTACCCACCTGTATATATATATATATATATATATATATATATATTAATATCTATAACTATATATAATATATGTTCTTCTCTATTATAATCAGTGTTGTAATACTGGGGTTTCCCTCTTATGTCACACTCCAGGATTCCCCAAAGACGCTTAATGCGCCTCAATGAACTAATAGAGTGATATAAACATGCATTCTTTTTTTCAGTTAGTGCTATTCAACCGGCGTTTCTTGTTCAAGACATTTGTTCAGTTTTACTTCCATAAAAAACTAATTCCTATTTGACGCCAAAAAGCAAAGCAACGGGCGAACCAACTATTATCCTGCTAGCAGTATGGCGTACCACCCTCAAAAAACAACAAATTATCTAGCTTCTATAGTTGCCTCAGTAATAAAATGTGGTTTTAAAATTATTCTTGTAACATTTTTGTCATAATGCATCTAATGTTCCTAAGTCTCTTATTAAAGTGGATACAGTGTTGGTTGCTGAGCTGTGCTGCTTACGTGGGTAACACAAATTGTTCTTACTATCCTTAGCTACATACAAAGCATGTGTGTCTCAAGTAGAGCTGTCATTAACCATATCTGATTTAGTGCAATTAATCTTTTTGAAAATTGTGTTTATATATATATATATTTAATATTATATGTAGACGACCAGATAATGAACTCTTGTTCAAAAGTAGATCACTAGTAGTTTTAATGTTTTTTAAAGTCTCCTTATTCTCACAAGGGCTTGCTTTGATCAAACATCACAAAAATTGTAATATTTGGGAAATATACCTAAAATAACAGTTTTCTATTTTATTCAAATTCATTCCAAATTCATTCCAAAGCTGAATTTTCATCAGCCATTACACAAGCCTTCACTGTCACATGATCCTTCAGAAATCAGTCTAATATGGATTTATTATCACTGTTTGTAAACAGTTGTGCTGCTTAATTGTTTTTTTTTGGGAACCTGTGATACTTTCACGATTCTTTGATTAATAAAAACTTTAAAAGAATAGCATTTTTTCAAAATAGAAATCTTTGTACAATAAAACGTCTTTACTATCACTTTTTATCAATTTAACATCCTTGCTGAAATACAGTATTAAAATTTTTTCTAAAAAAAAAAAAATACTGACCCCAACTTTCCGAATTGTGTGTATAGTGTTAATGATTCTATTCTGATTCATGCTGTTCTATTAACTTTTTAATAAGAATCCATGAAAAAGTATCACCAAATTAATAAAAAAATGTAGTGTCATTTTGTATTCATTTTTTTATACTTAATCGCATATAAGTTTTCTTATTGCGTGACGATCCCTACCAGTCAATATTCCAGCCTTTCTTGCAATACTTAGCTGTCGTAAATAAAATTATCTAAAACATGCACAAATTCACAAACTATGAGGATTATTTATTTTGACCCTGGGTAACAAACCTTAAAAGCAAACTGGTGATCTCACGGTTGTGACGACACTATTTTTGTTTTATAACTGAAATAATAATGGCCGGTAGATTTAACCTTTCAACTCAAGCAAGATTCTGTGGTCAACATTTCTACCATATGCTATCCTGCCTAAACATAGCATCTGTCTTAGGGTACATTCAAGGGGTCATATGATGCGATTCAATTTTTTCCTTTCTCTTGGGAGTGTTACAATCTCTTGGTGGCATAAAGCTCTGTAATTTGCAAAGACTAAAGTCTCAAATCCAAATAGATATTCTTTTATAAAAGTTAAGAGTCAGTCACACCTACCTAAAATGGCTTTTTCTAACACGCCCCCACATATCTACCTATGTGGGAAGATTTGCATAACGCCGCCCCAATGTTCACACAAAGAAAGAAGGCGTAAATTTTATTCTCACTGTATTGTTGTTGCCGCCGCCACCGCCATGTCCTGCAGACTGATTCCGTCTGGTCGCTGAGGAAATACACAACTTAGGCTGTGGATCACCCACCGGATCGGCTTTCACCGTTTTCACCGCTCCTTCACCGGGACCGCCGTTCTCGACTCCGTCGCCTCAGCTCACTCTTGCCCGGCTTCAGCTCACGCTAAGCCGGGGCTTCCGCTAGGCGCTGTGTTTTTCGTTGTGAAAACGAAACTACTTTGTTTGTCTTCCAAAAGAGGACGATATCCACATCATCATGCCTGGAGCTGATCCGTGCTAGTCGCTGAAGAAATACATCAACTTCGTGCTGTGGATCGCCGGCACATTTTATGGGGGACTGTTTCCTGGGAGAGTAGACTACAATGACGGCTGTTCTGACTCACAGTCTGTAATTACGTTTTCTTTTATCATTTTCCACTGATTATTCAAACGCGAGTTTTTTGGGCAGTGTAGAGTAGCACTTGTTGTTTTGTCATTTCTCTGATCACAAATGCAAAAAAGGGGTTTATGTTTACGCGGCGCGATGCAAAGCAACGCGTAAAAAGACAGTATAAGTCATTATAATCAGTACTTATGTCCCCACTTGATGCAACAAATGCCTTGTTTATAATGGTTTTTATTGTTTTTGAATCATCGCTCCGGCCGGGAAACGGCATCACAGTATGGTGAGGGGCGTAACATTTCCGTCTCACGCTTGAGGTATTCAGCCAATCACAACGCACTGGATAGTTGGCCAATCAGAGCACACAGCACTTTTTTTCAGAACGATGAGTTTTGTAAAAATCGGCGCGTTTCAAAAAGCCGGGGCATAGAGGAGCAACAAATGTACAGTATGTGGAAAATAATGTGTTTTTTTACTTTAAACCGGATAAACACATTTTATTACACCAAATACACAAAATAATGTTCTTTTTAGCAGCATCCCGCATCCTATTTTTTTTGACCCCCATTTAAAATTTCCACAAACCTCACTGTGTGTTTGCTCATACCGTAGTTGCTACGATGTTCTAAAGGTACAAACACTCATCTACATATGCAAAAATTCAGTCCCAACAGCCCCGGTTTCTACTGGAAAAATACAGCCGAAGTAGCACGTCCAACTCAAAAAG
Organism: Sinocyclocheilus anophthalmus; assembly: GCA_018155175.1. NCBI lineage: Eukaryota > Metazoa > Chordata > Actinopteri > Cypriniformes > Cyprinidae > Sinocyclocheilus > Sinocyclocheilus anophthalmus. The sequence goes on along the minus strand of JADLZN010011404.1, from coordinate 228,588 downwards.
AACCGATTGAGCCGGTTCAACCAACTGTCAAAGTTTGCAGAGAATTACTGAGGACTCAACAAGAACCGAATGAGCCGTGGCGAAGTTTGCCGAGGATTACCGAAGATTCTGATGAGCGAGTTGACAACACTGTGCAAGCCTGAGGCACGTACTGGAAATATGCTTATTATCATGCCCATTCAAAGTGAGGGGGGGGTTGCACAGATTGAGCCAGTGGACTGTTTGAATGCATCTTCCAAAAGAACAAAATCGCCCTTCATATTTCTATATTTAATACAATCACACCGGCGTGATTATAACGTTCAGTGCGTCATATCGGCTGTTAAATTCAAATCTGCGTTCGCTGGCTGGCGCTGAGCCAGATACAGACGCGTTTTACAGCACTGCGATTAACCAATCACACACAATGCTGTTGAGCTTATGAAGGCAATGACCAATCAGAGGTGTTCAGATGAGTCATCGCTAAAATGCCAGTGTTTTCTTCACTCGCTCGCTGCCTGAATACCTCTTTCTGGCGAATTCTCTCGGGCAATCAATGTCTGCTGTAGGTGTAAAACTTTTAGGAATCTTATCCAAGTTGTAGGCTAGTCAATATTGGTCAGTCAGTATCTGACATAAAGATACCGCGAATGAAACTGTGACCACAAACACCATTAACTTAAGTGAATTATATGGTAATAATCAGCAATATGCTTTCACACAAATAACTTTATTTTTTTAATGTTTCAATATGTGTTGACACAAATAACTTATTTGAATTTTTCATTGATACAACATTGCACTGAGTTGTTAGAAAAGAAATGCGTAGAGACGTTATTGCTTGATGTCAGGAACCGATGAATCGGCTTTTTGAACCGATTCAATGAGCCGATCTGTCCGAAAAGAACCAGTTTGCGGAAATGAATCGGACTTTGCATCACTACTCTTTAATTAAACCAAAATAACAGGGAACACACGCGTAGCACATGGGGTAGACATTTGAGACTGAACACAGGACTCAGGAAAACACAGGGCTTAAATACAGGAACTAAATGGGGAACACCTGGAACTAAACGAGGAGATTAATAGGACACAGCTGAAACAAATGGAACTCAAACGGAAACCAAATATGGGCACAAACACGGAAGAAACTGGGTCAAGGAGAGAACATGAGGAACAAAACACAAGACTGTCCATGGGCGTGACAACAACTTTAGGACCCGGCACATGGTTGAACATACCAGCCTCCGAGGCTCCAAACAACCAAACATTGACTCATGCTGTAACATGTTCTGGGTGTTCAGCTGTATAACTCTATTACACAAATGAATGTGCCATTTGAAAAGGAAGTAAAACTTTTATGTAAAGAATAGCAATGAGATCACAACAATCTGGATAATGAGAAAATTCTTAAGAGTTCCTTTTATAGCCATGCAGTTGTGTGGAAGTCTATAAAAAAAACAACCTGGGAGGAAGGGAAGAAAATACCCCTGTTATTTTCATGCTCAACAGGGCCCTAGCCTACTGACTAACAAAGTCAACAAACAAACTCCCTGTGCAGCACAGCACGGGAGCGACCATGACAGGACCCATGACAGGATAAAGCACGGGACTATTGGACCTTGTGTTAGCAAAAAGCCAAGGGCAGAGTTTAGGATCTCCAAGTATGAGGATATCCTAAGATATTCCCTGCTATCTCCAGCGGAACAGCTGAATCTGAAAAAAAACAATGTTTCTAAAATGGTCATGATAACAGAGACTCCAGCGCTGCGTTATCTGGAGACGCTGGAATATATAAACAAAGGACAGATGTAAAATATGAGGTGAGATGAGAGAGGAAAGAATGGCAGTGTCACTAGCTTGGCAAACAATTTTAGAGCTGGTCAACTTCACATAAATATTCCCCTGCAGTAATTTAACCGAGCATGTGTTATATATAGACTTCTGTAAACTGGTTTTACAGAATTCTGTAAATTGGTTTGGTGGCTTGGTCTTATGAAAATATTTACGTTTTAAGTCTATTTTCAAACACTGGACTTCAATTCTGAAACCAAGTCCTCTTCAGCAATGGTGTGAAAGAGACTTTAGCTTAAAGTAATAGCTGTCCAATCTTCATAAAATAAAATAAATAATTTACTCACCCTCACGATATTCCAAATCTATATGACCTTCTTTCTTATGCGGAACACAAAAGAATATATTTAGAAAAATATTAGTAACCAAACTAATATATCCAAACTATATTTCTCCAAATATCGTTTTTTATTACGTGGCTCTCTGAAATGCTTGATTCTGATTGGTCAGTTGTGAATAGAGGACTTCAGTATTAATAGCAGGCCTACGGTAATATTGTTGAAGCGTTTGTCTTGTTGCTAGAAGGACTGTTTTGTACACTGTACCAAACAGGTACGATTTTAAAACAGTTTCTTCTCAAATCAATCCTTCATGCCCCTGTCATTAATTATATGGTGAAAAGCTGTAAAATAAGTGATTTGACACTACATTATCACTTAAATGTCCATCTTTTTGAACTTGTTTGTGGAAGGTTTGCGTTTTGAGCTAATAAAATATCTCAAATCAATATATATCGCAAAATAAACCCTGAGAAGGATGATCAGCGCGAATGTACATTATCCCATTAAATATACAGCTCTTTCTCCCATATAAGTAAACGATTATCCCGCACTTATGTTCCACAGAAGAAAATCACACAGAGAACAGGGTGGAGGGTGAGCAAATTATGAGAATTTTCATTTGTGGGTCAACTATCCCTTTAAAATGGCATAAAGTTTAGTCGAGTGATAAATCGGTGCTGAACAGTTTGGAAGCATTAAATAATAAATCAAGAGGATTTACGTTAGTTTTCCACCCTCATTTTTCTATTCCACTCTTTTTCAGCACAGAGTCTCATGGCTTTGGCTGTCCAGACAGAGGCAGTATGGGTACGAGTATGATTCTCCACAAATCATGTACAGTTAATCTCTGTTTGGCTTTTGTATCTCATTCATTTAACATTTCTCTCTTCCCTTATTTTGCTTTCGCTCTCTGTTTAAGTCCTCTCCGATGAGCATAAGATGGTTTACTTAACATGTGAGCGCATGTGTGCATATATAAACACAGAGAGTACAGCATAGGAGGGGGTTTGTGGAAAACTTGGTTAATGGCAAAAAAATGAAAACTCCCCACGCCAAGCGCACAAATAGCAGCTGCTTTCACTGTGCATTCCCACCAGTATGAACTCAAGAGTGTAAACAGAAAAATATGTAACCAGCGAGATATTGCCTGACTCAATGATAACGGTTAAATTATTCTGGTCTGTAATGTCTTTACATACATACAGTGGGGAAAAAAAGTATTTAGTCAGCCACCAATTGTGCAAGTTCTCCCACTTAAAAAGATGAGAGAGGCCTGTAGGATTTTTAAAGAATTTATTTGCAAATTATGGTGGAAAATAAGTATTTGGTCAATAACTACATTTCATCTCAATACTTTGTTATATACCCTTTGTTGGCAATGACAGAGGTCAAACGTTTTCTGTAAGTCTTCACAAGGTTTTCACACACTGTTGCTGGTATTTTGGCCTACTCCTCCATGCAGATCTCCTCTAGAGCAGTAATGTTTTGGGGCTGTCGCTGGGCAACACGGATTTTCAACTCCCTCCAAAGATTTTCTATGGGGTTGAGATCTGGAGACTGGCTAGGCCACTCCAGGACCTTGAAATGCTTCTTACGAAGCCACTCCTTCGTTGCCCGGGCGGTGTGTTTGGGATCATTGTCATGCTGAAAGACCCAGCCACGTTTCATCTGCAATGCCCTTGCTGATGGAAGGAGGTATTCACTCAAAATCTCACGATACATGGCCCCATTCGTTCTTTCGTTTACACGGATCAGTCGTCCTGGTACCTTTGCAGAAAAACAGCCCCAAAGCATGATGTTTCCACCCCCATGCTTCACAGTAGGTATGTGTTCTTTGGATGCAACTCAGCATTCTTTCTCCTCCAAAACACGAACAAGTTGAGTTTTTACCAAAAAGTTAAATTTTGGTTTCATCTGACCATATGACATTCTCCCAAACCTCTTCTGGATCATCCAAATGCTCTCTAGCAAAACTTCAGATGGGCCTGGACATGTACTGACTTAAGCAAGGGGACACGTCTGGCACTGCAGGATTTGAGTCCCTGGCGGCGCAGTGTTACACTGATGGTAGCCTTTGTTACTTTGGACCCAGCTCTCTGCAGGTCATTCACTAGGTACCCCCCCGTGTGGTTCTGGGATTTTTGCTCACAGTTCTTGTGATCATTTGACCCCACGGGGTGAGATCTTGCGTAGAGCCCCAGATCGAGGGAGATTATCAATGGTCTTGTATGTCTTCCATTTTCTAATAATTGCTCCCACAGTTGATTTCTTCACACCAAGCCGCTTACCTATTGCAGATTCAGTCTTCCCAGCCTGGTGCAGGTCTACAATTTTGTTTCTGGTGTCCTTGACAGCTCTTTGGTCTTGGCCATGATGGAGTTTGGAGTGTGACTGTTTGAGGTTGTGAACAGGTGTCTTTTATACTGATAACAAGTTCAAAACAGATGCCATTAATACAGGTAACGAGTGGAGGACCGAGGAGCCTCTTAAAGAAGAGTTACAGGTCTGTGAGAGCCAGAAAATCTTGCTTGTTTGTAGGTGACCAAATACTTATTTTACCGAGGAATTTACCAATTAAATCTTTAAAAATCCTACAATGTGATTTACTGTGATTCTCATTTTGTCTCTCATAGTTGAGGTTTACCTATGATGAAAATTACAGGCCTCTCTCATCTTTTTAAGTGGGAGAACTTGCACAATTGGCTGACTAAATACTTTTTTGCCCCACTGTACATGCATACATAAATTAATTAATTATGTATATATCAGTTCAACCATTATTAAGTGAACACCTTCAATTCTAAAAGCCAAGACTAGCTCATACTCACTGATTAAGCCACTTGTTAATTATGCATAAATGCAGTTATTTTATTACAAACACTTCTAAATGAATAATTGTAAATAAAAAAAACATTTTACAGTAAAATAGCATTTTACTGGTTTCTTTAAAGACTGTCTTTTTAGTTTCAATAATGTAGTTTGCTAATAACTGCATGACAACATCATATTATATAATCATTTCTTTCAAATTTTTTCAAAGATTTATGATGGCAGCACAAATGTTTTCATGCTGATACATCACAATTAATTTTCTCATAGTTTTGCATTAGTACTTTAGGTCTGTTTAATTTCTGTTCGGATAGTACAGGTTAACCTCCATTCGCTCTCAAAAATGGGTTTAAAAAAATAAATGTTAGAATATATATAAATATAAATTCAGTTTATTTTTTAAAACCCATTTTACGACATAAAGTAAATGATGCAAAACTATGAGAAAAAAAATTCATGGATGTATCAAGGACAGTGGGTACGGAAAGTATTCAGACCCACTTAAATTTTTAACTCTTTGTTATATTGCAGACATTTGATAAAATCATTTAAGTTAATTTTTTTCACTCATTAATGTACACACAGCACCCCAAAATGACAGAAAAACACAGAATTGTTGAAATTTTTGAAGATTTATTAAAAAAGAAAAACTGAAATATCACCTGGTCCTAAGTATTCAGACCCTTTGCTGTGACACTAATATATTTAACTCAGGTGCTGTCCATTTCTTCTGATCATCCTGAGATGGTTCTACACCTTCATTTGAGTCCAAATGTGTTTGATTATACTGATTGGACTTAATTAGGAAAGCCACACACCTGTATATATAAGACCTTACAGCTCACAGAGCAAATGAGAATCATGAGGTCAAAAGGAACTGCCTGAAGAGCTCAGAGACAGAATTGTGGCAAGGCACGGATCTGGCCAAGGTTACAAAAAAAATACTGCTGCACTTAAGGTTCCTAAGAGCAAATTGGCCTCCATAATCCTTAAATGGAAGAACCCTTCCTAGAGCTGGCCGTCCACCCAAACTGAGCTATCGGGGGAGAAGAGCCTTGGTGAGAGAGGTAAAGAAGACACCCAAAGGATCACTGTGGCTCGAGCCTCCAGAGATGCTCGAGGGGGAGATGGGAGAAAGTTGTAGAAAGTCAACCATAACTGCAGCCCTCCACCAGTCGGGGCTATATGGCAGAGTGGCCCGACGGAAGCCACTCCTCAGTGCAAGACACATGAAAAAAACACCTGAAGGACTCCAAGAAATAAGATTCTCTGGTCTGATGAAACCAAGACAGAACTTTTTGGCCTTAATTCTAAGCAGGATGTGTGGAGAAAACCAGGCACTGCTATCACCTGTCCAATACAGTCCCAACAATGAAGCATGGTGGTGGTGGCAGCATCATGCTGTGGGTGTGTTTTTCCGCTGCAGGGACAGGACGACTGGTTGCAAACGAGGGAAAGATGAATGCGGTCAAGTACAGGGATATCCTGGACGAAAACCTTCTCCAGAGTGCTCAGGAACTCAGACTGGGCCGAAGGATTACCTTCCAACAAGACAATAACCCTAAGCACACACCTAAAATAACGAAGGAGTTGCTTCACAAAAACTCTGTGACTGTTCTTGAATGGCCAAACCAGAGCCCTGACTTAAACCCAATTAAGCATCTCTGGAGAGACCTAAAAATGGCTGTCCACCACGTTTACCATCCAACCTGACAGAAATGGAGAGGATCTGCAAGGAGGAATGGCAGAGGATCCCCAAATCCAGGTGTGAAAAACGTGTTGCATCTTTACCAAAAATACTCATGGCTGTATTAGATCAAAAAGTTGCTTCTACTAAATACCGAGCAAAGGGACTGAATACTTAGGACCATGTGATATTACAGTTTTTCTTTTTTAATAAATCTGCAAAAAATGTCAACAATTCTGTGTTTTTCTGTCAATATGGGGTTGCTGTGTGTACATTAATGAGGAAAAAAAATTAATTAAATGATTTTAGCAAATGGCTGCAATATAACAAAGAGGTAAAAATTTAAGGGGGTCGAATACTTTCCGTACCCACTGTATGACAGTCCAGCATGAAAAAAAATTTCTGCTGCCATCATAGATATTTCGGTTTCTGACCACTGGCAGCCTGGCGATGTAACCTGTTTTAATAAAACATACTCTTATTACATACATCAGAACAGGAAATTATGTTGGTGTTTTTGTACTTACGCAAAACCGTGATGAATTTCTGGTTATCCAGCATGACCCATAGTCCAAAGCCCAAGATTACAGCTCCAAAAATCTACAGGGCAAAAGAAACAGGCATGAACAAACATAAAGGACATGCTGTATGTTTGTCACCTTCTTGACCTGTTTGGTTCCTCAGAGCTGATCTTAGTTTAAACTGTGACTGGACTGTGGATGAGAGAATTGTGCTTCCATTAACATACTCTATATAATTGCTAAAGAGAGACAGGAACTCTCTACCGAACTGAGTTCTCGTGCACTCCAGCCCCAAAGTTCAAAACTAATGGGTCCAAGGTGTCCTCTAAATTAACTGGATCAGAGAAGTTTCATTTCCTCTTGTCAGGGGGCAGTTCCCCTGTATCAGTCTGGCGTCTGTGGCTTGTCCTCTATTCCACTGTGGAGAGGAAAGCAGTAAAACACCAGGCTACTGTACAATTAAAGGGTCTTCAGAAGGAAAAATCAGAGAGAGGCACACAGATGCTTTTCATTAGCCTTTGACCCTTTATATCAAAGACACAACAGGTCAAACTGAAGGTTTCCAAAGAAATGCAACAGAGAGCAGGCCTGCTTCCTTACTAAGCTTGAACAATTTCCTAACAGGGATTTCCTACAAACACCTACATCACACTGCTGGGTATAGTATATACTGTACTATACTAAATGTCTTCAATATACTATACTAAATTCAATAATGTATTTTAATACATTTTTATTTACATGTCCACACAGACCATGCCCAAATTGGAAATGTGGTATATAGGAAAATTAGATTCATGTAAATAAATAAATGAATTAACTTAAAAAAATATATATGTATATGGAGTTTCAACTCATATTATTAAGTGAATATTTAACCGTTGGTTCTAAAAGCCTCGATAGCTCATACTCACTGTTGAGCCACTTGTTACATATGCATAAATACAGTTATATTATTACAAACACTTCTAAATAAATAATTGTACATTTTAAAAAAAACATTTTACCCCAAAAACAGCATTTTACTGGTTTCTCTTTAGTTCCAATAATGTATTTTTATAATAATGCCAACTGCATGACCACATTGTACTATAGTATAATTTGAGCAGTCAATTTTTTTACATACATTTTCTGTTAAACTGAAGTTGAAACAGCAGCATTTTTTCTTTATACATAAATACATTTTCTTATAGTCTTCTATTCTTCTCAAAAGGCTCCATTTTCACTTCAGTTCTCAATAGTAACCTCCATTTCATCCTGCATTAGCTCATAGTAGACCTGAAGACCAGGGCTAAAGACATGGAGCCACATGGCTAATACACTGAGCTCAAGGGCAGTGTTCCTGCTGAGATTTAGAATAAAGGTGTAGGAGTGTGTGCACTTACAAAGAAGAGGAAGTTGAACATGAACAGGAAATACTTGGTGGCGGCAATACATCCTTTCCCCATGACTGCTGCTCTGTAAAAGAGAGGAAACCTCATCAAAACTCTAAGCGGCATGAAGAAGAATACCAACGGAGACAACTTCTAACTGACACTGAGCAGGTCTTAGACATGACAACAATAATGAAAGAGATTCTCTCTGCACATTGTTAAAAACAGTCTGCAAGTGATAATGTGTAAGCTCTCGCTGGAAAAAAACCTGTTCTATAAATCCCAGCTGTGATTCAGTTTTCACTCTAGGTATTCTGGCTGGTTGATTAGTTTCAGTTTAATTAACAAATTATATTTATATTTTCCAGTTAAGTTCCAGTGATGCTTTTTTCAGGATTTTTTGATGACTAGAAAGTTTAAAAACAGCATTTACTTGGAATAGAATTTTTGTATTAATGTAAAAGTAAAAGAAAAAGTAATAATAAAAAATGAAAAATCTTACTGACCCCAAATTTTTGAACAGTAAATATATCCTCGTCTAGAGCAATGCGCGATGTAATTCAACTGCAATTCTGAGCAAAATATTGCAGAGTTTGTTTCTTTGTGTCAAAAGGAAGACACGTGTCAGAAAATCATGCAAAGGCATAACAGCTCAAAGCAAATATGTTCGATATGACTCATGACTTATTTGAGGGAGTCATTAAATAGGCAGTTGGTCTCTGCTCATTAAGCATTAAGTAACATTACTGTCAACATTACCTACATATTCTATTCATTTTATTCATTTGAAGCTCATTACACATGGACATTTTTAAATGAGATTTTGTGAAATACTTTATGATGTCAGAGATTTAAAATGCCTTTCTGGTCAGATTCCCTGAAGATATTATTCATACTGTAAATATCTTCTCTGCCAAGCATCCTACAATCCCTGAGGATAGTAATACAATCATCAGAAGACTTTTCTTTTTGGAGAAATAGATCTCATGAGCATAACTTATACCAGCGGTTTTCAAAAAAAAAAAAAAAAGAGGTGGCGGGGGTTTGCGGTAAAAGGCTTAGTCATAAATAGGCTTATCAACTTTTGAAATGGAGGAGAAAAATAATGTACAATGATAAAATGTGTCATTATTGTGATTCATCATAATATTAAAGGGGTCATATGATGCTTTTTTTAAAGATCATTATTTTGTGTATTTAGTGTAACAGAATATGTTGACATGCTTTAATGTTCAAAAAACACATTATTTTTAAAATACTGTAAATGATGTAGGTCCTCTATGCCCGCCTCTCTCAAACGCTTTGTTTTCTACAACGTCCCTCCTTCCGACAAGCGCAGTCTGCTCTGATTGGCCAGCTGACCCAGTGCATTGTGATTGGCCGAACACCGCAAGCACTCGTCGGAAATGTAACGCCCCTTACCATAATCGTGAGCTTCATCTTTCAAAATAAATGTAAAGACAGAGCCCGAAAGGAGAACAGAGTCTCGTGACAGACACAGGGATGAATATGTGTTTGCAGTACACAAGCAACGGTTATAAGACAGCTGATTCCACTGTGATGTGTCTTGCTCTCTCTCTCTCTCTATCTCTCTCTCTCTCTCTATCTCCGCGCACGCACGCACGGCTCCTCTTTTCGCTCTCTGCCTCTCGCGCGCTGCGCACACACACACGCGCGCGAGCGCCACACCACAACAAAACACCGCTCTATCTCTCTCTCGCTAGCTAGACCGTGCGCGCACACACACACAACACACACAGCTCTCTCTCTCGCTCGCTCAACACACACACACACACACACCCACGCTCACACACACACACACACACACACAAACACCGCTCTCTCTCTCTAGCCGGCGCGCGCACCACACACACACACACACACACACACGATGCGCAAAACTCCGCATTTGAACAGTCATAGCAAATACTTAAACTAATAACAAAACAATAGCTGATTCAGAAATGCATTCCTAGGTTCACGAACGGTCGTCCATAAAATGCATTGCTGTGCTGTTGTAAGTAATCTTAAAGATTCCTAAATACATCTACTTTCGGAAGGCCAAATAAAGTGCTTTGCTTTCGCCTAGAAAACACACAGCGTTTCCCTGACATGGCTACATCAACACTAACTGCGGTTACTGAAACCACGCCTTCTTTCTTTGCGTGAACATTTGGGCGGCATTATGCGAATATTTCCACATAGTGAGGTAGATATGTGGGGGCGTGTTAGAACGAGCGTTTTAGGGAGGTGTGGCAGATTCTTAACTTTGATAAAGAATCTCTCTTTGGTTTTGAGACTTTAGTCTTTGCAACTTCAGGGATCTTATCTATGCAAAAAATCAGCTTGTAACACTCCAAAGAGAAAAAAAAAATTAAATCGCATCATATGACCCCCTTAATACATTTCATTTTGATTCCAAAGACATTTTTACTTACAATAAACAATCTGTGATGGGTTGCCACTTAATTTCCAATCATGCAAAATCAAGATCCTGAAGCAAACCTAGTTGAGAACCACTGACTTACACCAATCCATCCAAGTAATCTTATATGAAATTGCTCTTAAAATATTGGAACTCTCTTTAAAAGCCTCTATGAACATCTAATGAAGACACTGGGAATAAAGTGTAAGATTTCTGTGAGGGGGATTCAAAATGTAACCATGAGAGCATGACTCTTCCATTTCTCACTTAGACTGTTTCTTCTTCTCATACACACACACCACACTCACACACACACACAACACACACACACCCACACACACACACTCCGTCGGGAGTAATAAGCAATATATCAGGATATGAAGCCAGAGAGTCACAGAGCCAAGCTTACTTGGCGTCATCTCTTCAAAGTACTCCAGGGAGCTATAAACCAGACTCTCGACTTTTCTGTGCTGAATGCAGTCTTTTTCTGTATTTTAATTCATGTACAAAGGGGAGTTCAGTGAAATAACAACACAGCCAATGTATTTCCCCTCTTTCCACTGGTAAGCATTTTCACAGTCATGATAAAAAAAATATCATAATACACAGGATTGGACTTTTCTCTTATTCTTCAACACTCAGCAGTTTGGCCTGAGAAAACAATAATAAATATGGAAAGGGAAGTACAAAAAAGTTTAATCAGGTGTCAGAGGATTTGGCTTTCTGGTCAGCAGTTTCGATTCACATCCACAAAACATACTGCAGCCAAAATACATGAACAACAACACACTTGACTTTAGATTGTGTGTGTGAGAATGTGTTTATGGTGTAGTTTGGGTTGCAGGAAGTTTTGCCATTTGGAAGCTGAGGCACCCCATCATCTCTGTTCTTTACTAATCTCTACAGTCGCTGTTAGCTGTACTGTAACTCAACTGTGTAGATGTTGCCCATTCTCTGGTCAATCACAACATCCCCTCTATAATACAATGATGGCATGCTGGCCCATTGCATATAATAGACAAAAGCTGTCCTATCCTAGGCTTTTTAGCACAACACAAAAGGGCATCTGGAAACACACCCAAGCAAGCTTTACACTGCTGATGTTAGATACGTATAGATCACATGACCAGAAATTTAATCCAGCATAATCACTATAGACAAATAACTTCCCCCAGCAATTTATTTTGACAAAGAACTTGACAGAGCTTTAGCATGCCTTTTACACATGTATAGGGTGTTTAATATACACAAAAATAAGTAAACGGTCTTATGTTATGTTGTCAATCAATGCATCAGTACAGTACTGTTGAATTTTGAACAGTGCTGAAATATCTATCCAAAATTTTGAACTTAATTTCCTTATATGATTTTTCTATTTACTAGAATAAAATTACGAAAAATAAATGAGACTTTTTTCTAAATCTTACTGACCCCCGATTGTTTGAACAAAACATCTATTTTAGCAGTAGATATCAACACTTGAGTTAGATTGATTTTGTTCAAGAAATGAGTAGCATACATGGCATGGTGTCATACAGCAGACAGCGGCCTTGAATATTAAATTAATACCATTTAATTTAAAGACCATGAGTGAACAGGGATTTCCTACACATGCCTACATCATACTTCTGGGTATTTTGGCTTTTGTCATAATACTGCAGACATGTACAATTCATGGCCAAAAACTAATAAAAAAAAATATAATTATATATTATTATTATTATTATTATTAAAATACATTAAATAAACAAAAAATAAAAACAGAAATAACCTAAATTATCATTATTATAAATTATACTTTTAAATGTCTTCATGATATTTAAATTTTTGTCATGTGGCAAATGGGAAAATAGGATTGAAAAAATTTGAAAATAAATACAGACATGTAAACTATAGGAAAACTATAATTGTTATAGGGAACTATATTTGTTTATTCAATCATGGTGTGTGAATACTGTTATTACAATCTTCTTATGTACTCACTGAAGTATGCGATATCTCAGCAATTTATTTTTTTGGACATTTTTAATAGAGGCTATAGCAGACAGTAAATTACAGGGAGGATGGGTACACAAGTTTGTGTTTAGTGTGGGAGCCACTGATTTACATGTCTAGAACACGTGCTCAAAAGAAAAGAGATTAAAAGGAGGTGCAGCAAAATTATTAATGCTGTCTTCAGGGAAAGGAGGAGGCAGAACCTTTAATTAACCATCATTAAGTTAAAAATATTACAAGCTATTTTCATGTACTATTTTGGGTGAATACTAAGAGCACGCCTAACACAACTAAAGCAATTTCAAGTCTCATTCTTGTGTTGTTCAAATGTCAACCATAAAAAACAGTTCAAACATTACTAAGTAAGGCTTCTTGAGTTTGTTAGTAATTTAGGCTGAAGCAAAAGACCCAAATTATGGGCCAAGAAATAATTCACCCCTTCTGGGTCACTATTTTTGCATTACCCTATAATTTCCCCCAGCCAACATCTTTCATACTCTCAGGGCAGTCCTATGGCAACCGTAATTGAGGCAGCGTGAATGCTCCACTTATGAGGGGAAACAGTCTCACACCCCAGTTACCCATGAGCCTCCCCCTCTCACCCCTCCACCAAGAGGTCAAGCCATAGCTAAATGAGAGCCGGGTCTTCAACGGCCACATCACAGCATTGCAATCATAGGAGGAAACAATTATCTACTATACCATCAAGTAAATTTTCTGTGCTATATTTGTCAACACATGTTTGTTAGCCTCCATCGTTCTTTACAAAAAAAAACATAAAAAAAGATCATCCTTTCACCATTTCAGGGGGTTGGAGTGTCTGTTGAACGTTTCTGCCCTATATGGAACTTTGTATTGCTTTTAATCGTACTGCCTGTTTACAAAGAATCACTTGCTTTGTAAACTTCCTTTTTTAAGTCACTTTGGACAAATCAGGAACATTTATCATATAACATTAAGTGAAATAAGCCATGGACATATAAAGCATCTCACGCAACCTCTGCCTGACAGAAATCCTCTTCTTATTGGTGTAAAGGGCTTTGACACATGATCAGACTTTCACTGGTAACTAGGTTGCAGACCACAAAAGAATACAAGTATGAAAACCAATGTGTGCAGTATAAGTCCTTTCAACAGACTTTTTTAAAGTCCTAATGAAATTTAAGTAGTGAAAAATCTGCTCTTCCGTACTGTGACGTACATCTGAGTGTAACAGATTATCAAAAGCATAATTTCCAAATCTCATTTCCACTCACCTGTAACAGAAATTTCAAAACTTTGCATTACATTCGGTGTTGGTGCTTTGGAAACAAATTCAAGTTTTCAAAATCCACAAAAAGTAGAAAAGTGAGGCCAACAGGGGTAAACAGCTGCCACTCTGATGACACAAACGTACTGTGTACTCTCTGAAATAAAGGTACGAAAGCTGTCACTGGGGCAGTACCACTGCCTGAATTTCATTTTGGAAAATTTGGGGGAATTCCCCCTTTAGGTGTCTCTTATATGGGGGGGATTTTGTAATTTGAGGGAGGAGTTGGGGTATTTTTTTAGACATTTTTTAAAACTATAATCATCTAATGTTTTTGTCACCCACTATATTTGTGTTTTACAATTTATAATTATACGTTGATTCATATTTATATTGTTTAGAAATCACTTAAAAAGACCTTTAATTTCAAACTCTGAATTGAATACATTTTAACTAAAAAAGACAAGTAAACAGTCAGTAATAAAGAAAAGGTTACTTGGATCGTGTTTTAGTTACATTTTCAAGTTGACTAGTTAAAAATTGAAAAAAAATCGAGAATCGGTCAAATGTTCTGAAAAAAATCTAGATTTAATTTTTTTGCCACATCGCCCAGCCCTAATATGTACCTTAAGGCCAGGACACACCAAGCCGACGGTCGGCTGTTGGCCAACGGCGAGAGACGGTCGGGCTAGTTTGTTTGGTGTGTTCCACTCGTTGGCTCTCGTCGGGCTCACTTCGGCGGCAGTTTACCCGATTCAGCATCGGGGCTGTCAGGACCATCGGCGCGAGTGAGAGCTCTGATTGGATGTTTAGTTTAGCGAACGAGTCAGTGCCCAGGAATTAAAGCGAAAGTGATGAAAACAAGCACGTAAATGAAGGCGGTACAGACAGAAGGCTATTTAAATGTTACGTGAACTTTCCCAATCATTCTAATGCGCGAATGTTTTCATAACAACATGAGCCGTTTAAAATGATTAAAGTAATCAACGTTACTGATATTCAAAATGGTAAGCAAGCGCTGCTTTGTTTACGTTTCATATATATTTGTATATATCTTGTATATCCCTGTTTCGGTTTCTCCTTTTGAATGATGTATATATACTATTGATAGCTGATGATATAGACAGTTAATTCCTCTCATGCATGCGCAGAACGCACGTGTTAGTTTGCCGTCGGCTGTAGTCCGACGCGAGGCAACAACACCGTCAGCTTTCGTTGCCGCTAGTTCTTTGAAGTTGGCTTGGTGTGTCCTGAAAAGGGATGGTTCACCTAAAAATGAAGTGACATAAAAAGTGTCCCACACGGCTCCGGGGGGTTAATAAAGGCCTCCTGAAGGGAATCGATGCATTTGTGTAAGAAAAATATCTATATTAAAACTTTATAAAACGCAGTAATCTCCAGCCTTCCGGTAACTGGGAAGGGTTTAAAAGTGGAAGTTGTGGCCTAATGGTTAGAGAGCTGGACTCGTAACCCAAAGGTTGTGGGTTCAGGGATTGTAGGTGGGGGGAGTGAAGGTACAGCGCTCTCTCCCACCTTCAATACCCCAACTGAGGTGCCCTTGAGCAAGGCAACGAACCCCCAACTGCTCCCCGGGCACTGCAGCAAAAAAATGGCTGTTCACGGTGTGTATGTGTTCACTGCTGTGTTTGTGCACTTTGGATGGGTTAAATGCAGAGCACTAATCCCTAGTATGGGTCCACCATACTTGGCCACATGTCATGGCACTCACTCATCACTGTCGTATGTGCGTTACCTGAGAGAGTGGCGTTCCAGTTGGATGCGTTTTAGGTGTAGTGTAAGCTCTGGTGAGAATATGCTAGTCTTGCGAGAACCAAGATAGTAGGAGTAAAAGAAGCAAAGTTTACTTTGTTTAGCAAAGGAAAACCAGTCTCCTCTTGGCTTATATCGAAATCCTCCAACATTTTTTCTTTATAAATCCTCATTTTGTACTTCTAATTCAGTGACTCGTGTTTTGTTTTGCTCTCTCCTCTGTGCTTCCGCGTAAGACACTTCTCACCAGAGCTTACGCTACCGCTCGCCTAATCATCCACCAGAACATCGTTCTGTTGTGAACGCGCGTACGACAGTTAGTGGAAGCTATTACTTATGAAGTTTTAAATATGGATATTTTTCTTACAAAATCGCATCGATTCGCTTCAGGAGGCCTTTACTAACCACCCAGAGCCATGTGGAGCACTTTTTATGATGGACGGATGCACTTTATTGGACTTCTTTTGGACTATTGAAAAATAACACCCATTCACTGCCATTATAAAACTTGGAAGAGCCAGGACATTTTTTTATATAATTCTGATTGGATTGGAAAGTCATATACACATAGAATGCCTTGAGGGTGAGTAAATCATGGGGTAATTTTCATTTTTGGGTGAACCATCCCTTTAAGGTCCAATATGGACACTTTAGGTACAAATGTGTACTTTTTGAAAAGGTACCGCCCCAGTGACAGCTTTCGGACCTTTATTTCTGAGAGTGTGGTTCAGAAACCAAAAAACATTGTGTGAACACAATCCAGTGGGTGCAGGGGGAGGGAGGATCAATTGAACTCAGGTTAGGGCCAGGCAATCAAATCAAGTGTGAAAACACCCTAAAATGAACTGCTCTGTTAGTGCAGTTCATTTAAATAAGTGTAATAAAACTTACAATAGAAACATTTGCACAGATTAATTTTTCACAATAAAATCTATTACATGGATTTAGAGAATAGATATGGTGAATTTTTATTTCATGCTGGCTTTAAACACCTTATATAAGCCTAAAGAAACTGAAAAATGAGTTCAAATGCAGTGTGAACTAATATATGCAAGCTGAGATACAACTGGTTTACAACAATGAATGTTGTTGCACATTAAATCTTTTTAGAAAGCACCCAAACCTAAATTTCCCTTATGAAAAGGAGTTGCCTATTCAGTTTCTGCTGCGAGCCTGTCTTGGCAAGGCAGCTCTCAAAGACAGTGGCATCCCATTTTTAGCTGGCTCTTAGAGCAGGAGTTTTCCAGCTAGGAAAAGTAAAAGAAGGGGAACATCTGTATCCTGGCCCTCTCTCTCTCTCTCTCTCGTGGGCTCATTCCAGTCAGAGACACGTCCTGGGAGGTCTGCCAGCCCTTAACCTTTTATGGGCCTGAAGCATCATCCACTGCTTAGCCCAAACTCAGTTCTGACCTATTTCCACATCTGTGCTTTCATTACAGACAGATGTCGCAGTCCTGACAGCAGACCAGTAACCCTAATAATATCCCAGAATATCTTTATTAAATGTAGTATCATGGCAGAGCAACAATTTGAAGAGAATCTTGCTGAACAGGTTTCCTAATGTCAATATGTTTATAGCAACTTACCTGAATAATAACACATCCAATTTAACTCTATCGACTCCTTAAGTATTGAGATTTGTTAGGGCTACTGGTAAATTCAAGACCTGCTGGGAAGTTCGTATTTATGAGTTGGGAAGTTTTAAGTCTACACAACACATTACAGTCTACTTATACAAAAATGATGAACAAAGATGTGCATCTGTGTGTTTTTGCTTGTTATATTTTTGATCAATTTATGAACGTGTTGAATCTATATATAAACTGTAATTGTACAACACTATTGTATTTTGTAGACGCAACTTTTTTGTTTTATTGTAAATGGGGGAAAATTATGTAATTTTAACAAATACAGATACAGATATACAGATACATTCAACTTGTTTTCTCACTGACACACCTCCAACTCTAAAACTCTAGGTTTAACGAAAGTTCTGAGTTTCCCATTAAAAATTACGACTTTGTGGTAGTGTTCATGCGCATTCAACTCGTAAATTCAATATTTCCAACATGACTTGAACGCACCATATGCACATCATGTATACAACACTGGCGAAGCGGTCTTGCGTAAAGTATGTTTCTGGCTTTGCGTTCAAATGTCTGAGCCATTAAACAAGATGTGTCATTAGGTAATTGAAAAATAAATAGTTTTAACAAACTTGCCTTAGCAAGATTCTCCTCTTTTTTTCTTACAAATTGTTCAGACTAATGGTACTTGAATTGAAAGAGAAAACTTACCGTAAAAGAACATTGTTTACAATAATACACTATTGCGCCCCCTGCGGCGATACTTAGAATGCACTTACGTTATGCTAAGAACTGCGGTCTGATATTTCGTACATGATGTTATAGCTATTTGAGCGTCTAAAATGGTCCAGCAAATATAAAAAAGAGTATATATATATATAAATATATATATATATAGATATATATCTCTATATATATATATATTATATATTCAAGCCCTGAATATATATATATAGATATATATATCGGGTGAATTTCGGGAATCGCGGGATTTGCGCATAATCTACTGATCCCGCAGTTTCCGTGCTTGTATGCGGGAAATTCCCGCAAATATTTCAACGTGAAAGACGCTCGCGACAGGAATGTATCATTTTCACGTGCTTTTGAGCCTTACTATTTTAAACATTCAAGTGCTCAATTCAGTATTTGCGCGCTCTGTGACTGTGAGACCCTTTCTGTGAGCCGCCTCACACCCAAAGCGCGCGCACATAGAGACGCTCTGAGAGTCGAGCCTTTTAGCATAAACGGCCAAATACATACAAAAATATGTCAAAATGACCGTCTTGGCGAGTATCCAGTTAAACACAGTCAGTTTATGAAATAAACATTGTCGGTATACAGGCTATTAAGTTAATGTAAACAGTTGCGAAACAAAACTTGTGTAACAGTTTGATCCGTGCATGAGGTCTTAAAGAGACAGCAACCTAAATAAACCTGCTGCTGTCTGTCATTAATGTTTATTTATACATTGAAGACTAACCAGTGTTATTTTAAAGTTAAATAGATTATTCTGTTTCTGTGGTATTTCTGTACCTGAATATTACTGTTAAACCTACCTGAAAAACTTAAAGCACAGTTAATTTGAGTTGTATCTTGTTATTGTATTTGTTTGTGCCATTGCTTGTCATTAATCTATTCTTATTTTAATACTGACTGTTTACTTGTCTTTTTTAGTTAAAAATAAATTCAATTCAGAGTATCTTCCTCACAATATAAATATGAATCAACAACATTATAAATTGTAAAACACAAATACACTGGATGACAAAACATTTAGGTTGGATGATTGTAGTTTAAAAATATGTCTAAAAAAATACCCTAACTCCCCTTTCAAATTAAAAAATCCCCCCCATAAGAGCCACCTAAAAGGGGAATTGTTTTGAAACCCCCATTTTATATATATATTATATATATATATATATATATTTATTTCTATATATATATATATATTATTATCTATTGTGTGTGTGTGTGTGGTGTGGGTGTACTCTACAGAATTTTGTAAGTGGTGTGTGTGTGTGTACTCTACAGACATTTTTCATTTTTACGACTTTCTATAAGATATTGAATTACTCAATTCCATGACATGTTCAGGCCTCACAATGACAATTTTACAGTTCGCTGATATTTAAGTTCCAGGTGTTCCAGGACCGTGAGAACATACAAAGCTAATATAAACAAGACTGCCGGCCACTCCACCGCGAACTACTAGAATGCTGCTTTTTAAAACCAACAAGGCTGGCTGCTCACTGTTTTAGTGTAGACAGCTTGTTGATTATCATGGGCTTCCGAGTTTCTAACCAAGCCAAACCATCATTAAAACTAGCGAAACAATGAAAACTGTGCGAGCTGCCAGCGCCACATCAGCGAGCATTTAAAGCTATATATAAATAACAAATACACACTCCAAAATAGCACAGAACTAGTTTACTATGGTAGAAAACGCGAATAAGGTACAAAGCTCCTCAGGACCTCATTTACTAAGTTAGATTAACTTATTGGCACTAGTTCAGGCCAGCAGCAAGTTAAATCACTTTTAATACTTTCTGTACTGACATTTTAGATACAAGTGAAAATCATTTACCTCTTTTGTGTCAAGTCGCAATGAAGATCCGTTGAGCAGCTGTCAGTAAGTTCGTTGTCGTGCTACTAGAGACTGAACAAAAAGACTAGCAGCAGCATGAGAAATCCTTTAACCCTTTACCGCCCTGCCTGGCTGAACCATAGACTGTATAAAACAGGGGTATGAACCATAGACTGTATAAAAACAGGGCTGAACCATAGACTGTATAAAAACAGGGCTGAACCATAGACTGTATAAAAACAGGACTGAACCATAGACTGTATAAAACAGGACTGAACCATAGACTGTATAAAAACAGGACTGAACCATAGATTGTATAAAAACAGGGCTGAACCATAGACTGGATAAAAACAGGACTGAACCATAGATTGTATAAAAACAGGGCTGAACCATAGACTGGATAAAAACAGGACTGAACCATAGACTGTATAAAAACAGGGCTGAACCATAGACTGTAAAAAAAACAGGGCTGAGCCATAGACTGTATAAAAACAGGACTGAACCATAGACTGTAAAAAAAACAGGGCTGAGCCATAGACTGTATAAAAACAGGACTGAACCATAGACTGTATGACACAGGCTACCATGGTGATCATAGTTGCCGCCAAAGTCAGAGCTCTGCAGTGTTGTGCAAGTTACTTCCAAACTGTAATACATTATAGATTACTTGCACGATTACTTGCAATTTAAAAGTAACTTAACTCCTTACCTTACAATATTACTGTCTCAGAATTGTAATACGTTACATGACTCCTGTATTACTTTTGAGTTACTTTCACCAAAATGGTAACACTTTGGGTCTCTTAACTAGTTGCATATTAGCATGCATATTACATTTACATTTACATTTACATTTAGTAATTTTGCAGACGCTTTTATCCAAAGCGACTTACAATTGGGGGATACATAAAGCAACATATTATTAGAATATTAGCCATTTATTATAGTAATTAAGCACATTAATGCCTTATTCTACATGACCTTATTCTACATCCCTAATCCTACCCAATACCTAAACTTAACAACTAACTTACTAACTATTAATAAGCAGCAAATTAGGAATTTATTGAGGGAAAAATTCGTAGTTAATAGTGAATAAGTGTTCCCTATTGCCATACTTGACATTCGAAAATGACCAAATGTACTGCAGAGCATTTTACATCCAGTAGAGGGCGATATGGTGTAGCATAATGACTAGCTTATAATATAGTTTATAATCGGCCAAGTGAAGGCTCAAGACAATCCAAGAAAGAATCACAAACGATCCAAGTCTGTTAAAAGTATGGTAGCGGTAAAGTGATTATCTGGCAATATCTGTGAATAGCTTGGGTCTATTCATATTAGACACAACAGGACTATATGTAAACTCTAATGCCATGACAAGATGCGCATACGTCCATCTCGCGCATGCATACATACGTCTTCTACCATCTTCGCCCGTTAGCCACTTTTCCACTGGCCAGTGCGAGCCAGGGCTAATAGCCTCGGACCTCGAGCATGGAGGCCTAAATCATGCCGCGTTCCCACCGTCGGGCCAGTAGCCTGACTAGCCTCGCGGCACTCCGCCCTAAACACGACTGGACTGTGTCACACATACAAAGTTCCACCAGCGAGAGGGAGATGGATGAAATAAATCGTTAAACAAATTAATATCAGAAGCTGTCGTTTAGTCTTTATTTACAAACTTGGACACCACACGCGGCTATTGACTGACCACGAACAGGAAATCGAACACATTTGCGGCATTTTTGATTCGTTAATGTCTCTCGGTTTTGCTGTTTTATTTTTTCTTGAACAATACAATTTTGGGCTAAAAGTGTGTTGTAACGCATGCGTTACTGAACATGTACAGAGTAAAATATTACTGAAAATTGATTAGTAATGCACTACTGCGTTACAGCAAAAAGTAATCAGTTACTGTAATGCATTACTTTTGTAACGCGTTACTCCCAACACTGGAGCTCTGCCATAACAGCTAGCTATTATTGTAATACATTGAAAGGATTTCCTTCAATATTGTTCCCTTTCGTGGAACTTCGAACTGCGTCCTCTAGGGGTCGCTATGGGGAACGCCTCGTCGTGACCCGTGTCTGAAGCAAACATTGAAAAAACACCAACTCGTTGGACGGCGACAGCCATGACGTCACTACCGTCGCAACTAGTACAAAATAGGCACCAGTAGCGCACATCATCACTTTCTTCGTATTCACTGACCGTTCTGTTTGAAGCGTGCATTCCAAAAAGCAAAGTAAGAGCTTTTCTTTTCCTACTATGGCGAGCACTAGCGGAGCATTTAGAAAGTGTGTACATCCGTGTCAGCGGTTTCTGACACCCGATGATTCACACGATATATGCGTTGTTTGTTTGGGCGAAGAGAACGTGCGCGATGTCCTCGAGGGGGCAATCTGCGTGCACTGTGAGAGCTTTTCGCTGAAAAAGCTCAGTTCTCGTTTGTCTCTCTTCTCGAGTGGAGAGGGACAACCATCGGTTTCCCGCGGCTCGGGACCTGCCGCTGCTGAGGCACGGAGGAGAATGAGCTAGTGGGGATCTCAGGTGGACCTAGCGATGAGATGAAGGGGGGGTTTCCTCTCCGGCATCGGCGTCGGGCGAGAGACAGCCGCTGGACGATGATATCCTCTCTCTAATATCATCTGATCCAGTGGCCAGTGCTCAGTTGGGCCCAGCCCAACAAGAGCAGGGAATGGATGTGGAGAGTGAAGAAGACGAGGCTGAGCTTTCCCAGTCCACCTTCCCTGCGTATGGTGAGCTGCTAGAGGTAATAGATCGGGCCACGGCGAGGCTCGAATTACCGTGGAAACGAGCCAGGGAGGTGACGTCGCGAGGTCGCCTCGACGAACATTATCTCTCTGACCATAGACCTCCAGCCCAAGTGAGCCTTCCTTTCCTTCCTGAACTCCATACTGAGATCGAGAAGGAATGAAAGAGGCCATTTTCATCCGAATATATCAGGGTCTCTCATAAGAGTTATGCGAAATCGAGTCGAATGCCGGAAAGCGGCGATGAAGATGATGCCCCCCGGGTGGAAGAGACACTAGCCCAGCACCTCTTCTGGGGAGAGTCATCTCTCAAGACTCCTCCTTGCCATCCGGGCCCCTGTTCAAGACCACATATTCGCCCAACTGCAGGCTACGCAGCAGCAGGTCAGGGCTGTGCTGCGTTGCAAACGATGGGCGGTGCTTCAAGCATACCAGGATGAGTGAAGGGCTGGTGAGGGGCAGGGCCTTTACCTGGGAAAAGGCATGGCTGCGGCGCGCCACAGACGGCCCTCGGGTACTAAGCAGGCCGCCTCTTCTAGTGGCAGGTCCATGGTGGCTATGGTAGTGATGGAGAGGCATCTGTGGTTGAACCTGGCAGACATCGGGAGGAAAGAAACTGGTTTTCTTCTCGATGCCCCGGTTTCTCCCTCTGAACTGTTTGGCACCTCCGTTCAGACGGTGGTCGACGAATTCAGGGAGGCGAAGTCGCGCTCAGCAGCGTTCAAATCCTTCATACCACGAAGGCCCAGGTCTGAGCCCGAGCAAACCAGGGGTCCTGGCCCGTCTCGGGTTGAGGATCAGAGACTGGCTCAGAAGGCTAGTGTCGCGACTCGCGCCCCTCCTCCACCTGTGGGTGGGGGTAGGAAGTATCGTGGGGCAAGGGGAGGCAGGCGAAACCCGAGGGGTGAGACCTGGGCAAGGCGCCAGCGCTTTCGTCTGGGTCAGAGTAATGCCTAGGTATTCACTCTCTACCGCAGGGGGTGCAACATCTACCCTGTCCTCCCCTTTTTCCAATTCCCCTTTATGACCACCATCTCCAGCTGACCGAGGTTAGCTGTAAAACATTTTCAAACAGTCTCCTACTGGGCCATGATGTTGTTGGTGGTTCTATGGCTAGATCATAGGAACCGCCTGACTGATGGTCCGGTCAAAAAATCCCCAGACAGAGCCCCGGCAACAAGGCTCGTAGTGGGTGAGTATGATCCATATATCATAAGAGCATGTATACTAATGAGAGACTGAAGTGGTCATGAGTAAAAAAATGTATAAAGTTACCTGCAGCAGATGATCCGGTCAGAAAGATCCTCGGAGCAGAGCTCCAGCACAGAAGTCATGGGGGTGAGTACGATCCAAATATCATGATATCTGTATATCGAGGACAAACCGAGATGGCTGTGTGTGTGTAACCATCCATAAGTTCCTTGCAGTGTTTCCCGGGACCTATACGGTTTTGTCCCTTGCTAGACGCCCTCAATAAGGTGCCGTTGCTGGGCTCAGAAGCCATGTGCTCTACTTGCAGTAGGCGTGTCACTCGTCGACATACATCCAGACAGTAAGAAAAGCCGGGCTTCGGCTTCATAACTCCTGGATCATGCGGCCGAACACGGACTTTTGCGGGAGCCTTCGTGAACATCACGCCCCCGGTGCTACACTGCAAGGCACCCGGACTGGGCTACAGTGACTGGTCGCCCCGAGGGGCTTCCTGGCCACCAGCGTACTCCTTCTTGCTGAGGATTCTGTGGGGTGTGCACGGTGAAGCGGCGCTTTCTCTAAAACCACCTAGTGTAGATGGGCAAGTGTTGCTTTGACATTTTCTATAATCCACCTAGGGTTGGTAAGGGCACGGACGTCTTGGCCCATTCTATAAACTCATGTGAAGGTAAGGGTTTTGAAGCGTGCTGTCTTCGTTCCCTTGTTTCAAGTGGTACACCCGGTACCCTGGGTTCCACTCAATAGTGTGATCTTGGTCGAACAAACCTGGAAGACAGCCATCCCCCTCACCTCTGAGGAGGGTGCTGGAGTTGCTGTTCCCGACCGGCCATTACGTCCAGGTGACAATAGAACCCTAAGAGTGCTCATTGCGCACCTTCTAAAATCCACGAGTGGTAAGTGTGCACGTTATCCTTTGCCGCTTTTCTAAAACCCACGTAAGTGGTGGGTGGGCACGTTAAGCTTTGCCACCCATCTAAAATTCCACCTAGGTGGTAGGTGTGCACGCTATGCTTTGCCACTTCTCTAAAATCCCACGAAAGTGGTAGGTGCGCACGTTCTTCTTTGCCCACCTCTCTAAAAATCCTGTATGGTGAGGGTTACGCGTTTCGGACTTCGTTCCCTGTTTCGGAGAGGGTAGGCCCCGATTTCCTGGGCTCCTCTCAAACAGTGTGTCTCGATCGACGCACTCAGAAGGCACTGCCCCCCTCGATATCAAGGGGGACTAAGAGGGTGTCGTCTGACGAGCAGGATCCTCTCAGAGGAGTTGAATCACTCGCTCCATGGGCTGTCCTCGTGGTAAATTTCCTTTCAGGAAAGGGTCACCTGGAATGGGAACAGTGTTCCTCCGCTGAGGAAAAACGGAGGTGCCTCTTTCATGAGAGGCTTGAGCTCGCTGTCTTCCAGAAAGACCTCGAACCAGCTGCATCAGTAGGATTGGGCCGTCCTCCGCCTCCCTGATGCGCTGGCGATGTGGCTAGCCTGCAGTATGCTACCACTCTGATTTTTAATCATGCTGCTGGTTAGGGGCCCCCCCTCTCGGTGAGAGTTGGGTTGGGCTCCCCAGCTAGAATGAGCTACTGCCAGCCGGGGAAACCCGGCATTAGTAAGGGTCGAGCAGCCTGGGCGTCTGAGGACCAGGCGTGTGTTCCCACGCCGAAATTGTTACTAGCTGGTTCCGCTAGTTGGAACGTGCTGCGGGTCGAGTCCCCTTCTCAGTGAGAACTGGGCGTGTTGCTCCCCCAGCTGATAACTGCTAGATGTTCCACCAATAGAACGTGCTGTAGGTCGAGCTCCCGCTGAATGGATGTCTGCTCCCTCAGCTACAAGTTCGCGGCTAGCCACGCCAGCGTGATAGCCGTAGGTGAGACTGATGACTACTCAGAGTTCTATAGGCTGCCCTCCAGAAGTGCCACGAAAACCCCCTAGAACGGTTGTATCCATCTACATATGGACATTCTAAAATCCATATGGTGGTAAGTGGGCACGGTATCTTTGCCCACTTTTCTAAAATTCCACGAAAGTGGTAAGTGCGCACGTTCTACTTTGCCCACTTCTCTAAAATCCTATATGGTAAGAGTTACGCGCACAGCTTCGTTCTCTTTTTCTGAGTGGTCTAAAACCCCGTTTCAGCCTGGGACCCACTCCTCACGGTATCCTCGAAATACCTACTCTGACAGGGTGTTTCCACTACAGGCCTCTTGAGACAGGTCCTTCTGTAAGTGAGGTAGCCCTGAGTGACAGGCCAAGACCAGTAATTGATCCAATAAGTAGGCTCTAGGTCGTATTCCCTGGAAGGAATCCTTCATGATTCTAGGCCATGGCGCCACCTCCGAGGAGGCTTTTTTTTGGCACAGCTGGTACGGTGGCCCTGCCGTCCCGCAGCTCTGGGCACCAAGCCAGCCACCCTCATTACACCAGAGGTCAATCTCGAGAGACTGATTCCCGTGGTAGACTATTGGTAGCCTGGGTTCTACTACCAATCTTGTCCCAGTGGGACCTGCACACTGTGAGGCTCTAGTAATGTCCCTTTTCAGACTAGGCTTCTGGCCGTAGGGAGTAATGTCAATGTCCAGGACAGGGGCAACTCCCATAGCGATATGGTAGAGTTGGTACTTAGTGCTCCCCATGGTTCTGGCTTGCACTCCCCTCAGCCTGGCGGCGTGGGTATACCGTTCCCCATAGCGACCACTAGAGGACGCAGTTCGAAGTTCCACGAAAGGGACCGTCTCGGGTTACTTATACCATGGTTCTCTGAGGGGAATGAGACACTGCGTCCTCTAGGTTTCTTGTCATGCTGCGGACACAAGCTTCAGACGAAAAAATAGTGATGATGTGCNTCCCCATAGCAACTTCTAGAGGATGCGGTTCGAAGTTCCCTTGAAAAGGAATGTCTCGGGTTACTTCTGTAACCATGGTTCCCTGAGGGGAACGAGACACTGCGTCCTCTAGCTTTTGTGCCATGCTGCGGACACAAGCTTCAGACGAAGAAAGTGATGATGTGCGCTACTGGCGCCTATTTTGTACTAGTTGCGACGATAGTGACGTCATGGCTGTCACCGGCCAAACAAGTTGGTGTTTTTTCAAAGTAGGCTTCAGACACGGGTCACGACGAAGCATTCCCCATAGCAACCCCTAGAGGACACAGTGTCTCGTTCCCCTCAGGGAACCACGGTTACATAAGTAACCCGAGACGTTGTTTTTTGGGGTGTTTGCTATGTTATGGTAAATCTTATTATCTCATACCTTTGTTCTTTTGAATATTTTCATTGTTGTAGCTTTATTTTTTTTGTTGTTTTCATTTAAATGTTTAGTTTTGAAATCTT
The DNA here is from genome assembly GCA_018155175.1 of Sinocyclocheilus anophthalmus. Lineage (NCBI taxonomy): Eukaryota > Metazoa > Chordata > Actinopteri > Cypriniformes > Cyprinidae > Sinocyclocheilus > Sinocyclocheilus anophthalmus. The sequence continues at coordinate 201,143 of JADLZN010011404.1, read as the reverse complement.
GTTGTATGCATTTGTAATTTTTATTTAATTTATTTTATTTTATTAAATGTGTAAATATATAGTATTTATAGAGTTTTAGCTTTTAGTTTTAATTACTTTTTCTTATTTGTAACTCGCTTTGGATAAAAGCGTCTGCTAATGACTAAAAATAAAAGTAAAGTAAAGTAACAATGTTGTCTCATAGTGATCTCACCATGAGCTCCCAGGACACTCATGATGTGGTCACAATGTGAGGTCAAAGTAAGCAAAAAGTGTAAACAGTGTCTACACCGGATGTGAGCTCCGCGACAAAATACTATAGAACCAATTATAATTAGCGATGCTGTCTACATTGGATGCGATGTGGCACGACACGACAAATTCCCTACAGTAAACTGATGCCTCACTTTATTTCTGACGTACTGACACAAATTTGAAATGATTGCATTGTCACTTTGTTTCATCACTGTATGACAGCCTCAATTAATTATGTACAAATGGTCTGCTAACAATCCTGCATATCCACTTTTTTTCCATTTTTAGAAACAGGGGCAAATCTCGGTCTTTTTCAGACAATCCAAACAGAGTGTACGAGCCTATAAAAATATCTTGGCTCTTCCAAGCTTTATAATGGCAGTGGGTGGGTGTTTTTGTTCAACAGTCCAAAAGAAGTCCAATAAAGCGTGCATTTTTGTAAGAAAAATATCCATATTTAAAACATTATAAACCGTTTTCTCTAGCTTGTGCTAACTGTCATACATACAAGCCGTTCCGGATGACGTAGGACATATGCGTAGCGTATGCACCAGTGATAATGATAACCGTGGAAGGCACTTAGGATATGCAAAAACAAACACTTGTCACATTAGAAGTACACAATGAGATTTGTAAAGAAAATGTTGGGGAGAATTCGCTACAATCCAGAGGAGACTGCCTTTTCTTTGCTAAAGTAAGGAAACTTTGCTTCCTTTGCTTCCTTTGCTTCCTTTGCCCCTGTAAACAAAAGTTGGTTTTCGCAAGACTAGCATATTCTCAGTGGCGCATTGCACTACGCATATGTCCTATGTCATCCGCCTGGCTTGTGAGTATGAAAGTTAGCGCAAGCTAGAGAAAACAGTTTATAATGTTTTAATTATGGATATTTTGATTCGCTGGAGGAGGCCTTTATTGACCCCCCATAGCCATGTGAGGCACTTTTTTATTATGGATGGATGCGCTTTATTTGACTAGGCTACTTTTGGACTGTTGAAAAAAAAACCTGCCTACTGCTATTATAAAGCTTGGAAGAGCCAGTACATTTTTAATATAACTCTGACTGGATTCGTCTGAAAGAAGAAAGTCATATACACCTAGGATGCATTGAGGGTGAGTAAATCATGGGCTAATATTCAGCTTAAACTTAAAATCTGTGTGAAATTAATACGAATATAAATAAGTCCACTTGTAAATGCCAATCTTCATGACATTATACAATAATATGTTAGGTCTGGTTTAGTTTGCTAATTTGTAATACGAAGTTCCCAATAAAAAAATAAAATATCTATCTATCTAATCTATGCTAATCTATCTACTTCTATCTATCAAACATTGTACATCTTACAGGGAGCGTAAAAAGTTTGCCCCCGGGCAGTGGCTACGTCACGACAATAGCTCCGCCATCTTGCGGAGGAAAGCTGCTTCAGTGATTTGTTGATGGGTGAGGGATCCATCGGCAGGGAAGATTTTGAATGCTGCCGCTTGAGGGGGCTGAAATAAAGCTCCCTGGAGGAGAAATACAGCCACTACAACCATTGAAACCATGACTGTTCACGACAACTGCGAGAAAATTAATAATGGGAATTAATTCATTGTGTATGAAGTTTTAATGAAATATATCATTAGCCTACTTTTCTTCTTTTTGTCTCTATAACAAAACCCTTGTGAATAGTGTCTCGGGGGGCAATGCCCTTTCAGTCGTCACTCTCGACGTCACGTCGGAGGACCGACGAATTGGGATCTCGCTTAGAGGACCAATCTACTTCGAGTGTAAACTAAATTATAAGTAGGCAGCAGATGCAGCGCATATTCAGCTTTTCGCTTCGGAGCCGACCGATCACATCATTCTGCTCCTGACTACTCTACTGAGAGAAGAAGACTGAACGAGTTCAGCGCGCTCTTGGAGAGCTCTTCGTGTTGGCGGACGGCGCTTCAGCGGTGGTGGTTTCCCGTGTCGAGTGGGTTGCACACATCAGGCTGCACTACCCCTGTTTGTGTTGCAAATGATCATCCCCCCTGTGCGCCTCAGCACTCGAAAGAGCTTTTTTCCCCTAATGATCAATTTCCGGGTGGTCCTTTTTAAAGACGACGTTGGCTTGGCAAACTTGACGTTCATCTTTATAAAGACACTGTGGGTACGTCTTGCTATAGACAACGTAATCACCTAGGCAGTTCTGATGCGTTTACCTGGCACTGGGTGCTTGTCACGATCGCTGCCTTCGTGCCTTGGGCATGAGCACCTGATAATTCCCAAGCCCCGGCACTTCGAACCAGCGGAGCTCCAAAAAGAGCAGGCTGACCCTCCGTTGGTAACCAAACCTGTTTTTTCCGAGGCTCCCCCCAGACGATCGGATTTCGATGCCGCAATCGAGTGTGAGCCTCCTTTCCGGAGAGGAAGATTCGGCTGCGCTGCTCTCTTCCGGGACCGTCGCAATGCCTGGATCGAATGCAGAAATAATGGCTATGCTTTCCCGGGGCCGCCGTAGGGGTAGGGCTCGAGTGAAGTCTTTCACCGTGTCCCGAGCCCTCAAGGTTTGCAGGATTGGTTCTCGGGGTGGTCCGCTCTGGTTCTCAGCGCCCCGCCTCGGTGCCTTTCTTCCCGGATGTGCATGAGGAGCCCAACAGGTCGTGGACGGCACCTTTTTACTGCCGGAAACTGATTTTCTGGATCCTCCTCCCTCACCACCCTCTATGGTGGGGCAGCTAGGGGTTACAAGGGTCCCCCCGGTGGAGTGGTCGGTTGCGATGCAGTTGTGTCCTAATACCGCCTCCAACCGGCAGGGAGAACCGTGCCTCCCCTCCCGGGTCTGTAGGTACTCGACTGGCCAGCGATGCCTATATGACCTGTGGAGAAGCTGCCTCCGCCTTACACGCTACGGCGTTGTTGCATGTGCACCAGGCCAAGGCACTGAGGGAATTGCACGAGGGTGGTCACGACCCGGAGGTTCGCAGAGAACTCCGCACCGCGGCAGACCACGAGCGACGAAGGTTACGGCGCGGTCTCTGGGACGTGCGATGTCCCCTAATTGGTGTTCTCCGCTGACCAAAGCAGTCTGAGGCCATCAGGTACATCCTGCCGTTGTGCAGCTGCTGCCGTCGCCGAGGGAGGCCCCCCTGCCACCGCCAAAACAAGAACAGCACTCCTGCGGCCTTCAGCAAAGCTGTGCCGTGGAGCCGATCGCAGGACAGCCGCCCCGCCCGTCCAGGCCCCCGCCAAACCTGGTGGCAAGCGAAAGAGCAAGTGGCCCTGAGACGGGCGACCCAGGGATGGAGGGATCTGCTCTTCGGGAGATGGTGACTGCACCACTCCTTCACCCGGAGGAGGGCCAGGTGGAGAATCTTTTCATCTTTTTCCACCACTGACCTCTCAGTCGGTGGTACCCAAATTCTCGACAAAGAGCAATTCCTCTATTTCTGGGTCCCCAGAGGGGACGGGGTGTTGTGGACGATCTAGTGCGTATCACTCTCACCCTCCTCTCTCGCCAGTGAGCAGCAGTGGGCGGATCGGGAGGACGAACCAACGTACTACCCATGCACCCTCTGCTCGAACGCAGGTCAGTGTTACACACACCAGACCCCGCCTCGGACCGGCTACGAGACGCCCGGGCCGGGTCCCTGCGTTTTTCCGCGCTGCCCCACTGCGGGTACGCCTGTAGTTCCGTTGATGCCACTAGCGCGGTGTCTGGGAGCCTGGCTTGAGCTACCCAGCCCGTCTCGATGGCTCCTTCGAACCGTCAGGCTCGGCTATGCGATTCAGTCGCCCGGCGTCCCCCCCCCCCCAAGTTCAGTGGCATCTGCTTCGCAACAGTGAAGGCGTCCGATGGTCCTGTCTTGCGGGCGGAGGTCGCAGTCCTACTGGCGAAGGATGCGATAGAGCCGGTCCCTCCAGCCGGTATGAAGATGGGGTTTTACAGCTCCTACTTCATTGTACCCAAGAAAGGCGGTGGGTTACGACCAATCTTGGATCTGCGTGTCTTGAACCGGGCCCTTCACCGGTTACCGTTCAAGATGTTGACGCAGGAACGCATCTTCGGGTGCATCCGTCCCCGAGATTGGTTTGCAGCGGTCGACCTGAAGGACGTGTACTTCATGTGTCGACCCTTCCGCACAACAGACCATTGCTGTGGTTCGCATCCAAAGGACAAGCATATCAGTACGAGGTCCTTCCCTCCGGGCTGTCCCTGTCGCCCCATGTCTTCACGTAAGTTGCGGAGGTACCCCTTGTTCCCTTGAGAGAACAGAGCATTCACATTCTCAACTACCTCGACGAAGCAGTCTCAGGATCAGTTGTGCGAACACAGGGATTTGGTGCTCTCAAAAAAAAAAAAAAGGCACCTCAGCCTGTTGGGCCTTCGGGTCAACTGGGAAAAGAGCAAACTCTCCCCGACGCAGAGGATCTCTTTTCCCGGTATGGAGGGGACTCGGTAAGAGCAGGATGGCGGTCCCACTGAAACAGTTCAGAGGCTTCTGGGGCATATGGCAGCTACGGCAGCTGTCATGCCGCTGGGGTTGCTCCATATGAGACCGTTGCAGCACTGGCTCCATGGCCGAGTCCCGAGGTGGGCGTGGCAATGAGGCACCTTCCGTGTCCAAGTTACACCGGCCTGCCGCCAAACCTTCACCCCATGGTCAGACCTTGCGTTCCTCCGGGCAGGAGTGCCCCTGGAGTAGGTCTCTAGGCATTCTGTGGATTGCACGGATGCCTCAACCACCGGCTGGGGGGCCACGTACAACGGGCTTGCAGTGTCAGGGGTTTGGACGGGGCCCCAACTGCACTGGCTGCCTTGAGTTGCTGGCAGTGCACCTTGCCCTGAGCCGTCTCAAAGGGCGCTTACGAGGCAAGCATGTACTGGTCCGCACGGACAATACAGCGGCCGTTGCGTACATCAACCGACAAGGTGGTCTGCGCTCCCATCGCTTTCGCAACTCGCCCGCCACCTCCTCCTCTGGAGTCGTGCTGTTCACATTCCTGGGCTGCTCAACCAGGCAGCCGATGAGCTGTCCCGAGCTGCGCTCCCGGGAGAATGGCGACTCCATCCCCAGATGGTCCAGCTGGTTTGGGGACGTTTCGGAGCCGTTCAGGTAGACCTGTTTGCCTCTCCAGAAAACTCTCACTGCCAGTTTTTCTTCGCCCTGACCGAGAGAACACTCGGCACAGACGCACTGGCACAAAGCTGGCCGCAGGGCCTACGCAAGTACGCGTTTCCCCCAGTGAGCCTTCTCGCACAGACTCTGTGCAAGGTCAGGGAGGACGAAGAGCAGGTCCTGCTGGTGGCACCCTATTCGCCTTCCCGAACTATGCTCCTCGCGACAGCCCCTCCTTGGCCGATTCCTCTGAGGAAGGATTTACTGACTCAAAGACGGGGCACCCTTTGGCACCCGCGTCCAGACCTCTGGAAACTTCATGTCCGGTTCCTGGACGGGACGCGGAGGTTCTAGGTGGCCTACCCCAAGGGGTAGTTGACACCATCACTTCAGCGAGAGCACCGTCTACGAGACACGCCTACGCTTTGAAGTGGAACCTGTTCGTTGAGTGTTCTTCTCGCCGAGAAGACCCCCAAAAAATGCCAGATCGGAGTTGTGCTGTCCTTTTTGCAGCAAGGGTTGGAGCGAAGGCTGTCTCCCTCCACCCTTAAAGTTTATGTCGCTGCAATCGCTGCTAACCACGACCCCGTAGAAGGAGGTCGTTGGGGAAGCATGACTTGGTCGTCAGGTTCCTTAAGGGGGCGAGAAGGTTAAATTCTCCATGGCCCCCCTCTATTCCCTCGTGGGACCTGACGCTGGTGCTCACGGCACTACAGCAGGGCCCATTTGAGACTTTGCAGACGGTCGAGCTGAAATTTTTTTCGATGAAGACTTTGCTCCTGCTGGCTTTGGCCTCCATCAAGAGGGTAGGGGACCTGCACGCATTTTCGGTCAACGATTCGTGCCTAGAGTTCGGGCCGGCTGATTCCCAGGTAACCCTGAGGCCCCGGCCCGGCTACGTGCCCAAGGTTCCCACTACTCCCTTCAGGGAGCAGGTGGTGAACCTCCAAGCACTGCCCTTGGAGGAGGCAGACCCAGCCCTAGTTTTGCTTTGTCCCGTCCGAGCCTTGAGATGGTGCGTAGACTGGACTCAAAGCTTCAGGACCTCAGATCAGCTCTTTTTCTGTTATGGAGGCCGGCAGAAGGGGAATGCCTTCTCTAAGCAGAGGATGGCCCACTGGTTTGTGGATGCCATCACCCTGGCTTATTATGCACAGGGTGTGCCCTGCCCGCTCAGTTTGTGAGCTCACTCTACTAGAAGTGTTGCGTCCTCCTGGGCTCTGGCTCGTGGCGCCTTGCTGACAGATATCTGTAGGGCTGCGGGCTGGGCGACCCCTAACACATTCACTAGATTCTATAGCCTTCGTGTGGAGCCAGTATCCTCCTGTGTTCTCACCTCAAACGGGTAGAAGCACTGAGAGGCCCCGCTTCGGGTCGGCTTGCAAAACCACTACAGAGAGTCCATACAGTAGACCCTGTCGAGTTCCTCCGTCCCCTCGGCAGCCAAACGTGGCGGAGCGTCCGGCGCCAGGCCTTCACTCGCTAAATCCTCGAGAACCGGTAGAAGGCTGGTTTCCATATGTAAGACCTAAGTGGATCCCATATGTGTAAAGTCCACGGTATAGCCTTGAGCCCGTGTTTCCCCGGCAGACTTCTGCCATTCCAAGAGGGTTCAATCACCTCCATTCTTCCATATGCACCTAAGGGATGTCCATATGTGTATTGCTTCCGAAACGTGCCTGGTCCGAGTGGAACGGGTACGTTTTCCCAGTGTCATACAGTCTTACTCTTTGGGTAGTGCCATAGTAGCAGTAGCTTGTCCTCTTGTGCAGGCCCTGGCCTACTCCAAAAAGTAGGGGCGCAGGTGGCTTACACAGGACACTGGAAGGGGCAGTAGCTGTGTGGCCCTTTGGTAGGATCCCAATTTCGTCGGTCATCCGACGTGTCGTCGGGAGTGACCGACTGAAAGGGGACGTCTCGGTTACGTATGTAACCCTCGTTCCCTGAAGGAGGGAACGGAGACGTCACGTCCCGTCGCCACAGCTCTTGTACCACCGCTGAGCGGCCGGGTCACCGGCTCGGCTCCTCAGCGAAAACTTGAATATGAGCTGCATCTGCTGCCTACTTATACTTATGCTGTGATCAGCAGCAGCTGGATGAAATAATCGCATGCCACTGTGCATTGGCTCGTTTAGTTTACACATTCGAAGTAGATTGGTCCCTCTAAGCGATATCCCAATTCGGCATAACATATTTTCAGTATTGAAAGTGTATGAGAACTTTTTTTTGTTGTTTCACAAAAGAAAGTCATACAGATTTTAATGACACGAGAGTGAGTAAGGTTACGGATTTTTCAAGTGAGTAGACAAATGGAACAGTAAGAAGAATAAGCCTATACTTAAAACTATTATTTAATGTTTGATTTTATTTAAAATTTTACATTTTAAAATACAAAATGTAATCTAGTAATTGAGTGGTACATTTCTATCTTTTATGAATTTCTTAGATTCAATACCTTGCTGTAGACTTTGCTTGAGTACTGTATTTTGCAGGCCTTCTTAATTTTATCTATATTATATAATATATAGATACATATCCTTTTACACGTCACACATTAATGTCGCAGGCAAGTAAGTGATTGCATAAATGATAAAACTTAAAGACATCCTGTTTCCATTTTAAACATCATTAGACTATATGCTTTTCATAAAAATATAATAAAATAAATAAATGAACTACCTACGTGTAATATCTACACAATTAGTCCACACCGACTGTTTATGAAATACAAACCCCTTAAATAAAGAGTGCTGAACATGAATTGGACCAAAAAGGGAGCAAAAATGAAAGTAACCCATACTTTGCATAATCCCCACCTTTTGTAAATAGATACAGTGCTATAATGAAGACTGATTTCAACATCCACACCTTGCTGGTCAAAAGAAGGATCCTGGTACATTTCTTGTCCTGAAACAACATTTTTGACAATCAGTCAGGGCTGTTAGAGATGTTAGAGTAAGGCTTAGGAATAGGTTATGGAATTAATTGCCATCTAGTTAGGTTATGATAAGGTTTGGGTTATAGCCTACATGACCAAAACATGCTGACACGGGAGCACGCCTGCAAAATCAGGATGTGCCAGTCGGTCCTCAGAAAAAAAAAAGTTTAAATACCACATAAGAATGCAGCTTCACTTGGAAAAACGTTTGACTTTCCCCACAATCTGCTTGTTTTAGAAAGGTTCAGACAAAAATTCAGAAGTCATATAATAAAAAAGCTTTTAATGGTCTGATGGTCCCTATTATTTAAGAAAATGGTGACGTATAGGGAAAAAAATAGTGATGTGATAAGTATAGGTTAAATGTGTGAAAAAAAAACAGATTGATTAGGATTTCTATTTAGTTATTGTTTTTAACCTTTCCCCCCCCAGGTTTTCTTACTCATTATTCTTTTTTTATATTATTTTTATTTTGCCCTCTAATTTGAAATGGAACTCCCTTTCTTGCCTCTTTGAAGAAAACACCCAGATTAATTTGACATTACATTTACATTTATACATTTAGACTCTTTTATCCAAAGCAACTCACATATGAGGAATACAACATATATCATAAGGAGGCAGTAACAGAAGTGCTACTACAGTATTTAGCTAGTCACGGTTTTTTGTGAGCTAGTATGCAAATTGAAGCTCAAAATGTCCACCCTGTCATTGTACCAAAATGTCCATAGCATTCATTTGTAGCTAAAGGGGGGGTGGGGGGGGGGGTGGGATATCAGGTGGATGAGGATTGCCTATAGATATTTATTATTATTTTTATAATTTTAGAGTGGAATATAAATGTTCATTTATCATTAGTTATATGATTTGCGTGTTCCTGCATCATGTGCTGGTCCACCCTGTCATCTTGATATTTTACAATAATATTTTAAATATGAATTCAATCATATCTACATAATGTGTTCAATAGCTAGGTGTAGGGCCAGTAACATTGCAAACAAAAAACTGCATCCAAACATCACAGTTTTCTCCAAATAAGAAAAAAAAATACATGCTCGAATTGTATGAGTTTCTTTAAAAGCACATGGTTTACATAAAATAATTTATGTATTTATAATTTGAAGGCAAACAAATAACCCAGTTTAGGAAAGGAACATCATACCTTTCAGAAAATATAATTTGCATCTTAATTTTGCAATGAAAATGTATTTAACAATAATATACTGTATATGTCCATGACAGGGTGGACATAACTTATGGTTTATGCTTCGAATAATGGCCAATAATTATCTAAGAAATGCGCTCTGTAATAGTTTTATAGTGCTTGAGTGTCTACTAATTATGTCATTGCATTTATGACATTTCATAATTTCAGCTCTGTATGTCACCAGAATAGAATTAAAAATAAAACAATCAAGATGAAATTGAAGTGCAGACTTTAACCTTTAATTCAAGGGGTTGAACAAAAAAATAACATAACATTTTATTTTATTTAGGAATTACAACCATTTTTATACACAGCCCCCCATTTTCAGGGGCTCAAATGTAATTGGTCAAATAAATATAATCATAAATAAAATGTTCATTTTTAATATTTTGTTGAGAATCCTTTGTAGGCAATGACTACCTTAAGTCTGGAACTCATGGACATCACCAGAGACTGGGTTTCCTCCTTTGTGATGCTTTGCCAGGCCTTTAATGCAGCTGACTTCAGTTGTTGATTGTTTGTGGGTCTTTCTGCCTTTAGCTTTGTCTTCAGCAAGTGAAATGCATGCTCAATCAGGTTGAAATCAGGAGATTGACTCGGCCATTGCAGAATAATCCACTTTTTTACGTCACACTCGGGTGCTGGCTGGGTGTTGTGTCATAGGCCATCTTACTATGAAGTGACGCACAATCAAAACTTTGCCCATCGTTTTTGTTTTTTTTTTTTTTTTGTGAATGAATCTGGGCAGACAGTTTCCTTACCACTTCCGGAAATGTCTTCTGTCACGTCATCAATAACACCAGTAACCCAGTGCCACTGGAAGCTATGCTCATGCCATCACACTGCTCCACAATGTTTCACAGATGATGTTGTATGCTTTGGATCATGAGCTGTCCCAAGCCTCCTCCAGGCTTTTTTCTTCTGTCATTTGATACAGGTTGGATCGTAATTTCAGCCGTCCAAAGCAGGCTTTTGCAGAAGTGGTCTGGCTTTTAATTGTTTGGATGCCTTTAGATGGCCTGTTGTAACTTGTGGTGACCCTCCCTGTATTGCTTTGTGAAGTCTTCTCTGATTGTGGACTTTGACAGTGACAGCCTACGTATGGGAGAGTGTTCTCAAGTGGCTGGAGAAAGTGGAAAGGGTTTTTTCTTGACCATGGAGAGGATTCTCCAATATCCACCACTGTGTCCGTGGGGCGTCAGCCTTTTTTATGTTGCTGAGCTCCTAGTGCATTTTTTTTTTTTTATAATGTACCAAAAAAGTTTATTTGGCCCTCCTGATGTTCTGCATCTCTCTGTGTTTTTTGTTTTTTTTTGGAAGCCTAACCAATTTTGTTTCACTTGTATGGAGAGATCCTTTGACCACATGATGTGGGTTCACAGCAACCACTTGCAAATGCAAATGGCATACTTAGAATCAACTCCAGACTTTTACCTGCTTAATTGATAGAGAAATATAAGCCCACGTCTGTCCATGAAACAGCTTTTGAGTCAATTGTCCAATTACTTATGGTCCCTTGAAAAAAGGGGGATGTACATATTAAAGAGATGTAATTCCTTAACTTTCCTATTTTGATGAGTTTTTGTTTTTTTTGTTTTTTTTTTTACCCTGAAAATTAAAGCCCATATTCCTTATTTCACTATTCTTTGGTAGAGCAGCTAAAATAAAAAAAAATTGTGCATGTATACAGTCATGTGAAAAAGTTAGGACACCCTACTGAATTCCATGGTTTTCTTTATCAGGGCATAGTAAAAAAAATCATCTGGTCTTTGGCAGGTCTTAACATTTGGAAAATAAATCCTCAGATGAACAACATCACATGACATAAAGCCAAGATGGAAAAGCCATGTGTGACAAACTTAGGACACCCGATGATTCAGTTGCCTGTAGATCCACTTTTAACGGCAACTTGAATTAATCATTTTCTGTATGACATAATCAGTCTCTTACATCATTCTGGAGGAATTTTGGCCCACTCTTCTTTACAACGTTGCTCCAGTTTATTGAGGCTTGTGGGTATTTGTATATGCACAGCTCTCACCACAGCATTTCAGTCAGGATGAGGTCTGAACTTTGGCATCACATTTGACTCTAGAATACTTTGGTATATAGAGGAGTTCATGGTCGACTCAATGACTGTGAGGTGCCCAGGTCCTGTGGCTTCAAAACAAGCCCAAAATCATCAGCACTCCACCAGCATGTGTGACTTTTGCTATGAGGTGTTTGTGCTGATATGCTCTTTAGGATTTAACCAAACATGGTGCTGTGCATTATGGCCAAACATCTCCACTTTGGTCTCATCTGTTCAAAGGACATTGTTCTAGAAGTCTTATAGTTTGTTCAGATGCAACTTTGCAAACCTAAACCGTGCTGCCATGTTTGTTTGTTTTTTGATAGAAGAGGCTTTCTTCTGGCAAGCCTTCCAAACATGCCATACTTGTCCCATATTTTTCTAATCGTACTGCCATTAACTTTATCATTTAACATATAACTGAGGCCTGTAGAGTCTGCGGTGAAGTTCTTGGGTTTTCTGCCATTTCTCGGAGCGTTACATGGTCTGATCTTGGGGTGAATTTGCTGGGATGTCCACTCCTGGGAGGATTGGTGTCTCTTTTGAATGTCTTCCACTTCCTCACTGTGGAATGATGGACTTCAAATTGTTTGCAAATGGCTGTATTACTCTTCCCAGATAAATGGCAGCAACAATTGCTTCTCGAAGTTCATTGCTGATGTCTTTCCTTCTTGGTATTGTGTTAACACACACCTGAAGGCTCCAGACCAGCAAACCGCCAAAACTTCTGCTTTTATAGAGGTGCTCACACTTGCTGATGATCAGTTAATCAAAGGTATTTGATTAGCAGTGCCTGACTGCTACTTACCCTCTTAATTCCTCCCTGCGTTCCATTAGGAAGGGCTATCCTATGCCCTAATCACTTCAAAGGGACTCACACCTACGGAGTGAGCGCTTCGAAGGGTTTAAGGGTGTAGGGGACCAAACAACTGTTTCTTGAAGTGCCCTTCTGCGTCATCATCTTCTGCACACACGGAGGCGCCGTCATCATGCAAAGGATCATGGGAGCCCGAAGTGTCCATCAGTTGTACCCTTCGAAATCCTTCATTCCGAAGGGCCCTTTGAAGTGGCCAGTTTTGAGCACTTTGGTTTGGAACTACCCTTCAATATGGTGGCCATGATTGTTTTCACTCCGAAGTGCCCTTCGGAGGGCGATATATCCCGTTTGGAACACACCGTATATGTTAACAGTAACAATAAAAAGGGGGTGTGTCCTAACTTTGTCACACATGGCTTTTCTATTTTGGCATTATTTTTAGTAAATAAATAATGACACAGTGCAATATGTCTTGTGGGTTTAGTTTTCAAATTTATGACTTGCCAAGGACCAGACTTTTTTTTTTTATTATGCCCCGATACAGAAAACCATGGAATTCAATAGAGTGTCCTAACTTTTTCACATGAGAGTATATGGACCTGGACTGTGTGGTGTGTTTAATTTATTTATTTATTTAGTATTTATCAGAGCTTTTATCCAAGCCGACTTACAAAAGAGGACAACAGAAGCAATCAATTGTAGTATTAAAAACAACTAAAAACAGATCCAAAACCAAAAGCTAAAACTTTATAAATACTACATATACACATTTTAAAAATAAAGAAATTAAATAAAAATGACAAATGCATAAAACAAAATTTCAAAACTTAACATTTAAATGAAAAACTAAAAATAAAGCTAAAAACAATTAAAAAATATTAAAAGAACAAAAAGGTATGAGTATAATAATGATTTTAACATAACACTAAGCCAAACACCAAAAAAAACAACTACAGTGTGTATGTCAACCACAACAAAAATATATATATATTATATATTATTATCTATATTTATATATTCCACAACACACAGTGGGTACGGAAAGTATTCAGACCCCCTAAATTTTCACTCTTTGTTAAATTGCAGCCATTTGCTAAAATAATTTAAAAAAAATTTTTCCCTCATTAATGTACACACAGCAACCCATATTGACAGAAAAACAAAGAATTGTTGACATTTTTGCAGATTTATTAATAAAGAAAAACTGAAATATCACATGGTATCATTAGTATTCAGACCCTTTGCTCAGTATTAGTAGAAGCACCCTTTTGATCTAATACTGCCATGAGTCTTTTTGGGAAAGATGCAACAGTTTTTCACACCTGGATTTGGGGATACTCTGCCATTCCTCCTTGCAGATCCTCTCAGTTCTGTCAGGTTGGATGGTAAACGTTGGTGGTCAGCCATTTTTAGGTTTCTCCAGAGATGCTCAATTGGGTTAAGTCAGGGCTCTGGCTGGGCCATAAAAGAACAGTCACAGAGTTGTTGTGAAAACACTCCTTCGTTATTTTAGCTGTCTGCTTAAGGTCATTGTCTTGTTGGAAGGTAAACATTCGGCCCAGTCTGAGGTCCTGAGCACTGGAGAAGGTTTTCGTCCAGGATATACCTGTACTTGGCCGCATTCATCTTTCCCTCGATTGCAACCAATCCTCCTGTCCCTGCAGCTGAAAAACACCCCCACAGAATGATGCTGCCACCACCATGCTTCACTGTTGGGACGGTATTAGACAGGTGATGAGCAGTGCCAGGTTTTCTCCACACATACCACTTAGAACTAAGGCCAAAAAGTTCTATCTTGGCCTCATCAGACCAGAGAATCTTATTTCTCACCATCTTGGAGTCCCTCAGGTGTTTTTTCATGTGTCTTGCACTGAGGAGAGGCTCCGTCGGGCCACTCTGCCATAAAGCCCCGAGTGGTGGTGGGCTGCAGTGATGGTTGACTTTCTAAAACTTTCTCCCATCTCCCGACTGCATATCTGGAGCTCAGCCACAGTGATCTTTAAGTTCTTCTTTACCTCTCTCACCAAGTATTTTCCCCCCTGATAGCTCAGTTTGGCCGGACAGCCAGCTCTAGGAAGGGTTCTGGTAGTCCCAAACATCTTCCATTTAAGGATTATGGAGGCCACTGTGCTCTTAGGACCCTTAAGTGCAGCAGAATTTTTTTTTGTAACCCTGGCCAGATCTGTGCCTTGCCACAATACTGTCTCTGAGATCTTCAGGCAGTTCCTTTGACCTCATAATTCTCATGCACTGTGAGCTGTAAGGTCTTATATAGACAGGTGTGTGCTTTCCTAATCAAGTCCAATCAGTACACAGCTGGACTCAAATGAAGGTGTGGAACCATCTCAAGGATGATCAGAAGAAATGGACAAGACGAGTTAAATATGTGAGTGTCACAGCAAAAGGGTCTGAATACTTAGGACCATGTGATTATTTCAGTTTTCTTTTTTAATAAATCTGCAAAAATGTCAACAAAGCTGTGTTTTGTCAATATGGGGTGCTGTGTGTACATAATGAGGAAAAAAAATTAACTTAAAAAATTTTAGCAAATGGCTGCAATATAAAAAAAAGAGTGAAAAATTTAAGGGGGTCTAATACTTTCCGTACCCACTGTATATATATATCTATATATCTATCATATTGAATTTGTGTTTTGGGGAGTTTCATTGTCTCTTGTCTACACCTGTGAATTGCTTCTGCTGTGTGTAAAATCAGTTCTTGTTTATGCCGTCTTTTTTGAGCCTTTCATGTCATAGAGTAATGTTTGTTTTCGAAGGTCTCTCTTCTCAAAGCAAAACACTGACTTTCTCTTTCACTTATAAGTCTATTCTAACATACATAACACTCAATATAAAGCCTGCACACTATCTGATGCATTCCATAATTTTGTTTTCGGAGACAAATTTCAGTAATTGTAAAAGATTCCTTGTTATTGGTCTTTGATCATTTCAGGGACATGCAGACTTCTTGAAGGGGAGTAGCCTAAAACCAAAAAGGGGGGCTGTTCCCCAAACCTATGGTCAAATATTGATACCATATTATCCTTAGTATATACACAACCATTCAAAGTTATCCATTAAAACTAACTGAGAATGCATTTATAAACAATCTTTTGCAATATAGGCTCTCATCAAGCAACACAAAATAATGGAGTAAACTATTCAGTGTTTGACAAGAGATGTCTTTCAAGATTGATGCAATTTACACACACAATAGCATAGAAACGGTCACTCTTCCTGTATAACCTATTGATCAGGATGTAAAATTGCCAATGCTTGATTTAAAATAAGATTTCCTTGGTGATAAAGATGCTAGAATAAAAACGACTAAACACATGATTGCAGCCACAACAAGCTGGTCACAAACAATTCATGCAGCTACCAAAAATAAAAAATTCTTCAGACAAACACTTGAGAGAAACCTTAAAGAGACATGGCCAACAACAGGTATCCATCATATCAGGGCCTGGGACAATGAACTAACAAGAGGTGGAGAACACACTTAAATGTCTAATATTAATTTGAAGTCTTCTAAAGCACAAAATCATCATTGTCCTTTATTTTTTTTATAATTGTTTATTGATATTGAAAAAAAAACATAATATAGTTATGAGTGAACACACAGAAACATACAGAGGTAATCATTATGGAAATGGATGAAAGATTTTGTAATGGCTAAAATTGCCATAAAACGACTAGAAAATGAAAGTTCTTCATGAATAACAAAACAAGTGGGGAGTTATTGTTTGTAAAATTGGAGCTTAGGCTGCACAGGAACCATTTATGAGTGGGTCATATCAGGCTTAGCCTTTGTGTTGGTTCACAATCTCTTCCAGTTTAGTCTTGTTGGACCCAGAGAAATCTTCCAGCTACAAGAGAAAACAGCAGATTAAATCAACCAAACAATAACTGGAAGTAAATCAAACTCAGCATATTCGTAGAGCCATACTTTAACTTTGTATAGTTGATATGTGACTATTATTAGCTCAACTAGAGGACAGACAACAGAACAAACCTTCTTCCCGCTCTTGTAGAAGTGGAATGTTGGCATACATTTAATGTCACAAGACTGGGCTACATCCTGCAAAACACAGAACATTACTTTAATATTTCTTAAGACGCTTTATTGCTCTCATCCAACTGCTTTTAGTACAAAAAAAATCAGCTTTCTGCATAATGTAGACCAAATTTTAAAAGTTGAAGAAAATCATGTAATGAAATCAATGCATTGTACAAATATGACTGAATAAGAATAGGACTTGCAGGGCACATTCAGAAAAAGGAACAGAATCAAAAAAAAAAGAAGTTTGATTTGGATGTAGGATAACCATAGCATAAATGTAATGTAATTCTACTGCCCTCTAGTGGTATATACATGAGCTAAAACGGCACATTCAAAAATAAACCTTGGGCTGACATTTCTTTAATCTAAATGGATTTAGGCCTAAACTATGGTTGCATGGGGAATGAACAAGAAGATTCATAAAAGCCAAAGCTTTTCCTCCCATACAAGAGGAGTTTCTAGTGAGTGAATTTCTGTGAAAGTCATTTTGAATTCCTTCTGGCTACCAGTTTCAGTCCAAATTTTCACACTGACCTGTCTGTTAGTTTACTAACAAACAAATTACCTGCCGTTCTCTAAAGAGCACTATTTGAGAACAGCAAAACTTTTATGTACATTTACAACACTATACTTTGTCTTTTCCTACCCTGGAATTAAGTTACATAGAAGTACATAAAAGCGCTACCATATAAGTGTTTCTAATACAAAGGCTGAGGGAGTGACGGCAAATTCAACATCTATCTCCCTTCAAACCAATGTAATCAATCTCTTGATATTATTTTCCTCTTTTGGAAAGTCATAGAAATGCTATTGTAGATATTTTTTTATTAAGGTAAAGATATTATTTTCCTCTTTTGGAAAGTCATAGAAATGCTATTGTAGATATTTTTTTATTAAGGTAAATGAGAACACAATTTATTTTTGTTGTAGTTTCCCTTACCATTATACAAATGTTGACAACTATGATCAATTCTGCTTCTGAGAGCCCCAGAAATGTGAAAAGGGTCCATTACTAGACGATAACCTGGAAAAACTTTTATTCTGAGCTGTTTGTGTCTTCGAGGATTATGCATTTCTATGGCAACACTATTAATGCAACCATGAATGTGTGTAATCTGAATAATCAACAATGCACAAAATCACAATACTACAACTAACAGTTGTTATGCAAATGCTTAATATGCTTTTAAATTTTATTAAGCAGGACATTAGACATTAAATATTCAGCACTGTGCTAGCTATGTTAAACTAATGCGTGCCTGTCAATGTTTTTCAAATGAATTTTGCATTAACAATAGACAATGATAGGAATTCTTAAACAGAAACTTTACAACAACTAAATTACATTTGACTCCAGTCGCTGCCATTTTGAGTGGCTCAACGTGACATTGTGACAGTCAGGTAAATTGAACTCTTAGAAAATTACAAGTTCTACAAGGACATGAAAGCTTTTTACAAGTTGGAATCTCATATTAACAGTGATTCCAAGATTTCCAACACTACAGTACCAAAAAATAAAAAAATACATTTAGAAAACTCACCTGTGCATCATCTACGTCCACTTTGAGGAAGACCACATTAGCATAGGAAGGATTTTCAGACAGGCCCTGAAGTGAGGAATTACAATGAGAAACTGTGTCAAAGAAGTCTGTTCCAACGACTCATACATAGTGACTTAAAGCTGGTTCCTTACCTTGTAAAAAGGTGCGATGCTCTGACAAGGCCCACACCACGTGGCTGTAAAATCAACCACTACAAGCTTGTCACCTGCCTCAGCAAGAGCTTTGTCAAAGCCATCCTATGAACACAAATCAATGTTGGATTTCATGTTTTGTCATCACTGCAATTCTTTAAAATAGTGTTGCTGTGGACCCTTGTTTTTTTTTTTTTTGAGGCAACAGCATGAAATGAAAAATCCATGATTAAATGAACCTTATCTACATTCACAGCATTCCAGACTGTGGAGTGGAACCAAAGTGTGTTGGACAGAGATACAATCTGGTACTCCACTTTTATGTTGCTCCAGTTTAAACCTGATGCTTTGTTTTCATTGTTGGAAAAGAAATACAAACTGGATACATTTTTCAAGTTACACAGTGAACTACTTTTGTATAGAACTGTTGTTTGAAAGATAATGCTTAATAAAGGGATAGTTCACCCAAAAATGAAAACTGTCATAATTTCCTCACCTTCAAGTTTTTACAATCCCATTTTAGTTTCTTTCTTGTGTGGAACATAAAAGATGATTTGAAAAATGGTGGTAAATGTTGACTTCCATAGTAGGTAAAAGAAAAAAATACTATGGAAGTCAGTGGCTACCATCACCTGTTTGGTTACCAACATTCTTCAAAGTATCTTCTTTTGTGTTAAGCGGAAGAAAGAAATTCATTCAGGTTTGGAACAACAAGAGGGTGAGTAAAACTATTTCATTCTTGAGTTAACTATGTCTTTAACTTCATTGTGTAAAACAATTGTTTTATTTAATGCATACTCTATACTATTTGCTATTATTAAATTGTATTTAAATATATACCGACCACTTGCCCTCAAAACCACATCGGTAGACCACTAAGGTCAACATTTCGTAAGAATTATTACACGATTAATCTGTAACAGACGGAATCAAATAATAGGGCGCATTTAACTACATTACAACAAACAGTAAGAAAGTGTCAATATATCGACATTTAATAATGTTCATGTACACCGTCTAGTCTTATTCACTGCGGCAAATGATCAAATGCTGCCGTGCCAAAAAAACAACAAAAAAAAACAATCCCACCCACGTGACTTGGTCTGTAGTGATGGGAGGTTCGGATCATTTTACCGACTCGGACCTTTGAGTCTCGTTCAGCAAAATGAACGAATCTTTTTAGCAAAATATAATTAAAATGTTACGTGTTACTTCCCTAACACGTCTACTACTACTTAATACAACACAGCTATAAGAAACAGAAAAGATTAATTCATTGTTTACCTGGGTCTTCAGTCTATTATTAGCTCACCTCACCTCTTATCTGACAAGTCTTCGGGTTTGGCTTAGGGGGGTCACGTGCTGACAACGAACAACGACTCAAAAACCTCAGACTCGAACAGGGTGAATATTCCAGTACAGAACCTACAGGATGTTGCGCTTGCGCGACTGAACGAATCACTCCCCGAGACGAATCGTTCTTCCCGAGTCACATTAAAGATTCGTTCAAAATGAACGAATCGTTCAAGAACGACCCAACACTAGGCTGGAGCAGGTCTCTTCAGGCCGTGATCACCGAAATAAACGAAATGCTACAAGAGCGTGCTACTTTAGTTATCTAGGTTAAACTATGAATGAGAACACGTTAAATTAAAGGATATGTTTAGACCACACTGCGGTATCGCAAGCTGAAAGTTACGTAACGAAGCGGCATGCCAGCTGCCACAAAACTATTTCACGTGCGTTGGTTCATAATTTTACAACACAACTGTTGCAGTGCAAATAACGTCAAATGAAAGCGGCATTTCATGGGCTAAAACTAAGCATGTTTGGCTTTCGCTGTGGCTAAGTAGACATTAGCTGGTGTAAAGAATTGGTTAGCAGATAGGCTAACATTATCTAAATTTTTTTACAAACACACTCTGAACTGACTTATTTAAGTTTATTAATTGCTAATACTTTATGAATTCTCACACACAGCTGTTGAATTTTCAACCAACTTAAATGAAATCGGTTTGACGGGCAGTTAGTCAGCAAAACATGTTCTCCCTATCCATACCGCGTGATTTAGCCTATTTTGTTAAAAAAAAAAAAAAAAAAAATGTAGTGAGTGTCTTGAATTGAAGCAGCGATCTTACCTGATCTTCAATGACGATGATCATTTTATCGCTTTACTGCTGTCTGGAGCTCGGAAAACAAACCTTCCTCAACTGGCTCGCCCAGAAATGATCCCCCTCCCTCTGCTCTGCCTGACTGGAGCGTGTAGTTTAAACAGCATCGCTTCCTTCAAAAAGCCCTGCCCCTAAAGGCGCTCACGCTGGCGGACTACAGGCCAGAAATGGCTCCGTGATGTGGGAGTAGCACTGGACATTCTTGCTGCATTAGGTTTCTATAAGATGTTTTACAGCAGTTCTTACATTTGTAATAAATCCGTGTGGACAAAGGTCTCAAGCAATCCCTTTTAAATTTGCATAAACACATTTTTTACCACTTTTAACAATTCACTTATGTTAACTTTACAGTGATTGTACATTTATAGTAAAACACTTTTTAGTAGCCAGCAAGTGGTACGTTCTAGCATTGCAATATAACCTGTGTTGAACTGAAATCATTAGATACAGTAGTTTCTGATTATCACAGTGCAGATATTGTATCTAATAAACTTGTCTTTTTTGACTAAACAGGTGTGAAACAAACATGTTCATAGAATATTCATGTTAAAATAATGAATATTTAATAGACAGTTACTGTGATGAATGACGTCTGCTAAAAATACCCCATTAAATATCAAAACAGATGGTAAATTATAAATGAATAAATGTATATTTGGATGAGACTTTATTTATTTTGGTTATTGGAGAATGCATGATTTAAAAATGTTAAGCGATCACACTGCTTCACAGATAATTCTCATGTCTAGTTCCATACGCTGCTCCTTTTTTCTGCTCTTTTGGACAGCTTTCCATTTCACTCAGCCTGTTCTGTGATGCCTCGTTCCATCCCATTCAATCATGTTAATCATTTTCTTTGAACACTGATGAAAATGCATGCGATGATGGTGATGAGTGTGTTGTTATAGGATCTGGAATAATTAGGCCTTGCTCTTTGAAGTCTCCGAGTACGATGTTGCCACAGATACCAAACGCTGCCTCTGTCCTTCTCTTTCTGTCGCATCCTTCATCCAGGCTAGTAGCTATTCAGAGATTCCAGGTGTTTGTCTCCATCATTTGGAAAGAAAGCCTTTTATTTACAACTGCTTAAAGGTCATTTGAGGGCAGTTGTATAGCCGTAAAAGTTTGTCTGAGACGTGAACATAATGTTAGTTTAATAATGAGATCTAAGATGGCCTGTGAAGGTTTTCACTGTGCTACTTTAAAGCTGTTCACTCATCACAGTGAAATGATGCTAAATCTGTTGGAATAGTATTACAACAAAATTATATTTCAACAAAATTTGCTTACAAATTAAATATTAAATTATTTGTTTTACAAACACCTGGATGAATGAAAACCTGCAGGCATATTGCCATAATTGAATGCCATAAAGTAAAAAACACTGCAGGAAGAAAAAAGAAGAGCAAAGATATTTTGTGGACTGACTAGTCTACAGTCCACACATGATGTTCAATTTAAAAGCCAACATTTTACAGAAAGACTATAATTAGCATTTGTTTTAGAAACCTTGATGAAAGCCTCTCCTATCTAATCAGTCCGCAGCTCTAGAGCGTTGATTGTAAAGTGGACCTGTCTCACGTTGTTTACCGTTTCCTAGGTGTTTTGTATCTCAATTGTAGACCGCGTAACAAATTAATCAGAAAAAAACAATACATTGAAAACCTGGAAACAGTCCCAATATACAGTAGGAGACAAACTAACCTGGAGGCAAAAGAGTGGCAACAGATCACTCCCTAACATAAGAGTAAAGAGAACATGTGAATGTGACTGTTTAACCAGCTCAATTCAGGTTGTAATAATAGTAGTAATATGAATATTTGTACCCCAAAACAACTTATTTGTTAAAACAGTACTGCTGCTGGGATACTTGAACTAGGATTGCAATTATGAATGAACTCAACAAGGTGGACTCAGACCCACTATAAAATATCCTACATTTTTGAATTTTTTGAAACAGTAGTAGAGTAGACATGACATAATGTGAAAATGCTGTCACCTAGTGGCCAGGTAGTCCTCTGGTCAATAAATAAATAAAATAGGACTGACATCGCCACAAAATAGGGTGAAAAAGGTGAACATTTGTAGTTTTAATTGTACAAGCCATTTCTACTCTGCAAAAAATGTCAAATGTTTTTTTAATCAAAGCTTTTATTTTATTGGCTCAAGCTTAGAGGTGAATTTGAGTGACTTGATATGATTTACAAATAAATGCAAAAAGGAGAGAGAGAAAGAAAGAGTCTTCAGTTTTGTGAAATATTCAAACTATATCCAGCTGAGTTATCTGACTATTCGTGATCCCTTACATAATGAATTCATAAATGCATGCAATGTCATCTGCTTTCCATTTCTAAGTTATAAAACAATATATTGATGATTACTGTTCATGACATGCTGATTATGTTAATGTTGTTGAGAATTCAGACATATTTATTAGGAAATTTAAAAAATATACTATCTAAGACAAGAATAACACTTAATATTTGGGAAGATCACATCAAAAGTTTTTTAAAAAATGTTTTCTTTTCATTTATTGTAACTGCTTTAGGCGCATTATGTAATACGTCAGCACATTAAAAAATGTTTGACCAGATTTTTCAGAGAAACCAACAACAAAATAGGAGTAATAAAGGCCAAGAAAACTGCCAATGCCCAGCATTTAAATGCCCCAGCTTGATATTTACTTCTAAATATGACTGTTTTATGCCCTTTGAGTGCAACAAAATGTCTTCCTTCTAAAACACTGAAATCTGCTTACGGCAAAGGATATTCTAAAGATTAAATCGATTTGTCACAAGAAAGAGCCTGCTCTTGAGAAGCTTGTTAAGAGGAAACAGTGAACAGCACAAATGTGTTCAAACATCCTTGTTTTAGTGCACTAAAGTAAAAAAAAAAAACATATGTACTGTTATGAAACAAAATATGGTATTTCTCACATAGTTACACAATTAATAGATGTCTCATGTAAATATCTCACAATTCTTTGTTCTGGATCCCGCATCCATTCCATTTCTTATGAATGAAATAAAAGTAATACCACGTTTACATATGGGTAAACACAAATGCAGCCCTCTAAAACATGTCAGTTTAGTGTAAAATGCACTCTGCACTTAAAAGGAAGAATGAATGTAAGTAAGCTTTGGATGGTTACACATGCTGTATATGTGGTACATTATGTGTTATTGGTCATGTGGTCCTGTTGTTGCAGACGGATGGGGTGGATTAAGGCTTGGCTGCTGACTTGCCTGGTTCCCTCCAGCCACCAAAAGCTTTCTCCAGGTAGAGGGCAGTGGCCAAAGAGAGACGGTCCTGTAATTTACCTGTCACAATCTGTACGCCCATGGGCAAACCCTCCTCACTCAGCCCTAATGGACACTGGGTTACTGGCAAACCCAGGATATTAAAGATACCTGCAGAGAACAGAGCCACTTAGAGCCCCAACTCCATAATAAGTAGATCATGAGTAGATCTCAACCAACAACACTTACCAGTATAAGAGAAGTTGAAGGGTGTGAAAACTGGGTGGTGATGTTTGGGAGCGATCTGGGGATGAGAGGGGTACAGCAGCACTCCGTCTGTGTCCAGCAACTCCTCCAGCTCCTGCTGCAGACTCTCCTTCTGCTGTAGAATGAATGGAGATGGATGGGAACTCTGGAACAGCTCAACAAGAGCCAGACCTGAGAAAGAGAGACAGACAGGAACACTATTATCACATGCATTCATCTTCAGATACATCGGGAAAAAAAGTCTTTGCCGATTCTGCACACTTTTGGGAACGCTTGTCACAGGAAAACATTGGCAGCACTGATTTGCATCTCATGCCCAATAAAGTTAATCAGACATGGATGGAAGAGTGATTCAGTCAGTCACAGTTAAAAGTGCACAAGCTCATTTGCTCTGTCACACACCTATTGCTGCTAAGGTGTGAGAAGAAAATCCCAGAAACCACTTGAACAGCTCCCAGACAGGCCAAACCTTCTTCTCGCCTTCACTCATTAGCTCTGCAAAGGTGGTAGGAGGCTGAGATGGGGGGGGGGATACAAAATCTCATAAAAATCATGTTAAACAGTACCCTAATATACCGTTTAAAAATGATTTGCTTCTATTAGAAAAGTATGTCTATAAAAAGGAATAACAGACAATATGCTTTGGTTAAATCAGACATCTAAACTTAATTATATTTTTATAACATCATTTTAATGCCAGAAAGTTAGTGAGAAGAAGAAAAACAAACTTTTACATATCAATTTTGCATCTTAGACATCTCCTTTAAAAGCATTTTGAATAAAACAGCTCCATGTTTAACAACGCACATATAAAAGACCTAAACCATAAACGAAGAGATCTGTTTTACAGAACATGGAAGTTTGTTGTGCATAACCCCTTTATTTACACAATAGCAAAACCATTAACAGGATGCTTAACAGGATGAAAATAAAGAGCTAAAGTTAGCCAATCTCTCAGTGAAGTCTCAACTTCACGTTCATTTTGATGAACTCATTTCTCCAAAAAGAGTTTAATATTTTCGCCCTATTATAGTATAGTCTATCTATATATATATATATATATATATATATAATAGATATATTCATTGATTCAATCTATTCAATGTTGTATATGAAGAAGACATGAAAATTATAATGGCAAAAATCCCACCTTTCCATCTTTGCCAGGTGAGGCCATCATAGTTCCCCAGATCTGAAAGGAGTATTTGAGCTGAGGGATAAACAGCTCTTGGACCTTGACCCCAAGGTCTGCTTCTAAACGTCTGACCACCTAAAAAAAAAACAAGAGCCCATTATGAGAGGAAAATCATTTGAAGCCGATCCACACACACCCACTTACCATTTTCTGTGCCTGAAGCAGCTGTGCGTCAACTGGAGAGACCAAATGAGAGCCTCCATTGTGGGGAACAGAGAAGAACCTCAGCTTTTTCAAATCTACTTCAGCAGAGAGAGACAATCTACCAGAAGTGAAAGAGATGTGATCATTTAGGACAGGGCTGCCCAAACTCGGTCCTGGAGGGCCGGTGTCCTGCAGAGTTTAGCTCCAACCCTAATCAAACACACATGATCCAGCTAATTAACAAGCGCTCTTATTAGTCATACAAGAAACTCCAGCAAGTGTTTTGCGCGCAATTGGAGCTAAACCTGGACAGGACCCCGGTCCCTCCCAGTACCATTTTGGGCACCCCTGATTTAGGATACATCTATCATTGGTTTGACAAAATGAAATAATAAGTTGAGAGATTAAACTAAAGTTAACCCTATACAAATAGTGTGCAAGGTAACTATTATACAAAGTTATGGAATACACCACTGTTCAAAAGTATGGGGGTCCTACATTTTTTTTATAATTATTAAAATAATAAAATTTTTATGAAGTAGTTTTTTTTAAACTGAAATTACTATTTTTATACAGTAAGGAGGATAATATACTCTATCCTGCTATTCTATTTCTAACATCTAATAGGCCCTTCATCATGCATGACCCATGCTTTTTGACCCTCAAGACGAGACCATCAAGAACTTTTAAGGGATAGTTTTCACCCAAAAATTGTCACCCTCCTGTTGGTTCCACCTAGACCTTCGTTTCATCTTTGGAACACAAAACGAATATAATTTTTGATGAATCCGAGAGATTTTCTGACTAGGGCTGTCGCGGTGAGGGAATTTCCTTTGCGGTAATTTTGAGTGGCTCAATAGTGCGGTATGCGATATTATCGCCATACATATATACACTATTCATTATATATATAATATATATAATATACATAATAATATAATATATATATATATATATACTATATAAATTTGTATGTGTATGTTTTACGATTAACGAACAGGTCATATTCAGAATGAAAATGAAACCGAAACCAAATAAGTGTTGAAACAGAAGTGAAGAAACATAAGAGAATGACAAAATAAACTCACATACAAACATAAACTGACAAATAAGATCCGATTTAGGCTATCCGTTATCCTATAGTATAACAGTTAGCCTAGTTGTACTCTTAATTTTCTAATCGCTGGACAAGAGCTTTCATTGATATTTCAGTGCATTTACAGTGTTGCGCCAGTGGTGGTGGTGGAAAGGGACTGTCATTCAACTACACGATCAAAAACACTGATTCATTCATTCATAGAGATGTAATGAAACACGCTGTTGAGATCATTTTAACTTTGAGCGCCACTTTAGAAGGCTCACCTGACCAGCTATGTGTCGATGCTAAGACAGATATTTCACTTTCCTTGGACATGACAACATATTTCACAAATATATATGACTCGGCCTAGAGGACAGACGCAAGTAATCGCACGCGCTGCTCTCTCTTCCGCTTCTCTCACGCGTGTCTGTTTATTTGCATCACGGCATTTACACATTAATGACTGATCAGTACTAACGGGTTTATTCCTACATGCGGACATGTAAACGAGAAGGGCAGACGCAAAATTGCGGTTCATCTCGTTGTCGTGTTCTTGCTTCCCCGCTGTCGGGTCCTGCGGTTTATGGGTGCGGCTTACTCGGGCAAGTACGCGCCGGAATTAGTGCGATATGCGGTTCGGCTATCGCGATCTCAGTCCTTATGTGGTGCGGGACCTCTTCCGCTTAGACAGCATCAACCCTTCTCCCATGGAACCTCATTGGTTCAACCCATACTTTCTATTTCGTCACAGCACCCATATTCCACACGCATCCACAATTGGTACTCCCCCTCACTTGCCCGGGGCTACTCTAGACTGACACGGACGAGACCTAAGAAATTGTCTCTCGAACTAATGGCACGTCCTTTATCTTTGCTCGTGTCCTTCTTCTGGCTCAACACTTAAATGTAATTTTAGCCTTTCAATCACAAACTTACGGTGTGATCTCCCACTTGACTGTCCATGGACATCTTTTTAACACAACTTCGTCCTTCTATCCTCTTTCTGGCAGTCTCCCCCTTCGTGAATCACCCTCGTCGTTGCACTTGCCTTGTACTTAATCGGCCGGTCCTCCCGAAAGCTCGCGATGGTCGTGCACCCCAAATAGCGGATCTCTGATTTGTCGTTCGAAGATGAACGAGACGGAGGTGCTCCTTCTACACTGCTGGTGGCATTCGGCCAGAAGAGGTGAGTACACCTAAGTCTGCTGACAGCAGCTTTCTTCATTGCTTCTTTGGGTGAACGACCCTTAAGAAGCAGTCTCGCGTGCGTCAGGTACTTACTCCTGACTCGTTATCTTCCTGATTCCTGTTTCGACACTAGCATACTAACCACCTCCACGCGCTTCAACCATATCGCCCAGTTATTCACCACACCTGTGCACTTCGCTCTCTGCAGGGCTCCGTGTTCAGTTCGCCAGGCTCCACTTTCCCCAACCTCGTGGTATACATCCCAACTTGCATGGGGTCTCTATGGTGCGGACTTTGGCGTCGTAGCCCTTTCTCTGCCGCTTGTGGTAAAGTGCTGTCCCCTTCCACACACACAGTCTGAGGCCCTCCGAGAGTTCCTCCCCGTCCGTTTTTTGTAAGGGTCGCCGTTTGGGCCTTACCAAGTTGCTGCGTGTCATCGCCCTTCTGATAAATGCAGTGAAATCGGGCGCTGGCGTGAAGAAGTTTGACTCTCGCTGGAACGCGAATGGTGGGGCGTTGGGAACACAAAACCGTCCCTCAACATGACTGCATACCCTCCCGGTAGCACGTAACTCTGAGTGATCGTGTGTTTATGGGTCGCGGGAGGGCGCGGGTCCGCTCCACATAGGGGTTGAAGGGCGGTGTCCAGCACCCAGTGCGTGCCTGTGGTGGGCGGTGTGAAGGCAGAGGCGGCGCTGCCTGTTTGGTCCGGGACACAGAAGCCCAGCGGCAGCCAGACGGCGGAGGTAACGGACCAAGCAGTGCGATGACCGAGAAAGCATGTGACTGTCCTCATGGAAAACCAAATGGTTTTGGTGATTCCTCATAACTTAATCAATATTACTATACAATATGTGAAGTAAAAGAAACCTTGACACTCATCTGTGCTGCCACCGCCACATTATTCTGCTTACCAATACTGCAAACAACTACAACGAGTTCCTTCTTACCCTGTGTGATGGCATTTTTGTCCCTGAAGAATTGCCCATTGAAAAGCAGGGAATACGCTCTACCCCAATATCCGACCCAATTCCAATGCACAGATGAACCAGGCACCCAACTAGTATCTGGCCTTCACCTCCTACACAATTGAAATTGTTAATTTACATTCATTTTATTATGTTTGCTCCTGAGCTCCATCATAGACTTCTTACAGCAAGGGCATAGTATTATTCCAGTTTCAGTGACCGATAGCTGTTTAAAAACCGCAGTGCACTATCAGCAGTCCAACTTATTAGTTTATTCTGCTGAGCAACAATGTTGATCCGCGTAAGTAATATGATTACAGCGATGATCATGTCATGTTGTAGCCTTGGCTGGATCCCTGTTGCAATCTTTGTGTTATTACGCTGTTAAAGCATTCAGTCTTTTGTATTATCGCTAGCTCATCACATAGACATAAACATGGAGTACGTAGTGTTCCGCGTGACGTTCACCCGTAGATTTCCAGCAAGAGCCCGCTTTTCTTCTGTGCAATGCTCAAATGGGGTGGGGGGGGGGGCCCCCCCCGAGCCGCTGTCGCCATCGACCGCGCGTCATTCTGGCCACCCCTCAATTTGACAACTGTAGGTGAATAGATTTAAATGGATGATTCCTGCGCTTCCGTCCAGTTTAAAAAAATTCGCGAACGCACGCCTAGCCACCATCTATTCGGGGAAGGGGTGCAATATTCCATGGCAATATGTTTTTTTTTCTGCTGTAAAGTTGGGCATTTTTAACATGGGGAGTCTATGGGATTGACTTCTTTTGCAGCCAGCCTCTAGCGGCCAGGTGATGAATTACAGTTTTTAAGGTCCACTTCCTTGTTTGGCTTTCACGAAGTAGAGCGGAGGTTAACCCGCTTGGTGGCTGTTCAAACGATGCACGAGTAATACACAAAAAAATCCAAAATAAAAGTTTTTGTTTTCATACTATGTGTGTTGTGTGTGTAGTATTTACAACCCCAATTCCCAGATAAATTGGGACGTTTTGGTGAATACAATGCAATCAAGAATCTGTGATTGTGTTCACGTGACCTGCGTTTTCACTGACCATCTTAAATGTATTTTGTAAATATAAACACATTTTTATTTTGATGTTTGCAACACACTCCAAAAAAGTTGGGAAAGAAGCATGTTTAACACTGTCACATCAACCACAGTCACATTTCTCCACTACAGAGAACCACTTATATAGGCGTGTGTGGGACTCTACCTCGATGCAGGCACGTCTGTCTCCAGCTCGAATCGAGTCAATCCTCACACAGCAGAGAGTAAGAGCAGGCATAGATGACATACCGATGTCTTATTTTCCTTAAAACATATTAAAGACAATCTTCCAATGGGCTTAAAAATCAACTTATTCGAACGGGAAAAACTAGTTTTTATAACTCCTTATCATATATTTTTTGTTTTAAGTGCCCCTATTATGCCAATTTCCATATTGCCTTTTCATGCAGTGTGTAATGTAGCGTGTATGTGATGTAAAAACAATCTGCAACGGTGTACAAGCTTGAAGTGCAAACGATAACTATGATTATTATACATAATTAAATTTATTGTTACTCTGACAGCTGAAACAGAGTCGTTAGTTATTAGAATCCCACGTCCGCTACGTCTTACATCTCAGGTAACACATCTGCATAATGCTCGCCATAGTGTTCTATGATTGGCCGGCAACAAACCACGAAGAACTTGACCCTGCCCACTAGCACATCATTCTACTGATGACTGCTTCTCTAATCTCTGGGAGTTCAACGCGGATTCACAAAACGCTTGCTGTTGAAAGATGGATAGTTGAACCACTGAATCACAACCTGTAAGTATGAAAAATAATAACAGATGTTTATATTTTCTATATCGCATTCAAATACAGAACTGTTAAAATAGATAAGGCGTTATCGTTTCCCGACCCACGGACGCCGTAGAACCACATCAAACAACTGGCCACTACCAATCACACGCAGAGCAGGCCTCACAGAAAGGAGGTTTTAGAGAGTTTCAAGTCTTTGAAGGGGGCAACCAATAGCTGGTCGACTGTCGTATTCATAACATCTCTGGAACACGGTGATATTAAATGCATATTTTGAAAAAACTAAAAAGTTTTTTTGACCTTGCATGCATGTATTCCTATTGTAGGAGACTCCCAAAACAATATTAGGAACCGTAAAAATGACGTAATAGGGGCACTTTAAGCATAAACGTATTTAATACACTTCATTTTGTTCAATTTCTCAGAAAACAAGACTTCAAATATTTTAATTTTGCTTCTCAGGTTAAAATCTCTTGATTTAAGTTTGTTTAGATATTTGTACTGGAAAACAAGTCAAAAATACTTTTGAAGGATATTAGTAGTAGGAGTATAGTACTGGCATTCAACCAATAATAATGTCATGACTTTATGAATTTAAGACTTTCTGCTCTGATTCAACTCTTTTTTAAGTCCTTCATTTGTGGAAGAGCGAATTAAGGCTTTTTAAGACCCACGGAAACCCATGTGGCTGAATCCTTTATCTTTTTTATTTTTATTATTTTACACTTTTAACTATTTTTAACTCTTCATTTATTTAGGGGTAAAAGGTATTTAATAATGCATTTTTTTAATTAATACTTCATTTGTATTTAAATTTATTTTAAAATTTATTTTAAGTTAAAATCATAGAGCGCACCTTTAACAGATGCAAAACACCTAAACGTACATCAAATTGAACAAACAGGCCAGCAAATTGTATAATATTTTTAAAAAGATTGACTGAGGGTTGGATTTGTCTGTCAGTTTTACTTTGATTAAAGTGTTAGGATGTGTATATGTGTGTGTGTGTAAAAATGACCTGAACTGCCGCCTGCAATTCTCTCAAAGTCATAGGGGTTGTTAGTGATGCCATAGAGGTGGTTGTGGGACTCTAGCCACATACAGAGCTCACTGCAGTTAGTCACACCCAGTGGAATCGCTCCTGCCCTCTTCAACAGAGCAACAGATGGGGCATCTACTCCTGAAACCAGATTCCGTCTGGTCAGCAGCCCTGTTGAGTTAGGCATGCCTGTTAGGGAGAAAACAAAAAGTGTTATCCTGCAGATATTTACCATTTTGGAAAAAAGGGTTTGCAAAAAATATCATACCTTGAAGTGCAAAGGCCTCTTTAACAGTGATGGGTACTCCAAGCAGAGGTAGCCTGTCCTCCAGCACCTCCTCTCCTCCTGTCTCCTCCTCTATTAGTTTGTCAACCTGTGCAGCTTCCTGAAGCGCTGCAGAAAACCTGAAGAAATGAGAATGTGTTTTCAGAATCAGAACAAAATGTAGTTTGATTTTACACTTGAACTCACTTACCTGTCTTTGACCATGGCATTGATAAGTGGGTTCACTTCTTGAATGCGGTCAATGTAGGCCTGGACCACTTCAACACTTGTTACCTAGAGACAAATTGGAAGGAAATCAATAAGTGTTTAGGCTGCATAAAACATACAAAAGTAAAACATACAAAATTGGTTGTGGGTACTTAACTGAAAGACAGATTGAAAACCTAGGTCAAGTGGTACTGGACTAGAAAATGGAGCCAGACTTCCCTAGCAAAAATAAAATGTGCACACTGCACTGTGTTATATTTGTCTTTTCTCAAAAGAGATTATAGACTTATTTATTTTTTAAATTAATATTTTTTAAGCTAAAAATTTTCAATTTTTTAATCTATATATATATATTATATCATATATATATATATTACACTACTAATAGATTCTTTACTATACTTTCTAATCAATATAATACTTTTTCCGAATTTTAAAAAAGTTGCTACTAATATAATTATTAATTGTAAATGAACTACTACTCTTATATATCATTTATGTGAGAATTATTTGTTTTTTTGTACATCAATGAGGGAATTGAAATAATCTTATTTTCAGACCAAATAACTTGTAGTTTGATACCCAAGATAGGCTACCTATAGAGACTTAACCCTAAACATATAGATGATTGCGTTCATAACTACTGCTGTCCTTTGACAGCCTTGTAAACATCTGTGATCCTCTAAACTAGTGTGGCCAACGCAATAAATACGGTTCCCACTCTGATTACCACATTAAATAACTTGATCAGAAACGACTGTTGTTTAATAAACGACCTTATAAAAACCGTGTAGAGACACTGTGTAATTGAACACAAGGTCACTTACTATTATAGTTACTAATTTGACAAATATTATAAATAATCTTGTCCTTTGCTGCTTGTTTTCTTTAAAAAACACTAATCTTCTCTAATCTTTCTAATCTTTTTGTATTCTATCCGTTTTCTTTTCAATTTCCTCCTCACAATTAACAAAAGCAAAAAAAGGCCTCTAGCACTAGCTTGCTCTATTCTTTTTCTATTATATCATGTTCTAATCTTGTCATATAATTTAAAAAAAACCTTGCTACGTGTCTGCGTTAAGCTAACTGAGACTTGTTATAGCACTTGTGTATCATTGCTCTTTTGTTGATTTTGATTGCTTCCACTGTCCTCATTTGTAAGTCGCTTTGGATAAAAGCGTCTGCTAAATGACTCAAATTAAATTAAATTAAACTACAACTCCCAACAGTCATTACAATTCACCTTGTCGCATCTCTTCCTCATAAGGGTGTGAAATAAGATCTTTACCGTAGCCGTAGCGTCACTCAAAGAGTAACTAACATGCCATTACGGTTATGCTGTTAATTATAATTACCAAGCCATGAAGCCTAGGCAGTTTTTATTTACATCTTACTTCTTTCCGACGTATCTTTCGGGCAAGCTGCATCGCTGAGAGCAGCAGAAGTGGGTTAGTGATGGGTGGGAGTCGCGAAACTCCATGCCTCTGCTGGGGTGCAAATAACTTAAAAGCGGCGAAGAGCATCCAAACCACAGCTCGAAGCAATCGGCCCAAGAACCGCTCGAACCGGGTCAAAGCCATCATCAATGAGCAGCAATGACAACAGTGCACAGCGGTTAAGGCTAGAAGCGATACAGCTGCGGCAACGTGCGCAGCTCGGTTTCAAAATGAAACAGGAATTAGCTCCTCACTGCCCTCTACATGCAGAGCGGTGTTACTGAATCCTTGCAGTTGGATACATGGGAGGCTAATGTTACAAAGTCATACAGGTGCATCTCAATAAATTAGAATGTCGTGGAAAAGTTCATTTATTTCAGAAATTCAACTAAAATTGTGAAACTCGTGTATTAAATAAATTCAATGCACACAGACTGAAGTAGTTTAAGTCTTTGGTTCTTTTAATTGTGATGATTTTGGCTCACATTTAACAAAAACCCACCAATTCACTATCTTAACAAATTAGAATATGGTGACATGCCAATCAGCTAATCACCTCAAAACACCTGCAAATGTTTCATGAGCCTTCAAACTGGTCTCTCAGTTTGGTTCACTAGGCAACACAATCATAGGGAAGACTGCTGATCTGACAGTTCTCCTGAATACAATCATTGACACCCTTCACAAGGAGGGTAAGCCACAAACATTCATTGCCAAAGAAGCTGAGAAAAATTATTAAATGCATTATAGATATTCTCCCTACAGTCTTTTTTTTTTAAAGAGGGTTGGGCAAAACGTATATATATTATAATATTAATATTATTATATATATATATATATATATATATAGATATATATATATATAAACATTTTGGGATTCATTTATAATTAATTACAATTAGTTGAATTTGGTTTGGAATAACAGAAAGTGACATTTTGAACCATTGGGTTTCAAAGTTTTGGGATTTAAAAAAAAAAACATTCTTTAACTAGATGCGCAATTCTTCGATATGTAACTGTATTGTGAAGATTATGAAGACTGATGAGGGTGTGACTGATGAGGGAGACATCAAAAATGTTTAGGAGGGTCCCCAGGACAGGTTTGAGAACCACTGGTATAATCTACGCTGTTATGATATATAATCACTCAGAAATATGGCACAGTTTACATTTTTTTAACATTTGTTTTATTACATATGAAAATACATATACAATTGTACAATTGTTGTATGTAGTTATTACATACAATATATAGTGCACAATCTACAATTGTACAGTAATTACATTGTCCTGTGTTCTCTATGTTGTGGTCACCACATAAGCAAGTAATACCGCCAAACGCAGATATTACTGCCTCAAGCCAAGGCACCAGATGCTACCAGGGCTTGGAAGCCTTGCAAGATGCTAAGGCATGGAGAGACCACACATGTCAGTCCACCAGGTTCTAAGAAGCTGAGGGATTGAGAGGCTGAGACAGGAACCTCTTGGCCAGCCAATGCAGAAACTTCTGGGACGGCTGTGGCAGGAAGGACTTTGACAGTAACCTCTGGGACGGCCATGAGAGGAACTTCTGGGACCACGATGACAGGTGACACCACCAGACAATAATTGCCAGATTTGACTGTTCTAATTTTATTGCCTTGTTTTTATGTTTTATATGATTTAGAATTACAATTGGTCTTTTTGTTGTGATGTATGCCATCTTCAGGTTTCCCGTGGTACCTGCCCTCCATGTCATACACAGGGGGGGGAAGTACTCTTCTGTGCCTGAAGGAACCACAAGTTTACACTGTATCGATTAGCATGCAAAAAACAGTGCTATTTGATTCAAAATAGTGGGAAATGGTCTCCAAACTAGAATCCTAAACTACAGCTTTGATCCATAATACATACCACAGAAGACGTCATAGCCAGATTCTCTCAGTAGACACCTACAACCGAAGTCGATCAGTTTGATCTCGAGTGTTTCTGGATTGATCAGCAGGTTGACCAGCTTGATGTCTCGGTGAAACACTCCACGCCGAAAGGCACATAAGAGCGGCATGCAATGCCTGCCACATGACAAGTCGTGCTGTGTCCACATTGAGTGTGCCTCCACAGCGCAGGACAAAATCAAACAGATCTTCGCAGGGTGAGGGGCGTTCCAGAACCATGATGTACTGGTCAGGCTGGTCCTGCCAGTCCAGCAGTTCAATGATTTGAGGAACTTTGGGGTCCTTATTGACCAAGATTAATAGGCCGACCTCTACTGGAAGGGGTTCAGAATGTCCAGGCTAGAAGAAAGATCATTTTTTATGACTGTTAGATGAAGATGCTTTCTTAAATAAGAATTTAGTCCAGTCTTGGACAAACTGTTTACATGTTTTCCATTTAAAACTGTGAATAAACATAGAAAGCGCAATCAACTTACAATGTCAATGTATTCCATGTTACTTGGCTTTCTGGCAAATTTAACTGCCACCTGATGAACAAAATGAAAAATTAGTCACACTTAAATTTTAAACATTTCACTAAATAGTGGACATAGTATACACAGAGAGGACTTGAAATTGACAGAGTGAGGAAAAAACAATTTGCTAGCTAAATATTATAAAATAACAATACCTCACAGCCATCTTCCAAGCGTTTCCCCTCATAGACGGCACCAAATCCTCCTTGACCAAGCATTCTGCCCAATGTTCTGCCCAATGCTCAAAATGTTCTGCTGACTTTCAGGAGGAAGGACTTTAAGTCCACTAGAAAGAGGCTCCTGAAGACCATGGTCAATGTTCTGTTGAAGATTGTGATCTAAAGCAGGAAACATTAACCGAAAACATGGTTAAACCATGATTCATTAAATATTACATACTCATATTATAATTTTTTTTATTAGGTTTAGATTTGCAAAACAAGGATATTTTGTTAACCTTCAGTGCGTTGCTCATGTAACAGCACAGCAGCCTGGTCCTTCTGAGCCTGACCTTGACCTGTGTTGCCCCTCCGGTCAAAGACAAGTAGAGAGGACACCTTCTCAGCATTATCCGTCCTCCTCTTCTTTCTCTCAGGCCTCTCGTCTTCCTCATCAAAGCTAACAGGCTGATGGTACTCCGCCGCACTTTTACTGCATTTTGAGGGTGCACTTCCACATGAGTTGTACACCTGAGCACTGTGAGAACTCCGTTTTCTCTTCTGGCTGGTGGTAACAGTTGTCCTCTCAGTTTCATATACATTGAAAGATTTTAACACATGTCCTGGAATAAATCCTTAATCAAACTAATCAACAGGATTTTGATATAATGCATAATAGTGTGCATTTTTACTTATGGTAATTAATTACACAGCATCTTTTCATGAATAGAAAAGTTCCTGTAATTAAATCATTAAGACTTCATTAATGGATACCTATATTTAAGTTAAAAGGTTTTTGATGCACAGAGCAACCAGTGCCACATTGTCCTAATATGTTTAGTCGATTTACCATCAGCACTTCTCTCATATACTGTTGCAGTAGCCTGGTCCTGCAATTGCTGATCCTGACTACTCTGCTCTTTCTCTCCTGACTGTCATTTCCCTCACTAACACTGGCGGGCTGATGATGCACACACAAAAGACAAAACAGCAATCAGGGTTTTTATCCACACAGAAGAGTTTTGAATTCAGATATCAAAACAAAATCATAAAAAATAAGGAGTCAACATCTTTAAAACATGAATATATCTTCAAAATCATTAGTAAATTATTTTAGACTCTGTACCTTAAACCATCTGTGTAAAAGGATTTTCCCCAAGCCAATCCTCCGACTTGGGTCCTGTTGCAGGAGGCATTGAATCAGATGCAGAATTATGAGCAGAACAATGGGAGAGAGATGGGAAAGTCAGGTTATAACCTTGAACTGTGTAATAAGCTGTAAGGGAAAATTCCTGCATTTTATAATGCAGAATCAGTGTTAATTTTTCTGCCTTTTTCTTTATGTTTTGCATGATGTAAATTACAATTGGTTTTCTTGGTTTTAATGTTTGCTATCTCATCCTTTGACAAGCCAGGCTCAAGCCAGATGTCGTCTTCAATCATCTGCAGGTCGTTGGGCTCTGGAAAGCGTCCACACACCATTGTGAATAAGAGCACTCCCAGCGACCATACAGTAGCACGTTTCCCGTGGTACCTGCCCTCCATGTCGTACTTGCTCTGGGTGTGTGTTCACGGTGTGTGTGTGTTCACTGCTGTGTGTGTGCACTTAGGATGGGTTAAATGCAGAGCACTAATTCCAAGTATGGGTAACCATAATTGGCCACATGTCACTTCACTTAGGGGGGAAGTACTCTTCTGTCCCTGAAGGAAAGACATTGGGTCTGATGGATAAGCTTGAAATACTATCACATATTATACATAAGCATGCAAAAAACCTGATTAAACACAGTGGGAAAGAGTTGTTAGGAGGGGCAGATCTACCGGGGTGGCACGGGGTGCCAACTGCCAGCGCCCCCCCCCCCCCCGCCATCCCCCCCCCCCGCCCCCCCCCCCCCCCCACCAACAACAACCACAAAAAAAAAAAAAAAAAAAAAAAAAACAACCAACGCCCACCAGGCCCTCGCCCATCTCCCCCCCCGCCCTCCCCCCCCCACCTCCACCCCAGATTATCAAGACTTAAAAATATAATGTAACATGTTTATTCATGTGCTACTTTTCAGCTGCGGCGATGACAGCTTAATGCAAAATAATGGCAAAACACGTCTTTTAATAAACTGTGCACTATGGTTGCACGCAGCGTGCCAGTGTAGTCGGCTTCATTAACAAATGACTCTTATGAACCGGATATTTTTTAAACAAAACCACAAAGTGCGGCCCAGTAACTAATTGTTTTTACATTTGTTCGTGAATCAGATAATTACTGCTTTTCAGGTAACTCAGAAGTCCTCTGAGAAATCTAATCCCGTCCGGATATGTCTGAGATTCATCACGTAATTGTGATCCGATTCTCCGAACGCTCGCTCCACTTTCGTCATGGATATAAGCCGTAACAATAACATGAAATCAATAAGAAGATGCCGATCACGGAAACTAATAGCAGAGTTAGGTAGGCCTAAGTATCTAATCGTATTGCAGTTTTCTCGATCGTTAATATAACTTTTAGTTGGCACTTTTCCCCCCAAACCATTCATTCAGTTTTCAAAACAAAGGCACATTTCTCAAAAAGTTTAACAATGAGTAAGTTAAACATTAGGTAGCAAAACTGATGACACACCAATCAGAATCTCTGCATGCTAACAACGGAGAGAGGAGAGAGTTGAGCCAATCATCTACAGGGGTTTTATACTTACACATACAGTAATTACAGTACCAGTACATTAGATAATGGAGATTTCACTATTCTATATGTACAGTAAACTAGCTCGTGTTGTACACCTTCAAGCGTGTGACTGCCAAATTTTATTTGTAAAAATTTTTTTGTGTACTGCATTTTTGAAGAACTGAGAAATGACTGCCTAGAGTTATAGCTAGTCTTGTGTCAGGAGAGCAAGAAACTGCTATAGTACTGTATACTGTAATGAAATTTGGCCAAATGTGCAGAGGATGCTAAATTTACTTTTTAAAATTTTATTTTTTACTGTACTGTATTGTGGTGCATGCCAAGTTCACACAATTTTTTGGTGTTTGAACTTTTCTAGTGCTTTTCATCCACTGGAAGAATACTTTACATTAGTAAAATTAAAATAGCTTTTTCCCCAAAAGTTCATTGCTGAATTATGCATCTGTATCTGTAATTTAATTTATATATAGTGTAATAGACATTGAGCTGCAAAAATAATTCTTGAATCCTAGTAAGAGTTTTTTTGTTACAGTGTTATTGATCTCAGTGTTCACTGGGCAGGAAAGTCATCTGTGTATTTGAATTTGTGTGTGAGCATTTACAGTCTTTTTCAGCTGCTTACACACAAAATCTTTCCTTGTCACACAATTTCTGAAAGTTGACACTCAAACAGCAGAACCACACACCAAATCTGCAAAACTACACTAATTCTCGGCCTTTGACTCCGTTTTCAATTTCATAAAACACATTTTGCAAAACACAACACACAATCCTCTGTAACACAAACAAATTTAACATGAATTAATATTATGGCAAAGGTGTTTGCAAATGTTTGCTTTTGAGATGTGTTTGTGATATTTTGAATGCAGTGCTTCATTTTGCAAGAGATGTGAGGCATTTTGCATTTTGTGTGTGCAATTCTTGGATTTGTGTGTAAAGTTTTGAAAAAAAAGAGGCAAAGTTTTGAAAGTGTGTAAGCAGTTGAAAGAAACCTGTAAGAAAAACTGTAATAACTAGATTGAAAAGTTTGAAAGACAAATTTATGCTGGCTTGTCTTAAAGTCTAGTTTAAAATACGTAAATGGTTTGGTCAGATATATGTTTGCTAAAGTGTTGCTAGGATATTCTGGGTGGTTGCTAGGCTCTTGCTATGTAGTTGCTGGGGTGTTGCTAGAGAATATGGTTGTTAGAGTTTATTCTGGGTAATTACAGACATTCCCATCTCTGTTAATAACAGAAAATCAAACAGTTTCAGTGCTTTAATATTATTGTATTTCTTTCTAATGTTAGGAAATTCAAAAGTTTTTGTTGCTCTTAAACTTGCACTAAACGTGATTATACCATCTAAGTAGTCTATGTAATTTTAATATAACCGCATGTCTTCTTTAGTGATACAAGCTCAGAAACATTTATAACCTGTTGTAGTTTTTTTATATTGTGTATTGATTTGGTGCCATGATGGATATTGAAATGTTGCTATTTATTTTTCATTTTAAACTGTAGAGGATTACTTACTGGTAATACAATATTTGTGAACACAACTGTGTATGTCAGACCATAAATCCCAAAAAACCATGCATGGGGGCTTGCTTTGGTGTTGCCACCCCTCTGCCACCCTACAAATTATTTTCTAGATCTGCCCCTGGTTGTTAGAATCCTAAATTACAGGTTTGATGCATAATAATACATACCACACAAGATGTCATAGCCAGATTCACTCAGCAGATCCCCGCACCCGAAGTCAATCAGTTTGACTTTAAGGGATACTGGATTGATCAGCAGGTTGTCCAGCTTGATGTCGCGGTGAAACACTCCACGGAGAATGCACATGTATGCAGCGCGCGTTGCCTGCACCATTATAAACTATGTTCTCACTGAGCATGTCTCCTTGATGCTCCATAAAGTCCACCAGATCTTCGCAGGGTGAGGAGTGTTCAAACACCATCACGTACTGGTCAAGCTGGTTCTGCCAGTCCAGAAGTTGAATGATCTCTGGCACTTCGGAGCCCTTATTAGCGAGGATTAATAAACCGACCTCTAATGGAAGGGGTGCAGGATGACCAGGCTAGAAGAAAGATCATTTGTATGTTTGACTGTTAGATGGACGTGCTTTCGAAAATAAGGATTTAGCCCAGTCTTGGACTAAATGATTTAAAATTTTAAACTGTGAAAAAACAGCGATCATAGCTTGCTTACAATGTCGATGTAGTCCATCCTCTTCGGCTTTCTGCCAATTTTCACTGCCACCTGATCAATGAAAAAAAATGTCACAATAACATTTTAAACACGTCAAGTTCACATTGTGAGATAAAAGTTATCCATTATTATTATCATTAATAATAAGCAATTAACAATTATTTATTAGTGGGATAAAACAATTTGCTAACCAAATATTGTAAGAAAAAATAATGAGACCTCAAGACCATCTTCCAAGCGTCTCCCTACATAGACGGTGCCGTCTCCCCTCACCAATCATTCTACTATGTCATACCGGCTCAAAATGTCGTCTATTAAAAGTTAAATAGTTAACATTTAATGTCGTGCACTGACTGTCAGGGTTCTGTCACTTCGGTCTAGTGTAATTCATAGTTTTGTGACAGAGCCCTGACACTCGCGTCACGTCATTGTTTTCATGTGAGCGTGCGGCTTCGAGTGTGCTCGAGCCGTGCGCTCTCGTCTGCGTGTACTGTTTCATGTTGGAGCGTGGTGTTCAGATCCCGGCACTCATGTCTTGAGTTTCGGTTTCGTGTCGGGGTCCGGACACTCGCGCTCCATGTTCTGTCTGTTGTGGGAGCGTGCGGTCTCGAGTTCGCCCGGCCGTGCGCTCTTCTGTCCATGTGTGTTGTGTTTTGTGTAGCACGCGGTTTGTGTTCAGCCGCGTGCTTTTCTTGTTGTCTTGTGTGAACACGCGGCTTATGAGTTTTCTCATTAGCTGCGTGTTAGTGTCTTTTGTTCTAGCACATGGCTTGTGATTTGTTTTGCTGGCCATGTGCTTGTGTTTTGTTTTGTGTGAGCACATGGCTTTTTGTCTTTGATTCGGTGTGCCATGTGCTCATGTCAATTGTCTTGACCCCTCCCATCTTGTTACCTGATTATTAGTTAATTTGCCCCACATGTGGTCCCTCCTTATACCCTCCTCATTTGCTCTCCATTTATTCTCCTTGTGTTTGCAGTCCTGCGTCGGTTCGTCTTCATCTCTCCCTGGATGTGTCGTGTCGTGTCCAGACCTTGCCTTGCCAGCCTGTTATTCCCCCACGGGGTAGTTTTTGTTGCTGTTTTGTTTATTTTTATTATCAAAAGCCCATTCTCTGCAGTACTGAGTCCTCGCTCCATCCTCTACCCGAACCCTGACAGCAGTCAAATATAAGTAATATTTGAATATGTGTAATATCTGAAGTTATGGGTGTAAGCTCAACTGTCAAGTCCACAAGTGCACCGTTATCAGCTGAAGCTGGACTGCCATAGACCTGAGCTGGAGGGGTTTTAACCTGCTGATTTGCAGGCGGGATGACTTCAAGGCCACTGAAAGCAGCCTGGTCCTCCACTTGCGGACCCTGACTTGAGCTGCATCTTCGGACAAAGAAATGAGGAGAGGGTATCTTCTCAACTCTCCTTTCTCATCCTCTTTCTCTCTGGCATCTCATTTCCCTCACTAACACTGACGGGCTGATTAGACCCCTGTGAATAGACTAGAGAATAGACCATTAGTTTATTTATGAAATGATGATGTATCATTACTTATAATACAGTTTTAAAATTATAGGTTGCCAACTTAAAATATGCTGATGTGCAGTTTTTATATATATTAGACTATACATGCCAGTTTTAAATCTGGATGTCCTGTACAGAGCACATTCAGGGCTTTTCAGAGATACTAAATGTTTGGATGTTTCACTATGACCACTCCCTCTCCTTGGTCTTCAAATATGTCTGATATGAATTTAGTGACACTCTTATGGAAATATGATAATATTTTGTAATTATAATTTAAATCTGACTAATTTTTAAACTGTGTGTCATAAATCAACATCTCAGGAAAATGTTATGGGGTTTCAAATCAAAATATGACTTTCTGTTACGAAACAGGATGTTGATTTCATACATGTCCTCATATGAGGACACTGGGACTAAAAGCATGTTTATTAGCATTTTGGGAGACATGACAATTGAATAGGGAAATAAATTATGTTTCAATATTCTATGAAATATTATATATTACTATGAAAATCTTGTCAAATATTACTTCCATTATTACACTTCTTTTTCATTACAGTTGCCCTCAAAAACACCTTAATATGCAAATTATATACAGTATATATAGATACATTGCATACAGTGGGAAACCCCATTTATGGCCATTTTACACACATTTTGCAAAAAAAAAAATAGTATTTTGAATCATTCTGTTATACAGTTGAGAATCATCTTTATACAAAGTTTGATAAAAAAAAAATCTTGAACCCACATGTAGTGGTGATTTAAAAAATCTATTGTTTTTGCCTATGCATGTTCATTCATGTCTTTTTTTTCTTCTTTTTTTTGAGTCCCGATGTCCTCTACCGAGGACATAGCATAACTTATGAACGAAATATCATTAAAAAAAAATTTTTTTTTATTTTATGCTCTAAACAATGTAAAGACAATGTAAAATGTTTTTCCTTAAAAATCTTTTCTCGGGTCTTAAGAGGATAACAATTGATATCATATCATATCATATCATATATCAACTGACCTAAACCCCAAAGTTTAAAGACAAATGAATGAGGGTTTGAAGCGCACATTTTACTCTGCTGCCACCTATTGATGAACCATGGCAGGAAATTCAGACTTTTTCAGAAAAATTCTGAGTTTTTTTTTTTTTATCTGAAAGTGAAAATTTATGCGAGTAAAATGAACATATTTTGTTTGACATTCCATATTAATATTAATATTGTTTTAATGTTTTGTTGATAAATATATGTTAGGCTTCATAAATTTAGACTGTTTTGACTGTCATTAGTGAGTTATAGCCTAAGTTCAAAGGAGTTTAAATCAG
The DNA here is from genome assembly GCA_018155175.1 of Sinocyclocheilus anophthalmus. Taxonomy (NCBI): domain Eukaryota; kingdom Metazoa; phylum Chordata; class Actinopteri; order Cypriniformes; family Cyprinidae; genus Sinocyclocheilus; species Sinocyclocheilus anophthalmus. The sequence goes on along the minus strand of JADLZN010011404.1, from coordinate 157,672 downwards.
TCATTTCAAAATAATTTAAAACTATACATAATCTTATATTTCAGGCTAAACATAGCCTATGGGCAAATGCATTGGGCTGTAGGTTTTAATAACTTTAGTCAATTATTTCCCAACAATCGTCTGATTTAGCTTACGTGATATAGTGAGAATAGGGACTTCGTTCGGATGAGAAGAGTTCACCAGAATGACAGCACGGCAGTGACTAAATTGATATGATGCAATATTCAATTTCTGTATGTGTACTGCTGACTCACGGTGATGATATAATCCAAAACACTGACTGCATTTATGGACGTTGCAGTGTGACATGAAATGTAAAGATGACATCATAGTTCAGCCGCCCCAGCGCACTGGCCGCTCATTGGCTCGAATGCTTGATTGATGTATAATGCGGCCAATCAGAAGCCAAATTACGAAAGCTCATATCACAAATAAAGGCAAATGTAAAAAACGTATTTTTGATGTGCATAGTGGGCGCTTTCAAACTCAGTCAAGCTACGATGTGCATGACTTGCAGCATGTGGCGTCCGGCTTTTTAATGGAAACAAAATGAAAAATGCAGTGCAGAATCACACTGGCACGCGTTGGAACATTTACTGCGCATGCTCGACGCGCAATGTCCAGCCTTGCCAAGACCTGCCCCTAATCTTCACCAATGAACGGGCAAATTTATAAGCGACATAAGCGTTTCACAATGGCTGAGACGGACGGTGACAGCTTGCGAACGAGATGTTGTTGACAAAACACTGAAGATCTGCTAAATGCAAGGTTGGTGCCCAAACGAGAAAGTCTTTTCTTCGATCCTGCTTAAATCGGGTAACGTTGCAGTGCCATCATATCCTAGGACAGCCGCATGGGCCCGGCTACGTGCATGCCGTCCCCGGTTGCATGTGCATGACACTTTATTATAATATCGCATGTCTAATAGAAAATAATAACCAGCTAAATCAGCAAAACGGTATTCGCTTTGAAAATTAATAAAGGTGAAAAGCAAATTGCATTTAGAGGAAGCCCTTTAGCGGTCATGTCATTTCAGCAACAATCCGCAATGGATCCTGTCTGTAGCCAGGCTTGACAGATGGTGCGGACACACCGCATTTTCTTCTAGCCATTAGAATTATTGTGCTGTGTTCTATGTTTATTTAAAGAGGTTTCAGTCAATTGTGTCTAAAAGACATTAAAGCTGCATCTCTCCATATCGATAGCACAATTTTACTCAGTCTTACTGTCGCCATTTATTGAGCTTCAAGCGATTTATAAGCCCATGCCTATGAAGGTGTAATGAGACATTGCTTATTTTTAAACCATATTTAACCTTTTTTGCAGGTGGTTTGTTTGTAAAAGCCGTTGGGAGTGAAGCTACCGGCTACAGCTACAGATATTGGAGAGAACAGATCTGCTTATCAGAGCTGCTGGCGATAACGCGCGAGCTTTCTGGAGTGCAGGCTGATTTAAGGACCGCGCGAGCGGCCGGAAAATGAACCATGGCAACCGCATCTCTCTGGAAAGAGCTCGAGCGCACTTTTCATCGTTTGCGTTCGTTTGCCCTTTTTGGAGAATATTTAATCGGGTAGTTTTATGTGGTTTACAGCATTTTATCAGTTATTGAGCTGTTTTTGTAAGTGATTGTTTGTAGTGCATCTGACGCGGGATATGGATATTTGGACTTGGTTGCGTTAAGGGATCCGCTGCCTGCCTGTCCATCATAATGGATCGAGATGATAACCAAGAAACATATGAACCCCCTCTGCATGCCCTTTACGGGCCTAACCGGATCCGGCCGTCGTCGTACCGGGCTCTGCGAAGTGCCGTGTCCAGCCTGGCACGAATTGACGATTTTTTCTGTGAAAAAATCGGTTCCGGGTTCTTCTCTGAAGTCTTTAAGGTAACTTTGCCTCTTTTTATATCTACAAACGATAATCCACGGTCCTAGGCTTATTACAGCGGTCATGCTTTTTCTGATAGATGATTGGTTGCACCTTCTGATGATTTGCACTTTAAATGACTTGTCAAGTTAAGGATGGAAGCAGTAAGAGGGAGTTTGCATGATTTGAACAGTCCTTGGATTTCATAAAATGCTATTAATTATCAGCAACGACAAAATTCAGGCCGTTATTGAAATGAATTCACAATGACATTTACTGTGAGATGAGAGATGAGCCTCTAATAAAATACAACCTTAAACTAAAGTTTATAGTGGAAACTGATTATCAGTAATCAGTTTGATCGATATGTGTGTGTGTAAAACAGATATTCACACTAATCAACTTTATTTTTTATTTTATTTTAATTTTGTGTCTACCAATAAATGGCACTACTGTCAAAATTTTCACCAGCAATTTTAAAGAGCCATTTCTACATGATAAAATGTAGCTTTGTTGGTATAAATGTTGGTATAAATTAATTAATTTAAGTTGATTCAGTGACGTTAATGATTAATGAAAACCAGTTAACATGTTACCATTTTTGTTAAAAAAATTTTCATTGAAGAATAGCAGTGCTGGTGAAAAAATAACCTGTATTGTTTAATAATTTCTCAATGCCATAAAAACAGATTATAATATTAAAAATAATTCATAATGAATATTAAGTTTTGTTAATGATCATTTCAATATTGTGTCAAAAAAAGAAATTGGTTCTGAATATTGTTCATAAAGAAATAGTTTAAAACAACTTGTAAGCATACACTGGAATTTGAATGTCTGAGTAGTTTAAAAAAATGACACACCCTAAAGTCTCACAGTCTCGGTCATCTTGTATAGTATATAATACAACAGAGGCATATGTGTCCATGTTAAGAGCAACGGCGTCTGTGATTAATGATAAAACAGGTTGGTTGTACTCGACAGTATAATCAGATTACCAACCTTCCCTAATCTGTCTGCCTCTTCACAGAGAAGTATGTTTGTGATAATTGGCCCATGCCCTAATCGACTGCGCCATCAAGTGCAAGCAAAAGTCAGTCTCATTGCTTTCGTTTGAAGGTTTGGCCACAAGTATTGTCCCATATTTAATAATAGACACTCCTTTCATACTTTTTAAAGGGGTCATATGATGTTGCTAAAAAGAACATTATTTTGTGTATTTGGTGTAATCAAATGTGTTTATGGTGTTTAAGGTAAAAAAAAACACATTATTTTCCACGTACTGTACATTATTGTTTCTCCTCTATGCCCCGCCTTCCTGAAACGCGTCAATTTTTTACAAACTCATCGGTCTGAAAAGCGTGGTGTGCGCCTGAATTCCGCGCCCGTGTCTACATCCATCACGCAGGTCGTGTGCTCACGCGCTGCTACATTCCTCAAGCGTGATTGCGGAATGTGTACGACCCCTTAACACACTGTGATGCTTGTCATCCACGCCAGCGGCTGTTCGACAAAACCAATAACACACCCATCATGAACAAATCCGAGCGCCTTTTGGTTGTCTTGCATCCATGTCGGGGACATAATTACTGTGTATCTAACAAGCGTGCCTGTTCATACTTGGGGGTGTCTTCAAGCTTAGCGTTGCCATATACGTGCCCGCCCGCGTTAACATAAACTCACTCAGTGCGCAAGTATGTGACTACTGAACAGACAGACTCACAAGCCACACAACAGTGCATAGCGCGGTTTGAAATCCATCGTTGGCAAATTCTCTTAACATACTGCGTCAAGAAAATTACTCTACAGGCTTGGTCCCGCTGAGCAGCACAGCCGCCAACCGAACTGTCCTCGCAAAGTTGGAACTGCCCCACTTGATAGACAGTCTTTGAGCACAGACACCATTGTAGCTACTCTGCAGGTTCAGAAAACAGTCTTCCATAAAATGCGTCACACACGGCGGCCTTGCCTGCCCGCCACCTCCCGGGCGCTTCTGCGGTCACCGTAACCACAGTGACTACGCCCGGGTCGCTGGCACACCTCCTCTTCCACCGATCCCCACACCTGGGCACTCGGGCACAACCTAGCAGCGCGAAATTGTTGTATTTCCTCAGCGACCAGCACAGATCAGCTCCAGGCATGACGAAGCGGATATCGTCCTCTTTTGGAAGGCCAAACAAAGTAGTTTCGCTTTCACAACGAAACACACAGCGCCTTCACGACATGGCGGCGGCAGCAACAATACTACAGCGAGAATAAAAGTACGCCTTCTTTTCTTTGCGTTAACATTTGGGCGGCATTATGCTAATACTTCCACATAGTGATGTAGATATGTGGGGGCGTGTTTGAACGAGGCGTTTTAGGTAGGCGTGGCTGACTCTTAACTTTTATAAAGAATATCTCTTTGGATTTGAGACCTTAGTCCTTTTGCAACTTTACAGATCTTCTTTATGCACCAAGAGCTTGTAACACTTCAAAGAGAAAGGAAAAATTTAATAACATTGTGGACCACGATGTAAATTTAGTTTCTCTAATTCATTCCTGCTTTTTGTGTGTGTGGAGCAGTCATTAGCTGTCATAGCAGCTGTCATTCTTCATTAGTGGTTATAGTAAAGTCAGAATTACAAATTCTTTTCAGTACTACAACTACAGTAATGTGAGCATACATTTTAAACTATTATTTACTAACTAAAGAGGTCTAATTTCTAATGCATGGGTTTTATTCGTATCTATAATATAAAGAAAAACAGAGCTGTTATGGCACATTTTTGAATATTTCTATTTTTGCAATACAGTAGGCCTAGACAACTACATAATTTTGCAGAAAGCTGTGCATGTAACTTTTGAAAAATTTTATGTTTAATGAAAGTGGTGTGTGTTTGTGCCACCTCAAGAAAACTGCCATTTGTCTTTTATTTTCCTTTTTAGAAGTCAACATTTCTTAAAATTTGGTGTCATAGCAAAAAAGTGTAATAAAAGAATTATGTCTAAATGACAAATGACTCTGTAAGGGAATGTATGAAATATGAATGTATTACTGACATGCGGTTCACAAATAGTTATAAATTAAAGTCCGATATCTGATTTATAGATATGGGATGATGTATGTTGTGGTGTTTGGTGATGGTAGTGGGTGATGCCCATGTTTTGTATGTGACGTTGTTGTGATGATGTCCTGGATTCCCGCTAGTTAGGTGGGATGATGGGAAATCCAGAAAGCCTATTAGTGCCCTAATGGCTATTAATACTTAGCATACTCTACTGGATCTTTCTCCAACTCTCTCTACCTCATAAACACACAAAACCATACTTAATTCAAACTTAAATACACTAATGCACTAAAAGCTGATCCATCTTCTCAATCCTCCACTAGATTCTCTATCCTCAACTCCACTACTAGCCTCACATTTAATGACAAATCAGTCTAATGCATGTTGCAAAGTAATTCTGCCTAGTAGGGCCAGAAAAAGCTTTAGATACTCTTGTGCATATGTACATAGATTTTATCCTGAACGAGAGCAGGTCATTTACATGACTGAATGGCCTGAGCCATCAAGCACATACTCTGCTGTGCTGACCAGATGTGGAGTTTTAGGCACTCCGGCATAGTGTACAATGGAAATATTTTGGAAAGTTTTACCATTAAGGATCTTTACAATATATATAGCCTAACATTAAAAATGTAAATAAAAAACTAAGATGATTCTCTTTTCAGAGAATGTTTCTTGAAAACAAGTGTATTTTTTTAGTCTGTTGATGTTTTTTTCACTTAGTAATAAATCTTACTAAAAGTATTATTTTATGTCCATTTTTGTTATGTATTCATGATTTTCATGAGAATATGTACAAGTTATGGGAGATGATAAGCACCCTTCGTTTCTTTCTTCATACAGACGCTTGATAATCTATATATATATATATATAATATATTATATTATTATCTTCTGTCATAACAAAAAAACCCCCCCCCTCTCGGAGAGTTTAGCATTGTAATATACATGAGAATGTTAATGTATTTGGTCTTGGCAGAATAGATCTGCTACACTGCTGCTGCAGCAGAGCAAGTACCGAGACTTGCTACTGCCAATACATCTACAGACATGCTGCTGTGAGCATGTAGGAAATACTGCTGCTGCACATATAACATATATGAAAAAAAAAACATATATAACATGCATGAAATCACCCTGTAGCAGATGTGTGCAGCTGGGAAAAGTGGAGGGTGCTGCAACTGCTACAGCAAGCACTATAGCCAAGATTTAAAGGTTGAGCAGCAAGCTCAGGCCTTTGACCAAAAATATTGATTTTAAATGGTCAGAGATGCCTAAACCTTTTACTACAATGGGCCAAAATTCTAATTTGATTAAGGGCCAGACGTCAAAAGTAAATGTTCAATCCCATAAATAATACTGCACTTAAATGTGTCATACTGTGTTTCCTACAGTAAAACATATGCACAGGCTCACTGTTTTGACTTGTATTATGCTGCTTTAATTTGTTCTAAATAGCAAACACATTCACATAAGCATAAGTACTAAATTTGTTCCTGTGCATATGAATTATTTGAACTACAGTGCTTTTCTTAGAATATCTGCTGATTACAAAAGTCAGATCTTGCCCATTGGCAAGGCAAGGTTGATTGCTACTCTCAACAATGTGCATTGTAGGGATGCACCGATATGAAAATTTTGGCCGATACCGATAACCGATTACTCTTTATTTTTGAAAGCCGATAACCGATATGTTGGCCGATAAATCTATATCCAAATTGTTATATACTTTTTGAGAGCCTGATTACAAAAAAGGTTTCATCATTAAAAGCCACATCCCAAACACTTCAACATAAGCAGCCTAGTTTGAACGGTGTACGTTTTAAAAATATTTTTACTCTCCCATTACCAAATTAGTCCTAAAAAAATTATAATAAAATAAAATAATGCCTAAATAATGCAAACAAGTCACTGGACATCATTACACATGTAAAGAATCAAAATGAATGTGCCATAGATCAATAAAACAGAATAGCCTCTGCACGGACAATAATTAAATGATTTTAATTACTAAACCATATTGTTGATGAAAATAATAAGAGAAAAATACAAGTGGTTGTTGTTATTAATAATGTATCAATGATTTTGAAAAAGTAACAAATTAATACCACTGTTTTAAATAGCAGCTGTTTGAGCTGCGCGTGCTGAAGCTGAAGATCTGAATGAGCATGGTAAACTGAAGCGTTTTGCTGGGAGCTTATTTAATTCAAGGAAATGCATCTTGAGATTAATATTAATACAACATAAACATAATATTACAACTTATATATGTACAAAATGACGCAGTTATTGCGTGCTATAGTCAGAATGTGTGATCCTGTTGTGGATGCGCTCTTCCCATAACAACGCGCTGAAATACGGCAACTAAACCCATAGAATTCACAATGTTTTATTATAATAATTTTCTCATTAGAGTGTTATATACACGACATTCCCAATCATAGTTATTAATGTTGTGCACTGCTGTTTGAGCTGCGTGTGCTGAGCTAAAGATGATCACCGGTAAACTGAAGCGCTCTTTTAACTTAACCAACGCATTCTATATGAGAAGAACAAACAAAAAAAAATTTAAAAAAATTCAATTTTTATATACATCAAGTAAACACAATATTACAACGTACAATTGCACAAAAGGCTGCAAACGAACAGCGCGCATCTGAAGTGTCTCTGAAGGAAATAATGCATTATTTATCGGCTTTAAGATATCGGCCAAATTTTCTTATCAGGCCGATACCGATAACAGAAAAAAATGAGCATTTATCGGCCGATACCGATATGGTAGCCGATATATCGTGCATCCCTAGTGCATTGATACAGTATGTTCACCTGTAGAAGTCTATGGTTAAAGCTCCACTTAACAGTCAAAAGCTGCAAATGCATTTGCTGAAGAAATGACTGCGGTACCCGTGGTGGTAAAATACTTATTCTGGTTGAGTACCATCTGTAGCATGGTGTGCCAAATCGAAAGGGCAAATGGTCATGGGCTTGTTTGGGCATCTTTGGTCTATTACATGTATCATACAAAGATTTCTTTTTAGTAGTGTCACTGAATAAGTGTGTGTGTGTTCTGCAGGTGCAGCACAGGATCACAGGGCAGGTGATGGCTCTGAAGATGAACACACTGGCCAGCAACAAAGCCAACATGCTGAGAGAGGTGCAACTCATGAACCGCCTTTGCCACCCCAACATCCTCAGGTGTGAGATTTAGCGTTGTTCCTTTTTGTTCATAAAACAGGGAATACTTCTCTCTGTATTCACTGAATGATATAAAATACTACAGTGCAATGGCATAAATAATATTTTTCTTGAGTGTATTTGTAGGGTCTGACTTGATAAAAATTAGATTTTATGTATCCTGTTGGAAAATAATCCCAGGTTGAAAGTGCATATTCACAAAAGGAATCCAAAAATATAGAAATGAAATAGTTGTTCTCACCTTTATTAGGTTTTTGGGGGTGTGTGTTCATGAAGGACAGCTTCATGCTCTTACAGAGGTAAGACATTGCATAGAAATGTCAGACTTCAGGAGTAAATGGACTGTCTGGTTGATATGATAATAACTGTAATGTCACCGTTTACAGTACATAAATGGGGGCAACCTGGAGCAGCTGCTGGACAGTGACATATATCTGTCATGGAGCGTGAGAATAGGTCTGTCTCTGGACATTGCAAGAGGGCTGCAGTATCTACACAGCAAAGGCATTTTCCACCGAGATCTTACATCAAAGGTACAGACACAATGACAGTCATATATGGTTTATTGTGCCAGCAGCTATGTCTATTCATTTTGTGCTTGCTGCACGCTGGTGTTATGGGACAAAAAGAGAGTTGCGGTGATGTCATATTTTTGTAGGCCAACCATCAACCAGGTTTTCTTGACAAAATGGGATTTTTTTATGGGCTTTTCGATTAGTGCAGAAAATAAGCTGTGATTGGCAAAAGTTCATGATTCTTACATGTTTTGTTAATCATGATAATATTCACAAAGGAACACAAATTTGATGAATTTTGAAGTCTAAATAAAATCTCCAGAAGAAAAAAGTGAACAAACAACACCCTGGTTGCATGACTTTAACGTCACCAACATTAAGCTTCTGATAACTATATCAGTCTTCATTTTAAAAACATTTACCTGAAAATTTGAGTTGGAATTGTTTGCAAGATTGTGATTATAAACACAATGAGGCTGTAAAAGTAAACTAGTGAGTAGATGAGTTTAGTTGGACGGCGTGATGAGGTTAAATTTCCTCAACAACCAATGTAGTTCCATTTAGCCACTTGTTAGCAAGACAAGTAAAAGCTTTAAAAAAAACACAAGGGTGTATTACTGATGTATTTTGTCATAGAATAAAACTTTAAAATATCTTGAGTTTGTGTTTACCACAGACCTTATTTTAGGCATTTAACCAAAAACCTATTAAACAAAAACATTGACTTCAGGATGATGGAAACAGACATGCTAACTCGGTTTGGGTTTTGGCCTACAAAAATACGTCATCAATGCGTATTCTATGAATACGGCTATAAGGTTTAGAACATGGAAATACTCTAACATTATATCCTATGAAATACCCTGACTGTACTACTGTACTATACAGAACTGTCTGGTCCGTTGTGACAATGCTGCTTTTACCGCTGTGGTTGGGGACTTTGGGCTGGCAGAGAAAATCCCTGATTACAGGTCAGTACATCTCTCCTTTTTACTCACAAATACAGCTTTTTGACACACATTTGATGATGACTTTTTAAATGGATCAGTACTTAACCAGAGACACAACCAAGAGTATGATGGCTATCCAAGAAGGCTATATTCCAAACATAGGCCAAATATTGATTTAAATAACTCATGCTTTGTCTTGCTTGTCTACAGTGATGGTGTTGAAAAGCAGCCTTTGGCTGTTGTGGGCTCCCCCTACTGGATGGCTCCAGAAATGTTAAGAGGAGAGCTGTACAATGAGAAGGTATCTTGTCTTTGAACACTAACAAATCAACATCCAACTCTATTTGTGTGCTTGTGTAACTTTATTCATCTCATTTTTATACCATAGGTGGATGTTTTTGCATATGGAATAATCCTTTGTGAGATTATTGCTCGAATTGAGGCTGACCCAGATATCCTCCCACGAACAGAGGTACATCAACTGCACAATGCACACCACCACATGAAGCATAGAATCAACCACAGAATCATGTAACTGGTTTACCAGACATAGATCAAGCTTTAAAGTTATTATGGGTTATGAAAGCTTCTTATTTTTGGTTTTGAGAGTCCCCAACAACAGGTTGACATGTATGCAAGGTCAAAAAACACTTTCATTGTCTTATAATATGCATTTATTTTTACCTTACTTGCTCAAGGACACCCAAACGATTCACTCAACGATTAATTTTTCCAAACCCCTCCTTTGCGTGACGCTAATCTGCGGTGATTGGTCAGTTGGTCTTAGTTTCATTTCATCATGCCTGTAATGCTGATAAAGCAGGTTTACGCAGTGCTACTTTGTTTACAGCCACTACTGGGGCTCCAAATGAGGCACCTAGTGGCAAAGAATGAATTTGCATTTTCCAAGACCAACAAGTGGGCGGGCAATATGCTAATGTTTCATGTTGACGTTAACATGAAACGGCTTGGGATTCGTTTTAAAAAGGACTGGTTTCAATGATTGGGAGTCGACTCTTTCTTTTGAGAGACAATAACTTTATACACGGTGCACTTTCAGATTTAAAACTTTGCAGGATGTTTTCATTCAGTTAGAGCTGTATTACACACTGCATGAAAGGTAATGTTTAAAAATCCATAATAGGGGCACTTTAAAAAAAAAATCAGTTAAAATTAATTTAATAGCTAATAATTAATAACTAAATTTAATCTAGGACAAGCCTTAGCCTATGTTTATATTTTATATGTTTGGGTAATGATAACTGAAATGTTGATAGTCTGCAATTGTATTAAAACTCAAAATGTATCTGTCATACTAAAATGTAATCAAATGAATGCAAAAATAATTAGATTGTTTTATTTGCTCCCATGTTTATTTCTAAATATGATGTGTGCATATGCGTAACCATATAGTGTATCCAGATCCATTCTAAGAATTCACTGATGTTACATTTTTCAGGATCACTGCAGTTTAGACTTTGATATCAATGTTTACTTTTTAGAGTGATGTCTCCCTCTGCTGGTGAAGCAGCATGATGGAGTATATTTCCATAAAAATTTGTTTTTCATATTAATGTTTTTTTTTTAGAAAGCAACACAGTGTTAATTATTACAAACCTCAAGATTAATCTCAAATTTGCATGTGAAGATGCCTGAACAGAGCAGTAAGTGTGTAATATCATCTGTCTGTTTGTCTGTAGGATTTTGGACTGGATGTGGACGCCTTTGAGCAAATGGTGGAAGACTGTCCACCTTCATTCCTTCGTCTGGCTGTCAATTGCTGCAATGTAAGCCACATACGTACATATACACTCAGAAATTCCGTAACACAGAGTACAGTACTTTATGAAACTGTACATGTCATGCTCTCAGTTGTTTTTAATTTGTTATGCTCTTTCTGTGGTAGATGAGTGCAGACAGTCGTCCTGCCTTTTCTGGAATAGTAGTGACACTTGAGAGGCTAGAGAGAGAGAGGAAGATGAGTGAGGCTCCAGTCATCCTAGGTAAGTATGTTACAGATAACACAGGCAGGGGTTAAAGCACTAAATCAGTGTAATACATTAATTTAATAATATTGAATAAAAGATAAATAAATGATATATACACTAGTAATTAAAAAGTTTGGGGTCAGCAAGGTGTTTTTTAAATAAATTAATAGTTTTATTCAGCAAGAATGCTTTAAATTTATCAAAAGTGATAGTAAAGGCTTTTAAATAGTTTCAAAACATGTCTACTTCAAATAAAATGTAAAAAATTATTTTAGGTTACACAACTGTTTTCAACACTGATAATAATAATATGATGAAGAAATGTTTCTTGAGCACCAAATCACCATAATATAACTATTTCTGAAGGATCATGTGGCACTGAAGGCTGGAGTAATGGATGCTGAAAATTCAGCTTTGCCATCACAGAAATAAATTACATTCAAAAATATATTTAAATAGAAATGTTTTTGTAAATTGTAATAATAAATGATTTACAATTCAGATTTTTTTTTTTTTACATTTTTTAATAAATGCAGCCTGATGAACATAAGTGACTTTAAAAAAAAAATAATCATACTGACGCCAATCTTTTATTATTGTATATTAGGTATTGTATATCACATGTTGATTTAAATATATTTGACCAGTTAGCAGCTTATTCATTCAGAACTCAAAATTAAAGATTCAAAATATTTACCCATCTTTAAAATCACTCTTTTTACAAGAAATAATTTAGCAGTTTTATCAGTCCTCTGACAACCAATCCTTGTTGTGGTTTCCTCAGAACCCATTGCTATTGACGTCAGTCCGTATAGGAGGAGAAGCTCGCCATGCCATCCTGGTGACCAGCGCCTGTCCCGTAGTCAATCAGACGTATTGCCCCCTGTCACTTCACCGTGTTTAGGCACGCCTGCACGGGTCAACCCATTCTCTCTTCGCCAAGACCTCAACGGTGGTCGAATCAAGCTGTTCGACACCCCTAGCAAATCTGTCATCTCTCTTACCTTTACCCTTCCACCACCTCCAGACGCCTGTGCCTCCCCACCACTAAATGGGAGCCCGGGGCTCCGAGGTCCCCCTCGAAGGTGTCGCTCCCTGCCGTGCACCCCTGAGCTGGGACGACAGCTACCCTTCCGGGACCAAGAGGAGGAGAGAACTGAAGAACTGAGAGATGGAATGAAAGAGAGCGAGGCAGAAGGACAGCAAGATGCGGTGGAGGACTCAGGTCTGGTTCTGGACTTAGATATGGTGTCTTTAGAACGGGTAGAAGAGGAAGAGGAGGATGAAGAGGTGGAGAAGGAGGGACTGAGCCTCACAGAGCCCATGGACTGTAGCAGCTCGCCCGACACGGCAGAAGGAAACGTGTCAGGGAAGCGGCTTATCAGCGGTTCTTCTTATTCCTCGTCCTTGCAGTCCAATGGTTGGGCTACACCCATTTCTAATGGACCACCGTTATTACCTCCCCTTCCCCGTTTGGACAATAACAATGGACTGCTGAGGCCTGGGCGGCCGATGGCATGGGTAAGACTGAACGGTTACCGAGGCCCCGCTCCGGAGCCTTTACCGCCCACTAATGAACAAGACGATGTGATTTCTTGTCCAGCCTGCTGTCTGGCTGGGTTCAGCTTCCCTTCTGTGTGCCTGCGTGGAGCTCCTCCCTCGCGCCGTGGACCTCCGCGACGACCGTACAGGAACTTCAACGGAGATGAAGCATCCGCAGCCACAGCAAAGGGACTGCTCTGTCGGGGAGCAACGGGTCTGGCTCCATCCACAGTTACTTGTGAGCCAGGATTACCCCTACCGGAGGCCCAAACCTAAAGATGACCACTGCCACATCTCAGAAACGGCAATGCCACACAGTCAGGCCACAAGTCTGATGTCAGGATGGTTATCTGAGGGGATGCAGTGCGGGTTGAAACATTGAATTAAAGGGATAGTTCACCCAAAAATGAAATTCTGTCATTTGCTCACCCTGATGTTGTTCCAAACCTGAATGACTTACTTTATTCTGGGAAACACAAACAATGTTTTTAAAAATGCCACACTGTTTTTTGTCTGTACGGTGAAAGTCAGTGTTATTTCATTGTATGGATGCTTAAAACATTCTTCTCTCTATTTTACAGAATAAAGAAAGTCATACATTTTGACATGAGGGTAAGTAAATAATGACAGAATTTTGGGGGGTTACACAATATATAAAAAATTAAACTGATAGTGTGATATGGCTTAGTGCGATTGTCAAGTTGCACGGGTTGAAATATATTCATTAACAGTTTCAAATTGAGAGCACGTGTCTAAATGAACAGAATACTTCACTCTGAAACCAGCAGTGCATATATTTGTATGCTGGCAACTCGGCAAAATAAAAGTCAGATGGGTTAATGTTTAAAAGTAAAGTAACTAATGCACAAATATTAGTATTATAATTTTATGGTTGTACTATAAAATGTAAATATATGTATTAAATACCCAATTTTAAAATTTCCATTAAATGCTATTATTACAGTATATTTCTTGTTTTGTTTAATATTTTTATTTAATGATATCAACAAAAAATCATAATAATAGTATTGTTTATAGTCATTTTGAATTAGACAAAAACTGTTTTGGCCTATGAAAACTGAAGTGGAAAGAGATTTTTTTTTAAACTGTTTAATTTCTGGTTAAAGAAAGAGGTTTAGGTTGTTTCTTGTAAACTTAAGTGTGAATTTTTTTTTTTTTAATTCCAAAATTATTCAGCCCTTAAAATTATAATATTTGAGAAGTGAGAATTGTGAATGCACTAATTCTATAATGACAAACTTTTGGTTTTGGGGTGAACTATCCCTTCAGAGGTGTGTATGAAACACACACAGGATAGAAGTGAGGAATGAAAGACATGCTGGTTCCATAGTGCCAGTTCTTTATCATGGTCTTTTTTTGCCGTAATTCAGAATAACTTAATACCATTACTGTACAATAATGGCTGCTTTTTATTGTGTGCTCTTTTTGGCTCCATAAATGTTTGATTGACTGAAAGCCACTGTGTTTAAAAAGAAAAAAATACTGTGTTTGTAGTAAGGGTGACCTACATGATAATAGTGGCATGTCAAGCATTTTAAGTGTATTATCTGATTTATTTATTTATTAGGTAAGCATTCCTCTGAAAGACTGAATGCTCTTCACTTTGCTGTGAGAGTGGTCTAGGGTGTGTGGCACTAGGTACTGATGTCTGACATTAGTTGAGACATTTTTGTGATACATGTGTATGTTTAGATGCAATGTATGCAGTAACTCATGGTAATTATGTAAAGTGTACTGTTTAATAGGCATTTTTTAAATGAAAACTTAACCTATACATTTTAAGTTTTACACAAAATGAAGATGTGCAGGAGTGTGTAGAAGATAGCAGTTTACATTTTTTTTTATCTCCCCCTTGTGGTCTGGAGGATACACTCTTGTGAGATCACTGCTGCTGTAGAAAAGAAAAACAGATTCCTCTCACATGAGAGATGTTAGAGGACATGTACCTTCACGTTTGATCTAGTTCAGCTTTTTTGTGATGTTCAAGGTATGGAATCGTATTTAAAAAGCAAAAGAGCATCTTGCACAAAGTGTTTTCTGATGCCACTAACATTTACTCAAGACAAATATGACACACCCCAGCACAAATTATTAACTTTTTTTCTTTTTTTACTTTGTGTTTAAACATGAGTGTAAATTTTCACTGGTACCTAGATTCATTGTGGGTCAATACTAGTCTGGGACTGAAACAATAATTCATATTGAGTCTAAACTGAATTTTTGCATTAGTTTATGCAAATTCTGAGATTCTGAGTCTGTTATGCTGAAGTGTTTCTGAAGTGTGGATTACGCCTCAGAAACACATCCACTGAATTTCCTCATGCTTATGTACATCTGCTTATGAAATGAGCATAGGAAGTATCTGCATGCTGAGTACTGTACAAAAGAGTGATCTATACATATCAATGCATGACAATAGACAAGAAGCTGTCTAGCACGTTAAAACTTCCCTTCAGACTGGCATCAGAGGTGAAGTTGTCAAGGCATTTTTGTCTTCTGAATTCTGAGACGAGATATGGATGAAATAAGTGCTCTTGGTTTAAACAGTAACTTATATTTTTAATAGTTTGGTAAGGAATATGTTTGAATGAATTCATTAGGTTCTTGAAGAGTATACATTTTCTACTAATCTGTGAAGCATAGAATTGGGCTGAAGCTGAAGCTAAGAAGCTGATAATGAAAAGTCGGCTTGATTATGACTATAATTTTCCATGCACAGAAGAGATTAAAGCAATTTGATCACATGTATTTGAACAGCACAGACATTCAGAACTTGTGTCAGTGATGTTATAGTGGATGGGATGTGGATAGATTTGCAAGGTCCATGTGTTATGTTACTGTGTAAAGATTTATTTCTAAGAGAGAACCTCTTTCTCTCTGAGAGCAAAGCACTTATCACTATGATGATTACTCTTATTAGTTCTGGGGAACAGCAGCTTTAATAAATGTCAGTGAATTGTTATTTATGAAAATGTCATAAATTAAAAAAGATTGAATGTATAAACTGTCATATTTACATTAAAACATATTTGAAATGTTTATAGATTTTTAGCTACCGAGCTGAATCAGAAAACTGACAAACATTGTGCCATAATCTAGTATATCGAGCTCATTTCATATAGAAGAGCTGTTGTGTTTATTGGAACAAACAGTGCCGATCATAGACTTCTGGGGGCCCACCGCAAAACTGTGTCGGCGCCGGGGGGGGGGGGTGGAGTGGTGTATGAGTGGTTATGAACGAATGAATGAAACGCATTTGTCCGTGTTTCACTCCGTCTCGAATCGCGCTCACGGAAAGCGCTTGAGAAACAGTGTCTCTTCTGCGGATCGGTACGCTTTCAACTCATTTTTGTAGTCTCAAGCAATACTGTACGACATTCACATTACATGATTTGACTGATTTTTATGTAGAAAGGGCGACAGCGCACCACATTAAAAGAAATGATTATTCATGTTTTCATAACTGCTGGCCAAATTCAAAAACAAAACTAAATTTAAATCATCTTTGAGAGCAATGGGGCCCCCTGGTGTTTCGGGGGCCCTACGCAGCTTGTGTATTTTGCATATAGGGAGGATTGGCTCAGGGAATAAATGTTCCAATTCGTACTGCGTATGATCCCATTGATACTCTACTGTCAGCAAAATTCAGATCAGACGGGAATAAGATTGATAGTAAGGTGTTTTTACACAAAAATGTTTAATATGTAAAAAATGTGGCATATACCGAGCATGAAAATAATCAGGCTGATACATTTTCAAATTGAGCAAAACAGACCGGAACCACATTTCCAGATATCTACGTTAAGTCTGGAAAACCAAAGGATTTTTCTCACAGTATATAGTTCCCTTTCGAGCTTTCACAAGACATCGCGGAGGTTTCTCCACTATGGGAACTCCTTCCCTTCCAACCTTTCCTGAAGTCCTACTGGCTCACGCCAGTCCAATTGACTGGCCAATTGTCGCAAAGTATGCAAATTGCACGTAAATACTAACGAGCTCGAAAGGCAGTATAAAATGCAGTGCACGTGACAATTACGTCAGAATATTCTCCTTCACTTACTTGTTCGCTTCAATACAACCTGAAGAATGGCTTCGTTCTGCAAGACCTGCATGGGACCTATCGAACCGCCAGATCAGCATGACAACTGCATCGCCTGCCTGGGCTTGGCCCACGCTGAGGCAGCGTTGGATGAGTCCAACTGTCACCTTCCCCGAGGACTGCTTCCACCCTCTTCCGAACATCACAGTCTTCGTGTCGTTCGGACGGGAGGAAGAAGACGAGGACTCGATGTCCATCTCGGCCTCGGAGAAAGAGGATTGGGCGGGATCGGAGCATGACTGCCCTGACAGCGAGGGGACCCCAGATCTACAGGAGGAGCTTGTGAGGGTCATGACGAAAGCTATCCAGGAGCTCGACCTTACCTGGAGCCCTCCGGAGGAGCCTGCCAAGAGTAAGCTCGACTCCTGGTATTTTAGATCCTCTCACCAGCAAGCTGATTCGATGGCGTCTCACCCCTTCTTCCCCGATGTTCACGAACAGCTCATGAAGACGTGGTCTACGCCCCAATCGGCGCGCATCCACTCTAACATGCAGGCCATATTCTCGCACGTGGATGGGGCGGAGGCCCGCGGTTACGTGTGCACCCCCCCGTCGAGGATTCCGTGGCCGCGCACCTATGCCCTGCAGCGGCCAAGACCCTGGGCTCGGACATCAGCCTCCCATCTAAGCCGTGCAGAACCACCACCCACCTCGTTAACAAGGCCTACGCAGCGGACGGTGAGGCGACATCAGCGCTGCATGCCATGGCGGTGCTGCAGGTGTTTCAGGCGAAGCTCCTGCAGAGGGCGGAGCCCTCACACCGGATGCCGTTAATGACCTGTGCGTGGTGACGGACTTCACTTTGATGGCCACGCAGCACGCCGCTCAGGCGATCGGTAAAGCGATGGGCTTTATGGTCGTCCTTCAGAGGCACCTATGGTTGAATCTAGCTGACCTCAAGGACGCGGACCGTAAAGTTCTCCTTAATGCCCTGGTGACTCCCTCCAGCCTCTTCAGTGATGCCATGGAGTCCATTATTGAGCGCTTAGCGGAGGCTCAAAAGTGGGCCAAAGCTATGAGCCACATGATGCCTAGGCGCGCTTTCCAGCAGCACCGCGAGATCATGGTTTTCTTCGCGCACGGTCCAGCGCAGAGGAGGGACACCAGGCACGCTGCCACTACCACAACCTCTGCTGCCCCTCTCCAGGAGCCGGATGTGCGGAGGAAGGTGTGGGGACCTGGGAAGAGGCGCCACGGCCAGCGGAGGAGCCCGCCGCCAGCTGCCAAGCCGTCGTCCTGACAGCCCAGAGAGGAGGGAAGAGTGCGAGAGTTGTTCAAGTTTGTGTTTGATAAACGTGTTCAATAAAAATGCATACATTCGCACAAAAAGAGCTTTTCCCTCCTCACTCAGTCGATGCGGCTCCACTTGCCCCGCCACAGAGCGGTGCAAAGCTGCCGTCCGCACCGATTATAGCCGCGCAGCACTCGCCGGTGCATCCAACGACCAAGCCGCAAAAGCCACTATGTCAGTTACTGAGCACATGGGAAGTTATTCCGGGAATCTTGCGCTGGCTACTCAGTGTGATAGAACGTGGGTATCCGGTATACTCAATTCAGACACAGACCACCCCGTTTCAATGGCGCGGTGCAGTCTCTAACATTGCCTCGAAATGCCCCGGTTCTGAGACAGGATGTATGCAGCCTGCTCGAAAAAGGAGCGATAGAGCGAGTTCCTCCGAGCGAGCTGGAGAGCGGGTTTTACAGCCACTATTTTGTGGTACCCAAGAAAGATGGGGGACTCCGCCGATCCTAGATCTCAGGCCTATCAACAGAGCGCTTTGCAAGCGTCCGTTCAGGATCCTGGCACAAATTCTCCCCGGTGACTGGTTTGCATCTGTGGATTTAAAGGACGCATAAATTCACATTCAGATAGCACCGCATCACAGACGCTTTCTGAGGTTTGCTTTCAAGGGCACGACGTACCAGTACTCTTCGTTTGTGCTGGCTTTAGCCCCACGCACTTTCTCAAAGTGCATGGATGCAGCACTTTAACCCCCTCAGAGTGAACGGGATGCGCATTCTCAATCTCAACTATCTGGACGATTGGCTGATTTTAGCTCATTCACGGGACACGCTAGCCAGCCATATAGACACGCTGCTTCGTCACTTGGCGTCCCTAAGGCTATGTGTCAACATGCAGAAGAGCATTCTCGCCCAGAGTCAGTCTGTAACATATCTGGGGGTGTGTTTCAACTCGGTGGAGATGCGCGCCCGCCTCTCTCGGGAGTGCTTGGCAGCCATTTTGTCCTCCCTGCGCCATTTCAGACTGGGCAACTCTGTTCACTTGAAGGAATTTCAGAGGCTGCTGGGACTCATGGCAGCAGCATCAGCGGTGTGTCATCTGGGTTTACTACACATCCTGTGGCTGAAATCTTGAGTCCCTTGGACGGCGTGGATTTCGGGCCGTTTGCTCAACCCCGGTCTCCCACGGCTGCATCGAAGCGCTGAAGCCGTGGTGCAACCCAGATCTCTTCAGCCTGGGGTTCCCCTGGGCTTGGTGACGTCACGCGTTGTGGTCAAGATGGACGCATCGACTCGCAGTTGGGGAGCAGTGTGTGAGGGCATGCCGGCTTCGGGGCTGTGGGCAGAACCCCAGAGCCTGTGGCACATAAACCAGTCGGAGCTGGAAACAGTGTTCTTAGCTCTAAAGGTTTTTCGACCGCAGCTGGAACTGCGGCATATACTGATTCGCACCGACAACATGTCTGTGGTCTCATACATAAATCACCAAGGAGGTGTGCGCTACAGGGCGCTATACGAGCAGGCAGCGAGTCTCCTGCGGTGGGCGGACCGTCACTTTCTCTCCATCAGAGCAGCACACATTCCCAGTCTCCTGAACTGCGGGGCAGACATGCTTTCGAGGAAAGGGATTCCTCAAGAAGAGTGTAGGTTGCACCCAGAGTCAGTTCGGATGATTTGGACCCGCTACGGAAGAGCGGAGGTGGATTTGTTCACGACGAGCGAGAATACGCTTTGCCCGCTGTTCTTCTCTCTGTCTTACTCTCCGCTGGAAGGGGATGCTCTGGCATCGCCTTGGCCAGCAGCCAGACTGTACGCGTTTCCCCCGATCAAGATATTGCCGCTGGTGTTATGCCAGGGGGCTTCGGTGATACTTGTGGCCCCCGAACTGGCTGAACCAGCCTTGGTTCCCGGACCTGACAGAGCTGCTGGTGGTGCCACCCTGGCCGATCCCCATCAGGAAGGATCTGCTGTCTCAAGCAAGCGGCTCGGTGTGGCACTGCTTCGGGGATATCAGAGGAGCTGACCGCCCTGCATTCTCGTGTGCGCGGCACGCTCTTGGAGGCGTGGGCACCCTCCATGAGACGTTTGTATTAGGGCTGAACGATTTTGAATTCTAATTTTTACCTATATTGCGATTGCGATTTAATATGCAATTATTTTTTTAAAGCTCTTTATGTTCTGTATTATTCAACAAAGACAAGCTATAAATCATTTTATAGTATGCCCAACACACTATTAGATAGATTAAACATAAATGTTCTTTTCTGTAGGCCAGGCCTATATGTTACGATGAAATTAGGTGATGCATAAATTGATATGAATAACATTTTTATTTAACAACTACAATCACAGTATATTGACTGATTTGTTGAACTTTCAACCTTGTAAGCATGTAATAATTATGTTTAAATAAGCCTGGTGTAAACATTAATATGAATGTCAGTAACAAATCTAAAACTAAAGTAGATTGCAGAAATATAAAAACAATCTGTTGCTTTACCACACTACTTCAAAGGTAATTCAAAGTCACTGTAATAAACATATGTAAACATGTGCACTGCACTTTTTAAACACTGTCTGTTAACTTTAGACCAGTGGTTCTCAAACTTTTTTGGTCGCGCCCCCCTTTAAACCTATAAAAAAAAAACTGCCCCATCCCACCTCAGACTACCAAATAATTTCACTAAACATTATGAAAAATTAATATTTTTTTAATTAAAAAAATCCTACAGGAAAAAAAAACACCTGCATCACTTGAAACATTGAAAAATAGCATAGAGAGAATTTATTATTATTCTCTCGCTGTTATTTATTTATTTGTTGTGGGTTTCATGCTGTCCGCTAAGGCATAGGACACACACAGGCTTTCCTCCTCACCAACGACATAAAACACAGTGTCTACACCGGACGCGAGCAGCGCAAAATACAGTAGAAACCATTATAATCAGTGACGCTGTGTACACTGGATGCGACGTGACATTAAACTGATGCCTCATTCTATTTATGACGTGCTGACAAATTTCAAATTATTTTTAACGGTCGCTTTGTCGCGTCCAGTGTGGAGCTGTTGCGCCGCGACGGGACAACTGTAGCGTCTGGTATAGACACAATGAGTGAAGGCGAGAGCAAGATATGGCTCGTCATATTTTCTGCATTTAGTTTACAAATGACCAGCACCTGCCTGGGTCTGTGCGACTTCATCTATGGCTTTTCTCTTCCCTTTCACAAACCAATCCATCTCCCATTCTAAGTTACGTCCTTTGGCTGTTTACCATTTTATTTCTTTTCTTTTTCTGCTGATGGCCCTCGCTCGACTTGAAGCAGCGCTGCTTAGACCGATGGGTGTGTCATCAAAGTACTGAGAGAGCTATAGAGCAGAGCTGACGGACGTCTTGTCATCCACCGATCGATCTTAAGTCGAACACACCTCTTTACTCTCGCGTGTCACGTGACTGTGTAATCGCAGCCTCTGCGATTGAAAAATCGCGTTATTTCATATCGCGATATTATCGCAAATGCAATTAATCGTTCAGCCCTAGTTTGTATGTCCTAAAATGGGGAGTGTTTGTGAAATGTTGCCGTGATGCTCATATCGACCCGGCTGCTTGCTCCGTGTTTTCTACAGTACAGGCTGGATAGTGGATCTCTACCGTCAACTCTGAAAGTCTATGTGGCCGCTATTGCCTCGTTTCGTTCCCTGCTGGGCAGGCAATCGATCGGTAGGCACGCGCTGGTGATGAGATTTCTTAAGGGGGCGAGGAGATTGCATCCCCCGCGTACACCTGCAGTCCCGCCCCCACACCCCCCCCCCCCCCCCATGGGACCTAGAGGTGGGTCAGGGCTTGAGAATTACTGACTGTTCGGCCAGCCTTTGGCAATCTGACCAGCGTTCGGTTGCTACGGAGGTCGTACGAAGGGCCGGGCATGTCAAAAACCAAAGACTTGCCCAGCTGGATGTGGACGTATCACGGTGTTGCTTATACAAGTTCAAGGCTTTGAATGCCCCTTTCAACATTATGCGGCCCACTCAACAAGAGCTATCGCTTCCTCCTGGGCGTGGTAAAGAGGTATGTCTATTCAGGATATATGTCTTGCAGCTGGCTGGTCTTCACAATTGCCTGTAGTCTTTTTTTTTCCATTTTGGGGGCCCTTTTTTTTTTCTCGCTCTGTATTTTATTCCAATTGCTGGGATACAATAAAACAAAATAAATTCACCTCATGTCATTCCAAACCGCTTACTTTCTTCTGAGAAAAATAAAAAATATGTGTATTTTGAAAAAATGCAACAAGGTCTTCTCATTGTCATATTGGGATCTACTTTGATGAACATGACTACCATGTGGACTACATTTAACAAATGAAAATAAATAATAGGACAGTTCGGTAATGACAAAGCACCTGCTTCACTAACAGAAATTAGCAAATATTAAGCAGGTGTTTCAGCAACTACATTGCTAGTGTAGTTTGTATTTCTATTGAGGGCTGAAAAGCGTATTCTCTACAGGGCTGAACATAATTGAATAATAGCTTGTAAAAAATTATATTCACTATTTATTTTACATGGCTCTTCTTTAAGAACTTCAATATATATATATTTATACTGTATATATATATATATATACTGAACAAATTTATAAACGCAACACTTTTGTTTTTGCTTCCATTTTTCATGAGCTGAACTCAAAGCTCTAAGACTTTTTCTATGTACACAAAAAGCCTATTTCTCTAAAATATTGTTCACAAATCTGTCTAAATCTGTGTTGGTGAGCACTTCTCCTTTTCCGAGATAATCCATCCACCTCACAAGACAGGTGCCTCGTTAGAACTGTGGCATCTCAAGATGCTGATTAGACAGCATGATTATTTCACAGGTGTGCCTTAGGCTGGCCACACTAAAAGGCCACTCTAAAATGTGCAGTTCTACTGTATTGGGGGGTCCGAAAACCAGTCAGTATCTGGTCTGACCACCATTTTGCCCCATTTCACGCCGTGCAACACATCTCCTTCGCATAGAGTTGATCAGGTTGTTGATTTTGGCCTGTGGAATGTTGGTCCACTCCTCTTCACTGGCTGTGCGAAGTTGCTGGATATTGACAGGAACTGGAACACGCTGTCATATACACCGATCCAGAGCATCCCCCAAACATGGACGATAAATGCGGCGTGACATGTCACTGCTGCCGTGGACCGGTATGCTGGCCAGCAAGAAAAACGGGATGTTTCCTAAGATTCAGGAATTGTGTACGATCCTTGCATCATGGGGCCCTGTGCATTATCATGCTGGGGTGCAATCATGAGGTGATGGCTCGTGGATGAAATGGACAACAACTGGGCCTCAGGATTCTCGTCACGGTATCGGCGAGGGCATTTCAAAATGCACCATCAATAAAATGCGACTGTGTTCGTCTGTCCCATACACACACTGCCTGCCAATACCATTAACCCAACCGCCCACCAGGGCCACCCTCGATCCACAACGCTGACACAGCAACCGCTAACCACACGCAAGCCATAAAGCTGTCTGCCATCTGCCCGCTACGTGAAAACGGGATTCGTCCGGAAGAGAACACCTCTACAAAGTGCCAGACACCATTGAATGTGAGCATTTGCCCACTCAAGTCGGTTACGACGACGAACTGCAGCCAGGTCGAGACCCCGATGAGGATGACGAGCATGCAGATGAGCTTCCCTGAGATGGTTTCTGACAGTTTGTGCAGAAATTATTTGGTTATGAAAACCGATTGTTGCAGCAGCTGTACGGGTGGCTGGTCTCAGACGATCTTGGAGGTGATGATGCTGGATGTGGAGGTCCTGGGCTGCTGTGTGATGGGGGTGGGAGAGCCCCGGTGGGAATGTACTGCCCAAATTCTCTGAATCTGCCTTTGGAGGACGGCTCTATGGTAGAGAAATGAAAATGACATTGAATCTATGGGAACAGCTCTGGTGGACATTACTGACAGTTCAGGAATGCCAAATTGCACACTCCCTCAAAACCTTGCGACATCCTGTGGCTCCTTTGGCCTGCATTGGGCTGTGTGATAAAACTGCACATTTTATTGTGGCCAGCCCAAGGCACACCTGTGCAATAATCATGCTGTCTAATCAGCATCTTGATATGCCACACCTGTGAGGTGGATGGATTATCTCGGCAAAGGAAAAGTGCTCACTAACACAGATTTAGACAAGTTGAAGCGTAGACAGAAAAGCATCCATGAGTTTGTTAAAGACAGTCACAGTCCTGATCTGCTGAACTTCATCAAGGCTACAAGCGGGCGATACCATGTTTTTGACAACGACACACATGATCCAAACCAAGTCAACATGCTGTTTGAACAGATAGACCAGCTCGTGACTGTAAATGGTGAAGAGTATTTCACAAACTAAATGCTTCAGGCAGCTGAGAGAGCAATAGAGGAAGAAAAAGAAAGACTTATGCTGCAACAACAAATGAGTGAACAGGAGGCGAGAGACAGAGCGGAAAGAAACAATACGTTTCTGAAAGCTGGTTTGGCAGTGGCAGGAGGTGCTGTTGCTGCTGCTGTTGTTGTGAAAACCTGCCCTCTTCAATGAGACAAGCTTTCTGATTGCTTAATCAGTCATTGAACTGTCATTGATTAGCACAATTATTGACAAAGAAATGACAATAGCACTTACTGTTCCATATTTTATACTTTATACCACATTTTGTACTGTCTATACATTCAATGCTATAGCAATGGAAAAAATATATATTTTGGATCACTGTAGTTTCTTTTAGTGCTGCAATGCATAATTATAATGTAAATGTGATATTAATAAAAATAATTTTGTAAAAGATTTTGTGTTTTTTAAGATATGTAATGCCTTAAGCATATGCTTATTTGTTCAATGCGTGTGTAACATTGTGTGTTTGTTAATATACAAAGTAGTTTCTTTTTGAACAAATGAAGTTAAATTTTTCCAGGAGTGAAGGAGCACCTTCGAATGGTTCTGGTCGGCCTTCAGGGAGTTGGGAAGAGTGCAGCAGGAAACACCATTCTGGGCCAAGAAGAGTTTCTCTCAGACCTCAGCGCCACTTCTCTCACATCCACAAGTGAACGGAGGGATGCTGTTGTCTGTGGGAGGAAAGTGACTGTTGTGGACACTCCTGGCTTATTAAACAGTGATGCTTCTAATACAATTGTAGAGCAGGAGCTGGAAAGATCCTTGAGTCTGTGTGAACCTGGACCCCATGCTTTTCTCCTTGTTATTCAGTTGGGTCGCTTCACTGAGCAAGAAAGACATGTGATGGACTCTCTCCAGAAGATGTTGTGCTCAAATGTGAATTTGTTCACAATAGTGCTTTTTACATATGGAGACAAACTTAAGAATAAAAGTGTAGACGAGTTTGTAAGGGAGGATAAAAACCTGCAGAAACTGATCCAAAAATGTGGCTCACAATATCATGTGTTCAATAATACTGAGAGAGAAAACACATGTCAGGTCAGTGAGCTCTTTGAGAAAGTGGACTGTCAGTTGGGAAAGAGAAACAAAAAATATTATGTTAGGACAAACAAGGAGCAGGGAAAGTCCTGGAACACACGCCACTTCTACATTGCTGCTGCTGCTGCGACTGCTGCCGCTGCAGCTCTGTTGATGTGTGCAGTATTTACTAAGACAACAACACAGTAAAATCACAGAGTGTTCTCTGAGTGCCCCAAGTATCCCAAGTGATGAGATAGTATCAAAGGTGGAAGCAGATGTTACTCAAAGTGAAACAATTTGGGAAATGTTGCACAGCCTGTTCAACAAGGACAACAAGAAGGTGTATTTAATTGGTTTAGTACCACTGTTTTTTATTATGAAGAAGTTGATGAAAAAATAGTTACTCAATGATAGCAATATAGCAGGTACACTAATTGTTTCAATGAGATAGTTGAGAGATTACATCTATGTAGAATACTTTGAAATGTAGGTACACAAATGTGAATTTGAAACATTGCCTGTTTGGAAGAAAGCATGCATATTCACTATTTTAAACTTTAAGAATTATATCCAGTTGTCTTCTATAAAACACATGAATCTGAAAATGTAGAAAATAGTTGATGGAAACGGTGTGTCGAAATTTGAATGACTCTGGTGTAAACATTGTTTGTTATTAAATAAAAAACTGAACAGAAAGTTTGTCATTATAGATTATTATGTTATGATTTTTTTTGATCGAGTTTGGCTGTGCTTGAAACGTGGAATTAAAGGCAGTTATTCTCATTAGTTATTTTTTTCTAAACCAAGGTGCAAACTTAATTAAAGTTTGAAAATCTCCAACTGACATTCATTGAAAGATACGGCAGTGAACATTGTGATCTTGAACACATTTAACAATTTTGTTATCAAGAAAAAATAAATGTATAAAACATAGGCACATAACCTCCTTGAAGAAAAACATTTTCAACAGATATTCGTTTCAGAGTCAGACTTTATGTACATGTAAATGATGTAATATTACATTATGCAGTAATACAATTTATATTTCATTGCTTTTAAACAGCGCCAGAGCAGCAGAATCCATGTGAAGAGCTGAGGATTGTTCTTTTGGGAAAAACTGGAGTTGGAAAAAGTGCCACTGGAAACACTATTCTTGGTGAAAAGTCTTTTAAAGTGAATTTGTCATCATCGTCTGTGACAAAGGTTTGCTGGAAAGCTACAAAGAATGTCAACAGCACAAAGGTTGCTGTTATTGACACACCAGGACTGTTTGACCCCAGCTTTACTATAGAGGAGATGGTCAGCAGAATTAAGCTGTGTATTCCCCTTTCTGCTCCCGGTCCACACGTCTTCTTACTGGTGCTTCAGCCTGGTCGCTTCACAAAAGAGGACAGAGACACTGTGGACATCTTTCTCCAGATCTTTGGAGAAGATGCAAGTAAGCACACCATAATTTTGTTTACACATGGAGAAAAGTTTGAGGGTAGAAATGTTCAAGAGTTTGTCGCTGGCAATCCTGAATTAAAGACACTCTTTGAGAAATGTCAGCGATATCATGTTTTTAATAATGAGAACAAAGATACCATGCAGGTTGAGCAACTTTTTGAAAAAATGCACAAGATGATTTCTGAGAATAGAGGGCACTTTTATACCAATGAAATGCTTGAGAAGGCAGAGATCACAATTCAAGAGGAAAAACAGCGAATCTTAATGGAAAATGAAGAGCAGAGAAGCAAAGAACTGGAGGATCTGAAAATCAAATATGAAGCAGAGGCTCTGAATCAGGCCATAACAGAGCTGTGGGAAAGAAAAGTGAGGGAGGCAAGAGAGAAAGCGGAGAGAAACAACACATTTCTCAAAATAATCACAGACTTTCTGTTTACTACTCTTGAAAAGTTCATTATGAGAAAACTTGGACAAAATCAGTGAATGGTCTGTTACTTGTTGAACACACATATATGTGTGTGTGTGTGTGTGTGTATATATATATATCATTGTACCACATTCAAACTTATGCTGTACATCTCATTAAATGACATTTTATTGTACCAAATGACTGCCTGGTTTCAGGGATCCAATCAGAAAATGTTTTAGACCCTGTTTACACCTGAATTTAGCACTGACCATGTGTGATCTGGTCGCCAAAATGCAAAAGAGTCGCATTTTAAGTGAGACTTAACTATCAAAAAGTGTTCGCTTGTCTGTTCACGAGTTCCAGACAGACTGATAGTCTGTGAAAGAGATTTTTCTGTGAACTGATTCTTTGAACTAATTCATTCAAAACATTGATTCTTCATTTGAGTGAAACAAGAGACTTGCTGAAATCAGAATGGCAAACTACACTTACTGTTTGTGAAAAATTTGTCAAACATATTAAAAGCAGTATGCTAAACATTGGACCATTCAGAAAACACTGCTGTGTATAATACTATGTACAGTGTTGCAACCATTCTGCTGTGTTTTGGAACTTTTGGAGGGGGGGGGGACTGAGAAAAACAGAAAAAATTTGAAATATTGTGTCTAAAAGTCACTCAGTATACAATTATGGGTTATTTACACTGTTCTGTGCCTGTTCAATTAAAATACATATCACCTAATTTTCATAGGAAATGTATATTTGTATTACAATACATCTCTCCATAATTGCCGTTTATTAGCCTTTCAAGTGTAATTTGTGTGAATCAAGACAGGATGACAGGGTGAGGTCCATGTACACAACTTTAATAAGAGGTACCCACAGCAACCAAATCCACATCAAGTAACCAAAGGCTTGAAGTGCACGCGCACACACACACACACAAAATGGGTGCGTAGGCCTAAGAAACCAAGAAATTAAGATACTATAAAATATGAACTAAGATACTAATTTAAGGTAATAGAATGCTCAAAATTGCAGCACTAAAACTACCAAGTCTTCAGATTGAATACCAGGTATGAACAGACATTTGTGTTAAGTTCCCTTTCGATACTTCACTCGTATTGCGTCGCTAGACGCTTATGTGGAAAATTCCTTTTTCTCCGAGGACTGAAGACTTTTACAATCACACAGTGTAACTAATCACACGGTCATTGGTTCGTGCAGTATTTGAAAGATGAACCAATGGCTCGGCAGCGGAGGATGGGATAGGATCTCAGATCAATTCTCCTTCAGTGACGACAATCTACTCTTCCCTGATCTACGGGACTTGAAGCGCTCGCCGTTGACACGCCTTGCTGTGGACAGAAGCTGATTTCTCTGCTGAGCCTCTCTGCTGTTCCAGCCAGCTCTACGAGCTGCTTTCAGCATTCTACGCAGACACCAGCTCATCCCCTGCTGCCATGCGCCGAAGCCTAAAAAGCAAATTTCTGTTCTAAAAGAGCAGTGCCATTGTTTCAAATGCTGTGCCGTCATTGCTGCTCGTGCAGGACTGCACTGCACGCTGATGACAGCCACTCAGAGTGCGTTTCCTGTCTGGGCAAGCCCCACGCAGAAGCCGCTCTGACCAAGATGGAGTGTTCAAATGAAATGTAACAGGAGTCACTCTCTAAACGCTCGGATGCTATTTTAAGAGGATGACTCCGCTCCTCACGCCCTCCCGTTTTCTTCCTCCCAGGGACCTGTGAGGAAAAAACAGCGGGGCAGAGGGACGCTCACGCCAAACCAGATATGCCGTGCATGCCATCACAAAGCAGAGGGGGGGGGGGTGTCTCCCGGCATTTTAATTTTCAAAAAGAGAGCAAATTCCTCTTCCAGTCCAGTAGCCGGAGTGTCAAGGCCCGCATGGAGACCACCACCAGAACAACAAACCCTGACACGGGCCAAGGCCTGGCAAGGCATCCCCCGGAGTGCAGAATAGGTTATGGGGATTATAAAACAGGTTACTCCTCCAGTTCACTAGAAAAAACCCCACGTTCGTGGCGTGGCTCCACTCAGGGCAGAGCAAGACGCTCACGTTTCTTGCGATACGGGGTGGAAAGGGGGGGAATTTACTAGCAAAAGGAGCCGTATAGAGACGGTTCGCCAGATCAGAGAGGAGAGTCAGGCTTCTACAGCGGTACTTCCGCATACCCCAAAAGTAACCGGCCATCATCGATCTCAGAACACCTGAACTCGGCCCTCCTGTGAAACGGCCGTCAGAATGATACCCTGACGCCGGTCTCCACAAATACGCCCAGGGACTGGTTCTTCTCTGGATCTGAACGAGCTTATTTTTCACATTCGGTATCCCCACCACAGGCGGTTCTTGAGATTCTCCTTCGAGGGAGTGGCATATCAGTACACGGTCCTGCCCTTCAGACTGTCCCTAGCTCCCCGCACTTTTACAAAGTGCATGGACTTTCTTTCCCCTCTGAGATAGATGGGAATCCGCATTCTCAACTACCTCGACAACTGGCTCATACTAGCCCAGTCAGAAGCAGAGCTAATATCACACAGGACCCTCCTCCTCAGCCACCTGGAGTGCTTGGGACTCAGGGTCAATTTTGCCAAGACCTCTCTGTCTCCCAGCCAACGACCTTCGTTCCTGGGAGCAGTTTTCGACCGTTTTCGCCCACATGAGGGTGGTAGTCGCGCCAGAACGTGCACCTGCATGGCGTCACGGACGCATTCTGCAGGGTGAGCAGCCCTGGTAACAGCTCTGGCCCCTTTTAGAAAAAACCCACGTGGTTCAAGCAGGGTGAATTTGGGTTTGATTCACACGGAAGGAAGGTGGTCTCGACAGCTGCATCCAAACACGGGTGGGGAGCTCTGTTCGAAGGCAGAACCGACCTTCGGTTCATGGTCGATGCAGAGGCCGGGCTCCCAGCAAATGACGAGATGCTGGCAGTATGTCGAGCCCTTCAAACCAAATCACCAGGGCGGGCTCAGCTCGAAATGCCTTTTCGAGATGGTAAAATGCCTCTTGGAGTGGACACATCTCAACTTGCGTTCATTGAGGGCAGCACGGTGCCCGGCATATTGAACCGAGGAGCAGTGTCCTCAGACGAGTGGGCTCCACCCCAAAACGGTTCAGATGATCTGGGAGATCTTCGGCGAGGCCGATGTGGACCTCTTCGCTTCAGAAGACAACTCTCATTGCCCAACTTATTTTTCGAAGAGTGAGGACGTGTTGGCTCACGATTGGCCCAACCTCCTCCTGTATGCTTTTCCCACAATCATTCTGATCCCTCAGATAATCAGACGAGTCAGGGAAGACAGACACAGGGTCGTTCTGGTGTCCCCGCTCTGGAAGAACCAGCTTTGCGTTTTTCATGTGACATATCAGTGATATTGTCCTACCTACAAGAGCTGTTGAACAAGGGCCGCTTCCTTTCCATGCTCCTATAGCCGAACAGTCTGTGGGCCGGAACAACTTAGTTGTCCGTTTCCTGAGAGGATCCAGGAGGCTCAATCCGCCCCGGTCCCTGTGTGGGACCTGCCAACGGTCCTGAGAGCCCTCAAGGGCTCCCCCTTTGAGCCACTACAGTCTGCAAATTTGAAAACCCTGTCGTTAAAAACCGCTCTGCTACTGGCTTTAGCATCGGTTAAATGAGTAGGTGACTTGCAGGCTCTCTCAGTAAGTCCTGCCTGTCTTGAGTTTGGGCCTAACGACTCCAAAGTCATCCTAAAACCAAGACAGGGATACGTTCCTAAGTTGCTCTACACCCCGATTAGAGCCCTGGGGACAGTTGCACCAGTTAGACATAAAAAACTGTGTGTAAGCCCTACGCTGGGCTTTGCAACATCCAGCTTTACGATAATTACATACACCTGTTGCACCAACTGAAACTACGATCAGGCGCAACTACGCCACAATGCACGTCCACACCGACACATTCTCCCACAGTTATAGATGTAGCTAAGACGACGTTCATGCCGCAATGGCTACAACAACTAATAGGCCTATATAACTGAATTGCTCAAGACATCATAACAAGTGAAGCCACCACGCCATGATTTCACTGAGTAAAAATTTCCTAACAAGTCCACGTTTTTATATCTGAAGTCTCCCTGCACATTCCCATTAAAGGTTTCATCAAGGTTAAGTAAAATATAATAAATGTAATAAAATGCTTCTCTCTAGAGTTATTTTGTATAGCTGACTATCAAGTTTATGCACAATGAATGCCTTTCCTGAGGTAAATGTGACTTTATGTGACATTTTGTGTTTTACTGGCGTCTTTCTGTGGCTGAAAAAACACGTTTATAGTTTGTATTTTGTGATAAAATTGACAGAATTTGAAAGCTGATAATTTATTTCTGATTAAAAGTAATAAAGCACAAAACTTATTGTGATTATTGGATGGCAGGCACGCTGCAAATAATGAATGGAATTAAAGACGTGAAATTTTCCAAGCATTTACACTGTCCTTCCAAGCAAGATGTCAAATGGTTCAGTTTTTTTTAATAATCCCACTTCATATGTAATATTTTACTGCATAATTATCACATGCTGTACAGAAATATATTTTGTATTCAATTACTGTCGGCAGGTAGGCTATAGTCTACACCAGGGGTGTCAAACTCAATTCCTGGAGAGCTGGAGCCCTGCAGAGTTTAGATTCAAGCCTAATTAAACACACCTAATTAAACTAATCAAGTCCTTCAGGCTTATTTGAAAACTACATGGTATGTGTGTTGGAGCAGGGTTGGAACAAAACTCTGCAGGGCTCCGGCTCTCCAGGAATTGAGTTTGACACCCCTGGTCTACACCGAGCTTCACGATGGATATCGCTTATCCTGCCCGAAAATACCAAAAACATTACAGTTCACATCTGCAGTAATAATTATCTAACAGACATGAATCCTAAAAACGAATAATGTCAGAGAAAATCATGACTTTTCACTTTACATCTACCTCTGACTAGGCGTAAGATTTAGTAGCACTACGCCGAGATGGTGCAATGGGTATAAACTCTACGCACGACTTAAAGCACATTTTACGTCCAGCCTAGTCTTACAACTGGGTGTACGTCCAGCTGGTGCAACCTACCCATAGAGTATCAATGACAGATACTTTTCTGCCATTTATTATTGCATTACATTTTTCACATTCTCCAGTCACAGAGGAGGATGATATCTCTGATTTAAAAACCTTTTTTCCCAGGATTATGTTACCTGTTGCACTTTTACTCACCCATGTTTTTCCAACCAGAAGTATCCGGAGTGGTTCACCTGGATGATGTACTGATGCAACTATTATATAAACAAGAATATTATATTGAATATGTGTCTTAAATATCTGATAAAAGATGAACAACTTTAAGCTGTATTATATAAATTTAACATCACACTTTCTATTACAAAGTCAAGCATGTTTTGGCAACACAAAAAAGAGAGTAATGCAGACTTTTCACAATGTCAAAAGATTACATTACGATCTGCTTATAGATAGATAGATAGATAAGATAAGATAGCGAGATAGATAGATAGATAGATAGATTTACCTGTCATCGAAGTCATGTTTTTGTTGCCTGAACATCTAGAAGTGCTTAGATAAAATACTTTTTCGGCAAAATTTGGTTATATTATTATGAGCAATAATAATTAATAATAATAATTTAAATAATAATGATATATACATCCTATAGCATCCCTGAATACTACGCATACCTATTGCAACGCAGCAACAATGCACAAGCAACAGAAGTCTTGTAGAGAAGTGGGGATCCACGACTTGAGGTCATTGTGATGATCCAGGAGACAATTTCTATGCCTCTGCACTTTAAAAAAAAAATAGAAGGAAGAAAATACAGTTGTGAGATACATTCAAAATTTGCCAATGATCATAAACGATCGAATGACATTCACTCATTAGTATTTCTTTGGCTAACATAACAAATGCCCAGTTGAAGAGAAAACAGGGCGATGGGGCAGAAGTGGGGTGGACATGTGATGTCATTGCGCGATGACATCATTACATAATCATGACACAAAATTGTGTCACTACACCAAATCTCAGCAAAAAATATATTTTAAATATGTTAATTTAGATTAGTTTTGAAAATAATATGCATGATATAATATTAAAATATAAACAACTGTATTTTTAAATACATTGAATTACTGAAAACGTACACATTTTTGAATGATTACAATTTAAAAAAAAAATTTATTAGCAAGTAGACACGTAAAACTACACATTCTGAACAATTATACTTTTAAGCAGTTTTTTAGTAGTTAGTATGCTGCACTCTAAGAAAAGTCAAAAATAATGCACAATCTACTGTGTTAATGTGAAGGAGTTTTCTGGATTGATTTTTCCACAGGTTTTTGTACCTGTATTTTTAATTACGCGTTGTATTTTGTGTTTTCGGGTTACAGGGTTACAACAGATAATGTCCTGGAAAATTACTAATACCTTTTCACATTTTTTTCTAGATATTTTTCTTATAGTGCACTAACTGATCAACAATCGGAGGACAGGCTCCGACCAAAGTGTTCTTAAATGAACATTATTAACTCTGATTAAGCCCATTATAAATAAACAACAGTATAAGCACTAACTTAAATCACGTGATGTCGTGTACTGCTAGAATATTTGGTTTCCTCTTTTTGTGGAATTTAATAATAATAATAATAATTAATTAAAAAATGTAAATGGTAAATGCCTTTTTATCGTTTGAGTCACTTATAAAAAGTTGCTACAAAGTTGCCAAATAAATTTTAAAAACAGCTAAATTTGTTGCTAGGTGCTTTTGGGGGGAAAAAGTTGCTAGGGTAGTCTGAAAAGTTTCTAAATTTAGCAACAAAATTGCTAAGTTGGCAACACTGTGCACCACAGCTCTGACATTACAAGCAAATTAAAAATATAAAAAATCCATTACCCCAATGTAATCTACAGATAAGTTATTATGAGAATATTTCAGTTGTTCTATTATATACATTTTTCTTTTTTTATGCAAGAATTCCCCATTAAGCTTTTATTCGTTTAACACCAGCACTCTTTGTTAGTGCTTTAAATACAGCTGAGGAACAAATCGTGCGAGTATCTGCGTCTTGATGTAGGCCTATTGAATACTGTCTTCACTCAACAAGTGTTTATGAGCATTATTCGTTTATAGCAAATAAAAAAAATAATAAAACGTTCGGATCATGATTTCTCAGTAGAACCTAGGCCTACTATAGCACCTTGTCAATGTAGGCTATATTAGCAGTTCCTTTTGCTTTGGGGGATCTGAAGGGACTTTTAACTAACGTTTAACCGGATAAATGTAAACTGGGTTTCCGTTATTGTTTCCTTTCTCTGCAAAAAGTTGCTAGGCTTTCTTTTGAAGGGCTACGTTGTGGCTAGAAGGGAAACAGCTCTGACCGGAAACTAACAATTGACATTTAATTTTCTACCTATTAGATTGTGTTTTATTAACGTCTACACCTACCCCTACCCCTTACAATAATGAAAAAATAGTAATTACTGTTGTACAGTGTGACAAAAATTACGATGTATTGATGTCCAGTAGCGCCATATCCCTTCTAGCCTTAACCAGCTACCTGGTGTAGACTGTCATCTACAGAGTATAAAGTGCTGCTGCACGATAATACTGTTGGTTGTTTTTTTTTGTTTTTTTTTTCATCAGTCCTCCAGTTTAAAATGTATTCAGTCCTGAGACAGACCAAAGATTCACTATTCTAAATTTGCAATGGCATACTACTGGTTGAAGCAAAACAAAAAAAATCAAACAAACAAAAAAAAAACCCTGCAAGTTACTTGCGTAGTCATGCTGTGGCTTCTCTTCTGTGCAGATGAAATTGATGGTTTTGACAGATGCTATGTTACCAAATGTGCATGTAAGGGACTAGTCTAAAAACATGCTGGTCCAACAGTTGAACCGGCCTGGTTAATGTCTATTGAGTGGGCTCACCCACAGGTGCAATTGCCCATCTGTCCACAGTCTGTTGTAGTGTGCTTGACAGTGAAGGTTAAGAAGATTAGGGGTTTAAGGAGAGTAACATTAAAATTCTGTATGTTTTGTATGTTGCATGGTGCTTGTTTTAGTATATTATAGACAGACATGTGTCATTCCAATCACAAATGTAGCACATCTCTGTTTAGTTCAAATTAGCCATCAGCTAAACAAACACGGATTGGCTAGCTGTGTTCCCAACAGTAGTTCTGGAAAAATATGCCACGAGTGGTGCAGGATTCAAAACCAAATGCATTTTCTCAGGCATTTTTTTCTTCCCATTTTCAATAATTAGAGTTATGCATGCCATATAACTTATTTACTGTCCAATGTGTCATTTATTGCACATGAAAATGACATGTAATCAGGGCCATCCCAAGCTGGAGCGGGGCCCAGTGTGAGGTAGGGAGCAGGGGCCCCCTCGGTCCGTTCGCGATTGCGAATCTCATCATGCCTTTTATATATTTCTAAGACTTATTGACTAACATCAAAACGCTTTCTTATTTCTGCATAACAAACAACCTTTCAGTTGCTTTCCTAAAAATATTGTCTACATTCTCATTAAAACTCAACCTTTTATCCAAATATATGCCCACATATTCAAAACTTTCCAGTCTCAACAACCTGACCATTTAATCTTAACTTCCCTAATCTGGCTTTTTACACCAATCTTCAAGGCTATAATATTTTTGAAATAAATTGACTCTTTGAACAAAGTTGCACCAAGACCAGCTGTATTGCTTTTAATTTGTAGGTTATTGGTTACTGAGGTCAAAAGTTTTGTAGGTCAAAATGGCCTGTAATTTTTAGGTACACTCTTAAAAATAAAGGTGCGTAAAAGGTTCTTCACAGCGATGCCATAGAAGAACCATTCAGTCAAAGGTTCTTTAATGAACCATCTCTTTCTTACTTTTTTATAATCTGAAGAACCTTCTTTCGCTACAAAGAACCTTTTGTCAAACAGAAAGGTTCTTCAGATGTTAAAGGTTCTTTATGGAACCATTTAGAAAAAAAGGTTCTTCTATGGCATCGTGAAGCACCTTTAATTTTTTAAGAGTGTAATGTTGGCCCCGATGTCTTGGGGATAAGTATTACTGTGGATATTTTCCACAAATGTGGGACTGTACAGTATACTCGTTCAGTAATGTCTGAAATAGCTGTGTAAAAGGAGTCCCTTAAGCATGATGTCCACAGACTTTTAAAACCCTCCCCCTTTAGACCATCAGGACCTGGTGCTTTATTAACATTATTATGAGCTAAACATGCAGCCAATTCCTGCTAGCAAGGGTTCTGGACCCACTGGAATTCTCCATTGTTCATTTTAGCATCCGTAGAATCAAATCTATTCTACAATGATTACATTCATTAACAAACCTTACATAATCTTCAATTTGTACCTTTTGTTGTACCCTTCCTCTCTCACCATCATTACTTGCAATCCGTCCTATGCTTATTTTTTACGTTTCCTGTATAACATTTCTGTTCAGCTCTATTCATTCTTTTGCATCCTTACTTTAGTTCTAAATTCCTTCTCTTTGTCTTTAACTCTCACAATGTCTCACTGAATAAAAGCAAACTTCTTTTCATTAAGACTTCCTTTCAAATTTTTTGTTAAACAAGTCAAAACATTGACATATTATCAGGAACTATATGAGTGACAAACAAGTAACATTTTATTTCTTTGTAATTAAAAACAGCTAGGAAAACAGACAAAACAGAAAAGGTTAAAAGTGTTTCATGAGAAAAGAGTATACTAATATAACATAGGAATAAGCCCATTGCAAACCAGCCCTGCATTACATAATTTCAGATTTTTGTGAGAAAGGCCTAATTGATAACAGCAGTCATGTGACTGCTACATCATGCTCCTGCATTGTGCACTTCGAAGACAAAAAAAGAAGAACCTGTCCTGGTTCACACTGTTTTGCATTCTCATTCAGTCCTAGTTTATGATTAAAGAACCTAGAAATAGTCCTAAACTTTAAATACTCAAACACGTAATGTATCATATGTATTTATCCCTGAATATACATTGTGGCACAATGTTTCAGTACATAAAACAATATATGCAAAGGTCAGGAACATTTTGCCAAGTTTCTACATCTCCATTATGTCTTTGTTGCTGAGTGCTGCATATTTTAATAATTTAAATTTTAGTTTAGCAGGGAGTTTAGTGCATGTGACTCCACCTGATCTGAGTGAAATGTTTTCCTTGCTCTTTTCAAGATTTAAGTTTCTTTTGGAAAAAAGTTATTACGTCATTGAGAAAAGAGAACCCACCATTTTGCTTACGAACATTTTTCTCAGCTTGCCATCGTGCCTGCCGTTCATATTCACTGTCCAGTTTTTCTTTTGCTTTTTCAAAAGCTTCGCCTTCAGATGTAGCCCTCAGAGTTTCTGTTTTCTTCTGTCTCTGCTTCTCATTCTCTTTCAGGATATGACCTTTTTCTGCCTCAAATTCTTTCTCTCTGTCAAGCATCTCATTAGTGTAATGTTGCCCACCATTCCCAGTGACTATTTTGTCAATCTGTTCAAACAACTGATTGACCTGTTCTGGATTCTTTTCTTCATTATTAAACACATGGAATCTTCCACCACATGTTTTGATGAAACTGAGCAGTTTTGGACTGTTACGCACAAATTTGTGAATGTTTCTGCCCTCTAATCGATCTCCATGAGTGAACAGTGCCATGGTGTATGTGGAGGATTCCTCACCAAAAACAGCTTGAATGATCCTAACAGCTTCTGCCTCTTCATCAGTGAATCTGCCCAGCTGAACCACAACTAAGAAGACATGTGGACCGGGAGCAGAGAGTAGGATGCAGCGTTTAATTCTGTCGATCACCTCATATTTAGTTAGGCTGGTATCAAACAGACCCGGAGTGTCAATAACTAATACATTTCTTCCATTTACCGTTGCATTATTTTTTTCACATTGCTTAGTCACAGAGGAGGAGGATAACTCTGATTTAAATACTTTTTCCCCCAAGATAGTGTTTCCTGTTGCACTTCTTCCTGCCCCTGTCATTCCAACCAAAAGAATCCGGAGCGGTTCATCTGGATGATTAATAGGAATTTGATTGTTCATATACTGTGCCATGTAAATTCATTATATATGGATTATACAGTTATTACTATTCTTTTTCAGTCTAAATGTATAAATAAAAGTGATAATATGTAATAATTATAATACTTATCATATAATAATATCAATATTTTCAAGAAAACAACAGTACCTAAATCATTCAAATTGTGATTTTGTTGCACATGCATCTGACAGATATAATACATAATATTATACATTGTTTCACATACATCGCACTACATTCATGTTTTCAACACATTTTTAATCTTCAAAAAGAAGTAATAAAATGAAGCATTCATTTTATTAATTATTATAGAACACAGGTGTGCAGCTCAAATGAAATAGACTCTTTAAGACAAACATCAAAAATATAGCCATGTAGATACTAACTAAGTAGTGGACATCTGTCAAAATTCACTTCACTTGCAACATGCATAGATGAAACGCATTTGCATAGATTAGAGGCTACAATAGCATAGTAATTTGAGGAAAGTAAATATATATTAGAATTAAATAATTATATTTGTAATTTCCAAAAAAACATAAATTAGGTGGCAGATTTCTGTTATGATATTTAATGTGAAATTCATGTCTTTTTAACTGTTATGTAACTCATGGTCATGATGATTGAATTAACTTTGTAATAACTATGTTGTGCACTTTATACCTGCAAATGGCTCTTTAAACTCTTTAAAATTGCAAGAGACATAATTTCATTACATTTATTTTAGATAAACTTATTGTAGCACTGAGGTGGTGCGCAATGACTACTGGGTAAATTTCCCTCTCTACTTCCTGTAAAGTGATCCTTGCTCTCTATATTGGCAATGCTATGCTCCCTGCATCTGTCATTAATTGAAATGAACAGTACATACCTGGTGCACCAGTAATCCAACAAAGATAAGTAGTGCAGGTGGCAAGTAGTTCAAAAAAGTTGAGCCCCTTGACATATTTGATTTTTGTCCATTAGATGTCTCATTGGAATCCATAGCTATTGAAAGTGAGGTCAGAACTGTTGCTCTTGAATTGAAATTATGAGTAAAACCCAGGCATTTGATGAATATGTTTTATTAAATAAAAGCAACAATTTTACAGTGAATTACAAAGTATTCAAATATGATTACAGTATTTCACTTAGTTATCTACTTGTTTCAATTTCTTGAGCTAGTTATCAATCATTCAAACCTTTTTTGTTTATGCCACTATTCCTTGTTTATCTTGTATTAGTTGAGTAACTCCAAATGTGCTTTATATAGCACATATTTCCTTATTGACACCAACTCTACTTCTACTTCAATCCAAGGTGTATCAGAAATGTATCAAAATTTAGAGTTAAACACACTAAACATAAGATTACATCATTGCACGTGTGCATGCTCACTCTCACCTTTCATTGTGGGAGCAAATAATCAGCATCTGAGTTTCTACTGCTAGTCTGCGTTGTCCTTTTCTCTAAGAAGAGCTTCATTTCCTCTGTTGTGTTACCAGACCGTAAACCTGATAGACTTGTTTATATTCATGGATCACGTGTCTCACATCCTACTCCATGGACACTCTGCTCACTCTCCCGGACTAATGAACCACAACTGCTCCTCATCTTCCTGCAATTAAAGACTGCCAGTGTCACACACACATTGTCTGGTCTCTTTACTGTGTAATTGCAAGGATTCTCAAAAATCTGGGTGTTATATTAGATAGCAACTTGTCTTTTGAAAATCATATTTCCCATGTTACAAAAACAGCATTCTTCCATCTAAACAAAAATTGCCAAGCTACGAAACATGTTACCCATTTATGATGCAGAAAAGCTAGTTCATGCATTCATGACCTCTAGACTGGACTATTGTAATGCACTGCTAGGTGATTGTCCTGCATCTTCAATAAACAAGCTACAGGTGGTCCAAAATGCAGCGGCTAGAGTCCTTACCAGATCAAGAAAATATGATCATATTACCCCAATTTTACAGTCTCTGCACTGGCTACTTAAGTTCTGTATCAGTTACAAAATAATATTACTTACCTACAAGGCCCTTAACGGTCTAGCTCCTGCGTACCTAACTAGTCTTCTACCACGATACAACCATCATACTCCCTAAGGTCGCAAAATTCTGGACTTTTGATAGTACCTAGGATAGGAAATTCCACTAAAGGAGGTAGAGCTTTTTTTACATTTGGCTCCTAAACTGTGGAATAGCCTTCCTGATAACGTTCGGGGTTCAGACACACTCTCTCTGTTTAAATCTAGATTAAAGACACATCTCTTTGGCCAAGCATTCAAATAATGCATCTCCTAATCTTGTACTGCAGTTATATCTGATCAAATGCACATTATTATTCTTTAGTTTGGGTTAAACAAATCAACTTTCATTGACATCCTGTGGTAACTAGGATTTACACAAGCTTCAGTCTGGATCCAGAACACCTGAGAAGAGATGATGCAACCCCTAAGAGGACCTCAGATGATGCCAACCATAAAACAACATACAGAACTACCAAATTTTGCTTTAAGTTTGATCGCAACATATAATAATTGCTGTTAATAGTGTTCATCGTCTGTTTGATAACGTCTTTAATGAATTTTTCCGTACATTTCTGCCATATGTACATTAATTGACAGTTACCACTGATAAGCTACCACTAAATATTGTAGAAACTTAATTTGCTGTAAAGTTGCTTTGCAACGATTTGTATCGTGAAAAGCGCTATACAAATAAACTTGAATTGAATAGAATTCTATGGGCCTTTGTATACTCACAAGTGGATTGCTTACCTGTGTTTTCTTCTTGTTCCTCCATTCCGTTGTCCCAGTGCCTACCGTTGTTTGTTTATTTCCTTGTGTGATTCATCTGACATTCTCCCAACTGTTATTCTCCAAATAAATGCAATCCTTGACATT
The DNA here is from genome assembly GCA_018155175.1 of Sinocyclocheilus anophthalmus. Classification (NCBI taxonomy): domain Eukaryota; kingdom Metazoa; phylum Chordata; class Actinopteri; order Cypriniformes; family Cyprinidae; genus Sinocyclocheilus; species Sinocyclocheilus anophthalmus. The sequence continues at coordinate 115,920 of JADLZN010011404.1, read as the reverse complement.
TCCATTTAACTGATCTGTGTTTTCACCTACTGTGCCTCCAGTAAGCCTGCACCTTCTTCTCTGTCTCACAATAAGTGACATCATGCTGTTGACTGCCATCCATACAGGAAACAAAGCAGAAATGCATGTAGAACTTCATTTTCAATTTTTGTTCTGGATTCCCGCTGGTTAGGTGGGATGATGGGAAATCCAGAAAGCCTATTAGTGCCTAATTGCTATTAATATTCAGCATACTCTACTGGATCTTTCTCCAACTCTCTCTACCTCATAAACACCATACTTAAGAAATAAGCCATACTTAATTCAAACCTAAATACACTAATGCAACTATTGCATTATTGTACATACAGATCCTAAAAGCTGATCCAGCTTCTCAATCCTCCTCAATACAAATCCTCCTTCAATCCTTCTCAATCCTCATTCCTCAATCCTCCACTAGATTCGCTATCCTCTACATTTAATGGCAAATCAGTCTAATGCATGTTGCAGAGTAATTCTGCCTAGTAGGGCCAGAAAAAGCTTTAGATACTCTTGTGCATATGTACATAGAATACACACAACCAACTGTAAAGTGTTCATGCAGGTGTGAGGTATGATCCACACATTTAACAATTTTGATATTTATTCAAATTAACTGTCAATCCACATGTAAACATTGACAGCAATCTAGGCAAAGGCATAGAATGAATGACTAAATTACTGTTTTTTATTTAAGCCTATTTATTCTCTCAAACCATCAGTTTAACAGTAGTGTAATAGAAACTATACTTGTTAAAATTGGCAAGATGTCAAGATCTCTCATAATTTGATAAATGGCTAATTGCGACCTACAGAGACCCACAGTTGGAGGAGTTTAAGAAGAGTAACATTAAAATTTTGTATAAATTATTATGCATGTGCTAAGACAAAAATTACACTGAAGGTACAATGCGATAATAAACATATTAATTTATATAAACAATGCAGCAATGAAAGAAAAATGAAGTACAAAACAATCAAGGGGAGTGGCATCAAATCAAAGAACATTAAAAAACACTCAAGCTCAGGAAGGCCTCTGATGAATAAGAAAAATATAAAAGACTTATCCTTTCTAGCTAACGCACTCTAACTATTTGAACAAAACATACAGCATGTGGCCCTAACTGCTATCACAGTGTTTCTATACATAAAACAACTTACTAGGGATGCAACAATACAGTTAGCCCACAGTTCAGTTAGCAAACATTTAGTTTCTGTTTGGTTCTGATGGCACAGTAACAGTAATAGGATAAGATGCAGTGTTTCCCCTGCCATTGTTTTAGGGGGGCGCCCTAAAAAAATCATAAGGCTATTGTAAAAATAAATTAAACTTCTTTTATGCTTTCAAATAATTAGACATGCTAAAACAAAATTTGGTTACAATAAAACATAAGGTTGGACAAATAAAACATTTCAAGGGCCCTAACGTACTATTTGTTAAACTTTAATAAATGATGTTAAATTGTTAAAGTTTCATGATTTTAATAATAGACTGCTTTTGATTAATAAAAGGTAATTTACCCATTAAACCCAACCCCCCCCCCCCCCCCCCAAAAAAGCCGTAAACCTAGGGGAAACACTGAGATGAAAAAAATACTATTATATTAAAAATACTCTTGCTTTATTTTATAAATAAAGAAATAAATACATAGATAAATTAACACTTCCAGAACAAAAAAAGTGCTTCTTAACATTGGCAACACACAGCTGACACATGAATTCCTAAATTTTGAAAATGAACATACATGTAAACATAAATTGACCATCTCAATGAAATTTACCAGCACTTTAGTACAGTTAGCCTTCATTTTCACTTCGGTCAACTATATATTCCTGTATTTTGAGGTTTTTCTGTAAAAAGATAAGCCCACATTGCCAACATTGTCTGCAGCAAGGCGAGGGCGGTTTACACTTCACTCGCAGCAGAGGTACCTGGGACACAGAGGTCATTGTGCAACTTTTGCTACATGGGGGAACTTCATTCATTTGTTTCCCACCACAAGAATGGATCAGCATCCTCATGAATATTGTCTACTAACTTGTATATGGTGAATTCCTCCTAAGTGAAAGGGCCTGGTCTGTTGTTCCTCTCTTCTGAAAAGCTCCCCAAATATCTCTGCCCCTGTGGTCTTCTTCGGGAGGGGGAGAGAATGGATTTTCTTCCTCTGTGGAGGGCACTGGATTCTGTGCTAGAGCCTGTGTATCAAAGGGAAAGATCACTTAGTATAATTGCTTCTCCCCCGCACAGATGCACACACCTCAGAACCACAGCCATCTCCAGTGTGACATATGAAAATCACATACAGTTAACAAAAAATATAATCAAATAGTACCTGCTGTTCATGCTCCAGAATTTCTCTGATGATGATGAGCCTATCGAGAGAGTTGTCATCAAAGTATGGCAGGTTTTAATCCTGGGGTCCAGGGCTGGAGGTAATCATGAAGTTCAGGGTCAGTGTACCGCCTTGCCAGGTTATTTGTAATTGCTGCTTTGGCTTCTCTGACTGTTGCACTATCCTTAACTCCTGGTGCCATGGATTGGAGATCTCTTTAAGGGAAGGATCATCGATATAATGTGCCTTGTTACACTGATCAAGAGACTTGTCAGTGTTTTCAGTGGTTTGAGGACCTAGGTTCTTCTGCCCGTTTCTGTTCACTGTCATTCAACATTGCTATGTTCTTGACAGACACCTTTTTGTCCAATAAGGCAGAATAGGTGGCGGGCCGCTGTTCTGTGTATCTTTCCAACATGTAATTTATTGAATTCCACCAAGTTGTGACATCATGAATTAATTTGTGTCTGGGCAAGTTTAACATCTCCTGCTTCACAGTCAAAACAAGGCTTTCTTGGCTGCAAGGTTTACAACACGTGCTAAGCAACCTATCCGTGGCCCCAGCCCATCAGCTTCATGCATTGCATTCACAGTATTTGCAGCATTATCTGTGGTTACTGGGAGTAACATGTTTGGCCTCCCCAACTTCCACATATTCACTGCATTTGTCAACTCTTCTGCCAAATGAGCACTTGTATGACTTTCATACAGGGGACGGGTTTGGAGTACTGCACTCTTTATTTCCCAAGGACATATAGTGAACAGTAACAGTGAGATAACTCTCTGTTGCCCACAATGTCCAACTATCTGTAGCCAGAGCAAGGCTCTGTGCTTTAGCCAATTCATCTACGATGCTGTTGCATGTCTTTTCATAGAGGTCGGGAATTATCTCAGTACTGAACAATGTGCGAGACAGTAGTCTGTAATCTCAATAACCGAAAACAGCTGCAAATCTTTGCCAATAAACACTTTTTGGATAACTGCTCTGCTGTCCTGCTTTCATACAGTGATACTGCTAGGTAATGGCGCCGCAGATGTGCAATCAAGTTTGAAGTGTTTCCATTTGAGTAGGTTGTGTAAAACAATGCTCGGAAAGAGTCATTTTTTTGTTTGCCGTTTTTTCCCCACTGCATTATACTCAAAATCAAAACCAAAATGTCCCCACACCACAGATTTGAAAGACGGTGGTGCTTCCTCGTACTGAAGACTCACTTCACCACTCGCCATGTTAAAGTACCCATGAAATCAAAATTTAAGTTTTGGGTGTTAGTATCAATATGTTAGTATTAAGGTTATCTATAAGGCAGTGTACTCCAAAACAGAGACAAAATTCGCATTTAGAAGATAAGCATTCAAAGCTTTCAGTTCGTCAATTCCGCCAAAACGGCTCAACATTTTTTTTATGTACTTCAGCTTCTCATCAAACTTTCTGTCCAATCAAATGCTCTCTAGAATCCGAAGCTCCCACCCCCTACACTATAAAATAGACGCTGAAGCCGCTGCTGAAAATACAGACAGTCTTAGCCTGTTCAAATGCTCGCGATGGGTACTTTGATGTTCAAACACTGATCGGTCGGAGCCGCACTGATTTAAGTCGAACCCCTAAATGTCGCGTAATTCATCGCTTTGAACGTAGATCCACCTTCTCACACGCCATGTTGGTTCCATTATGTACCAATGCTTGCATGTTTATTGGGCAAACTACTTTTCGATAATTAACCTTCAGAGCATGAAAACAGGACCAAACAGCCAAAACAAATACTGGCCAGGACGCTTCCTGGAAAATGGCAGTCTGGTAGTCACCCTATCTTGGCGACAGAAAATAGTGGCCAGGTCCACAGTGTTGAATAGATGCGCAGCACCTTGTTATGCTGATGGCTCTTTAAGATACTATACGTATGCGTCCATTTGCAACTAATTTTAAAAATACATGCGCAGAGGCAAGCACCACATACCCTCCAGAGGGCCAGGGGATCGCGTAACCTAGGCAATCGCGGTTTGGGGTGTGGGGTGTCAGGTGAAAATCGGGTACGAGCACCTATAGGACAAAAGGGCCTTTAGCATTGGCATGCCACTGACGGTGCCTCTGGAACAAATGCATGGTGGGAAAACACCGGCCTTAAGCCAGTTATATCATTTCAGGCGCTGGTGCTAAGCCCATAATTCTACATCTTTTTTTCCATCTTCCAGTTTGCTTAAAAATTTAAGATTATTTCTGGAAAATAATTAATGGTGTTTGCGCCAGAACGAAATAAAAAAGCATTTTGACTTCCTTTTCTTCTTGTCTAATGTAGTGTAAAAACATTTCTTCTGAGTTAATTTATATTTTGGGACAACATCAATCTCAATAACCCACTTGTCCTTGTTATCTGGACATATTACCTTTACAAACTTGGGGGGCCTAATGCATGTCATTGCTATATTACTTTTTCCTTTGAAGTGCTCCTTCAGACCCTTATCAAATTCGTCTACCATATTTTCACGGGGGGGGGGGGGGGGGGGGGGGGGGGGGGGAACTTGAACCTCTAGGCCAATAATCTGCCGTTTGTTGTACAGTGGTCATTCAACACCAAATGGATGTCCATTTGATCGAGTATTTATGCATGCTGCAGCAAACCAGAATGTTTCATTTCTGAATTTTTTTAAGACATTCTCTTCTAAAGCATTCTTTGTGTTTCCCATGAGTTTGTACTCATGCAGAGGGTCAATAAGATTGCTTGGGCCCATCTCTGGTGGAAGTATGTAATTTTGTATGTATTCAAATGTTTCGCTGCTTTCATCAAAAGGGCGGGGAGCACAATAATGAAATACACACCTCTTTAACATGTCCTCTGGGTTCTCTGAGACAATCAGGTGTGCTTTGGTCTCACTCCCCATATGATTTGTTTGTTTTGTGCATTGTGTCAAAGGTAAAGCCAGTGATTGTGGACCACTTGCCTCATCTCCTTTGGTGTACATGCCGTTATTCTGTTCCTCCAATAGTAGAACGTTCTCATCTTGAAAAGTTGACGCATTATAGAAAGACTTCCGTTCACTGCCTGTATATTTGTGTCCGAATGGACAGAATGACCATCTCTGCACTCTTGATATACCACTCCTGTTTTCTTCAATGCTGATTTGAGCAGGTGTCTCCATTTCAGCAGATCCAGTGGTAGGACTTTCAGCTGCTTCTTTTTCTTGTTGGAAATTCTGTGCTGCAGAGGTCCCGACTGATGCATCTGTGTCCTTGGGTATGGCACTGTGCTTGAAGTTTTCTGAGGATGTTTTGAACTCGGCTACTATTTTAGTGATGTGAACCGCAGGTCCATGCGTTAAACCAATCTCTAGGAGGTCTTGTTTGTCAAAATGAATTAGAGAGGCTCCATAAACATCCTTACTGTAAAGAATCTTAGCATACTGCTCAGGGACATTCTTCTTGATTAACCACTCACAGACATCATCTTTCGTCCAGTCATCCATGTTCTTCAGGTTTGTCCACTTGTATGATGTTTTGTTGTGTTCGGAACATTCTACATGCTGAAAAGATAATGATGTAAAAATTTATATTGAGAATTTTTTCATTAAAATGAATAAAGGTATAAATCACTGAAATTCTAAGTTAAATATTTGGGTGAACAGACAATGATTTTTTTATCTCTGATATTTCAAAGTTGAAACTAATTTTCCATCTGAATTGGAATCTCAAATATACAAAAAAAAATTTTTTTAAAAAGCAAACAAATTTATGATACCTTTTCTGGTGGTTCTCTTTGCTCCATCACTCTTATTAAATCATTCCTTTCCACCCTAATCCACCTAAAAATGCATAAAATATAATGCAGATATGAGCTATTCCATGTCACTTGCAGTGAAAATGTTAAACATGAAGCATCAGTACAGTTCACCATGTTTATTTTATTTAATTTTATAGATCTGCTACTTCTAAACACAAGGGTACTTTTTATTGCCTACACACAACAGTTGCAACACTTCTTTTAACCAAATTATAACCAAATTAAGTTTCACATTGGCTACTTTACATTTCCTTACATTCAGGTGAATAGAGAGAATGCACACAGGGAGTACACAACACCTAAGTATGTGCTATGTAGAGTCCATAAAAAAGGCAAGACAGCAATTAAATGTTCGGTAATAAAAAGTTTCTTTAGAACATTTCTTTAGAACATCAGATCGTGTAAACCTCTTTCTGTCATATTTAATGTAGAGGCCTGCAAGCCTGTCGGGTCCCGACTCTCTCCTTTTATTGTGCCCATATACGCGCAGAGCACACATAGGCTACTGTATGAAATATTGTTATATTGATTATATTATAAATAGGCATATTATACATAGCCTATGCAATACGTAAGGAGATAGTAAGGAGATATTTGAATTATTTATTAATAAATTAGTGTTTTCTGAGTCTGTGTCGCAAAGATGACGATGACGATCCTGACTCGCCATCTCCTCATTGGACACGCCTTTAGAGGGAAATGCATTTTTACGGATTTTATAAATATTGAATTTGTAAAATATAGACGGGCTCAGGTCGGACTCGGGCCAAGAATTCTGATGAGCTGTCGCACAAGGGCCGGGCTAGGGCCTGAGCGTCTCCTATATTTGAGGCCCGTGCAGGGCTCTAATTTAATGTGCCCTTGAACATGCTCAAGAAAGGCAGCCCTCCGTGCTGAAAACCCCTGCTAAAACCCATATATTGTGGTGATTTCAAATGTATTACATCATATGTCAAGTTCAACATTTTGATGACCTGTCAGACTGCCAGACTGTATATCAAGCACCCATAATGACCAGCAGAACTTCAAAAACAGATCATTAAATCCATTATGGCATAGGCATAGCATGAAAGCAATTGCATCAAGTTAAACTGAAGAAATGGCAACTTTAGGTAATGTAAGTGAAATCTACAATGCTATGCAAATAAATCATCTTAATAAAAAAAAAAGTTTCTTTCCTGAAATCTTGTTTTTGGTCATAAAATCTACAATGTTTGTCATAGTCACATAGACCACTTCTCCTGTAAGCTCAATGTTATGGGAGTGTATGACACACTGTGATGTGAATGTATGATAGCCTACACTGTTGCCAACTTCTTTCAATGGAAAGTAAAAGCCTGAAAAAAGCTAAAGCCTGTAAAAGCTAAAGCCTGCTTGAAAAGTCGTTAAATGTCGCTAGATGACGCCATATGTGAATTAGCATGGTCATAGCGTCATTCCTTTATGCCTTTTACATTTGTTTGCCTTTCTGTGCTCACATACTGTATTTCAATGCAGCCACATTCTCTGCTGTCATTTATATATTTTTGTTTCTGTTGTCAGACAATGGGATGAATATGAAATAGTGACTGAAACGCGGCCCTTAAGACTAGGCTACATAACCAGCTCTCCCTTCCCAGATGTTATCTGCACTAAAATCCTGGTTTATAATGGAGCCGTCGCATGACGAATAAGAGACACATTAGAATTAGATAAAGACAACGGCTGTACTGTGATTTCGGCTATAGCTACCTGTATGTAAAATTTTAACTCTGGGTACAGAGAGGTGTGTGCGCGCTGGGAAAGCAGTACCGGCGACTGCGGCGAGTCTCAGAAACTAATAAAGCTTGTAGATTTGTCGATGAAGGGGTCTGAAAAGTCGCTAAATCTAGCGAAAACAGTTGCTGAGTTGACAATACTGGATACTGATGATGACATCACAGCTCTTTTTTTACCGGCTTGTCAAACTGACAGTGTAGCAACTGACCCGTGTTTACAACTCTCCCGGTCTCCCCTACAACTGCAGAACTTATAACTTAAAGAACTTATAAGTTAGACAACTTTGCAGTCTGTTACTCACGGAGATAGCCTATTCGTGCAGTTGTTAGGACAGGTTCTCTTCGTCGGTGTTATGGATGAAGACAGGATGCGCTGTGAACTGGTCACATGTGCCAGCAGTTTTAACTGACTTTTCAACAGATGTAGACGGCGGCAGATTTGTTGAATGCGATATTCCAAGGACCATGGAATAAAAACGTAGTCTATAGGTGCGTCTCAATACTCAAATTGACACTCGTTTTCTGTTCCACTGTCCTCTCCTCCAGCTCGTAACACGGAAACCGAACTCAGCCATCTTTGAAGGGCATCTCAGTTCTCAAGGAGACGAGAAACGAGGAGCGAGGAAACTAGCTGAGGAGTCTTGTGCGATGGTACACAGGTGTATCTTTCCCTCGGAAACGAGGATGCACAAATAATAAATGAGAAGCACACTGTGTTTCGTATGTATGTTGGAACGCTGTGATTTCGTGGTGCCTGTTCCAACTTCTAGGAAGTTTACCGAGATGGTCCTCACTGCAGAACACAAGATCCAGGGGGCGAGGTTGGATCCAGATCCAACTCCTCCCACCTTACATATTTCTAAACCTACCCGTCTCCACCCCCAGATCCCTAAACCCACCCGTCTCCACCCCTAAACCTACCATCTCCACCCCCTAGATGTGGATCCAACCCCGCCCCCTGGATCTTTGTTCTGCAGTGAGGGGCTACTGGAGTTTACCAGGCGCTCACCACCATGCCCAAGGGCTCTCTCTCTCTCTCTCTCTCTCTCTCTCTCTCTCAAGTCAAGTTCAAGTTCTTATTTGGCATGACATGTGTATATCTATTGCCAAAGCATTTAAGTATACCTAACACACACAATATAATTACAACAAGTAATAAGAAGGCAAAAAGAGAATGAATGAGAGAAAATAAAATAAATGAATTAAAAACAGCATGGTGTATACATATTTTGCAGCTAATCTGGCTGCCATGTCATCCTCTCCAAGTATTTAGTAGGCTAGTGTTTCTGTGAGTCATTTAGAGTAAAGAATGAAAAAATCAATGCTGCAAATTGTGGGGAAAATATTTCCCTTGTAGTGTGCTTGGGACAGACAAGATGAAAGTGTTTCTCATCCTCTATTTGATTCAAGTCACAGTGTTTGCATAATCGCTGTTCTTTAGGAATCCAGGAATTTTTATGTCTTCCTATCTATTTCTAAGTCATGGGCACTGAGTCAATATTTTGAAAGAATTTGTCTTTCTTTTAATTGTTTAATTGATAAGTAATTTGCCAATTTGGTGGTTCTGTTTAGGGCCGAATAACACTGGAGTTTGGTTGTGAGGTAAACATTTTTTTATAGGGTTATAATAATTAGCTATACTTTAGAATCTTGTCAATTTCTTTATGAATGTTAGGTTTGCTTTTGGAGTCAGACTTAGCTTGAGTTTCATTCATTAGTTTAAGCATGAGTATATTTAGAGGATGAGACACTGTGGGGGTTTCATTAGCAAGAAGTGCTTTATATCTACTAGATTCAGTGTCAGATTGACTGAGGCGATTTCTTTTTTGTATTTCAGTGATTAAGGTGTATAAGCACAGTTCAGCCCTATAGGCATTAATTAGAAGTGCCTCTGTTTACCCTTAGGCTGATGATACACGGGGCAACATTTTGAGCAATTTTGCCAGGCAACTTTTTTTGACCAATGTTGCTTAGGCACTTTTCCATTGAGAATGGGTAACACATTTCTGTCATCAAGGTATTCGGATGCTTGAAATCAGTCATGGGGCCTGTGTGTCCCCTGGGGCTGTTCATAAACAAGTTTACCAAATAAGCCAGGTTTATTTCAGTTAGTCTGACTTCTTGTCAGTTGATCTGGTTCAAAATAAGTCAGACTTACTGAAATAAGCCTGGCTTATTTGGTAAACTTGTTTTATGGAACAGGCCCCTGGTTGCCATTGACGGCAACATTGCCAAAGTCGCCAGGCAACATTGACTCAAAAGTGCCCCGTGTATCATCAGCTTGAATATTATTTTGTTGCAAATTCCAGTTGTGTTCTTTATATTAAAATTGTATCCTAATTTTCAAACTTTAATATTGGTCCCCAAATTTCATTCCCGTACAGCAGAATTGGTTTAATGATTGAGTTTAATCCATGTTTTAATTGGTAGTTTAGTTTTAATTGACCAAACCGTGATTTTATGGCATAAAATGCCCTCCAAGCCTTCTCATTCAAAGGGCTTTACGGACAAGCCCCTAATGCCAAGATCTCAATGCCCAGGTAAGGGTACCTGGTATCTGGTATTTGTTTCCCTGAGACCTGGCCTTCTTCTGGAACACCATGACTCTGGTTTTGTCCAGGTTTACTGTCAGTGCCCTCATCACATACTGGTTCCAGCAGGAACTCTCTCTCTCTCGTTCTCTCTCTTTTAGTAGCTTATGTACTCAGTAATACATGCATTATTTTAAAGTTTATAGTTTGATTTTGTTTTGTATGACTGCTTGAAGATGGATTTCTATCCTTTTGTTTTTGTTCCAGCTGAATGAAGCAGATGTTTTGGTTGGTCCTGTCCTGCCTTTGTCACTCCAACCAAATTAATCTGAAATGATGATAAGCAATCTTGGAGGAGGGGACGAATTATGAAAGGCATGTGACTGTCATTCTACATATTGGTCAGCAGTATAGTTCTGGGAAAACATGTAATAAGTAGAGACTAAAGCAGAATTCAAGGCCCAGGCATTTTTTCCACAATTTCATTATTTGGATTTATTCATCTCATATGGCACATTTATTTTTCAAGTGTCATTAATAGCTTGTGAATGTGACATGTAATAAAGTATTTTGTGAACACTAAACTTTATTTGCTACGGAGTACCTGTAATTTAAACATTACAATATGGCACTATCAAGGCTAAGGTTATATATTAAAACATATTATGAACAGCTTGATAAAATTATCCCATGGCAAACTGAAGCACTGAAATATGGGGGGGAAAAGATAGAAAGGGAAAAGTGATTTTTCACTAATTAAACACTGCGTCATCAGAGTTGGTATTGTGGCTTTATCAGACACAGTTGCACCTAACATTTTATAAAAATCAAGCTCAAATGGAGTTAACAAGGTTTTTGACCAGCGAATAACGGAGATCTGTGTTTTGTTTGTCACTAGAATGGCTGTATCTGAGGCAGCAAGTACACTGCATTATACACTTTCATCAACATACAGGTTATAACATTTATTGTAGCTATGGGTGCTTATTTTTTCTTGTTGTTTAATACACTTGGCCAAAATCTCATAATATAAATGATGAAGTGCTATATGCACAGGATATTTAAAACGTACAAAAGTATGTTGGTTACATCTAGACGGCAAATGCTTATACTCTTCTCCGCTCTTCAAACACACAAAAAACTTGAGCCTTTACAGACATAGTGCTAGAGTAAAGAAAATGCTGTACTTATTCAAACATAAGTTATTTACGCTGCATGACGCAATTTCCTATTCTTGGAAAAATTCCCCAGTCAAAACGGCAGGGTGTGACAGTAGGCCCAGGAAAGAGGTGTGAGTCACCCAACACACCACATCCTGCCAGTTCTTTGTGCACTGTCCTGGTTCACATGTGTTTTACATTCACAATTCTAGATAATGATTAGAGGACCAGGAAAAGTCCTAAAATTTACTTACAAACACAATGTATGAATCCTGTCCTGAACTTATATCTCAACCATACTTTGTGGCATCGAGAGGTCACTTCTTATAGTCTCAGTATATTCAACAGTACACACAAAGGCAAATTACATTTTTAGCATAGTTTCTATTTCTCCTTTTTGTATTTGCTGCTGAATGGTAAATTTTTAGCATAGTTTCTATTTCTCCTTTTGGTCTTTGCTGCTGAATGGTACACCACCTCTCTGCTGAGAGGTGGTGTACAGATGTAACTGTGTTGGAAAAGATGTGCTGTCCCGATCTAGAAGTGCTCTTCATTAACTGTAAGCCTTTCTACTCACCGCGGGAATTTTGCTCGTTCATTCTCGTGAGTGTCTACATTCCTCCGCAAGCGCACGTGAGCCTGGCTTTACAGAAACTAGCTGATCTGATCACAGAGACAGAGCAACAACACCCGGACTCTGTTTTAATGGGGTCATATGATGCGATTTCAATTTTTCCTTTCTCTTTGAAGTGTTACAAGCTCTTGGTGCATAAAGAAGATCGTAAAGTGCAAGATAAGTCTCAAACCAAAGAGTTTCTTTATAACAGTTAGACAACACGCTACGAAAACGGATCATTTAAACGCCCCCACATGTCTACGTCACGATGTGGGAAGATTGCATAACGCCGCCCAAATGTTCACAAAAAAGAAAGAAGGCGTAACTTTTATTAACGCTGTAGTATTGTTGTTGCCGCCGCAATCTCATAAAGACCCTGTGTGTTTCGTTGTGAAAGCGAAAATACTTTGTTTGGCCTTCCCAAAAGAGGACGATATCTGCTTCATCATGCCTGGAGTGAGGGAGCTGATCCGTGCTGGTAGCTGAGGGAATACATCAACTTCGCTCTGTGGATCGCCAGATCGGCTTTCACGTGGACGAAGTGGAGTCGTGTGTGCAACAAGTTTGTTAAAATTTCCAAAGGGTGCCCCGACTAAAAAAAGGTTGGGAAACACTGATCTAGCCCGCCGTGTGTGACGCCGTGTGTTTCATTGTGAAAAGCGAAACTACTTTGTTCTTCCAAAAGAGGACACGACTAGAAATCAGTGTTTAAGTTGTATTTACAACACTGTTCCACAACGCACTGGATAGCTGGCCAATCACACCACACCTCGCTTTTCAGACCGATGAGCTTTGTAACAAATCGACGCGTTTAAGAAAGGCGGGGCATAGAGGAGAAACATTGTAAACATTTGGACCAATCAGACACACAATTTTCATTAGATTTAACAAATCAATTATCCATTAGATTAACAAACGTTCACAGACAACCTCACCCAATAAACATACTGGATGCCAAGATGTCTGTGAACAGGGCCCAGAACCCTGATTACCATGGCAAACAATGTGACTCACTGGTTATGCCCAAAGGCAGGGGTAGAAAAATTCACTTTGTTTTCCATAGGGAAAAGACCCAATGCACAGAAAAATGATCTCCTCTAATAATTCATAGGAAACACAAAAAAAACCTTTCTTTGAATGAACCACACATATCCTTTAGTCTTGTGTATGTTGTTACTGTCCTTGTATATTGTCTTTTATATTGTATACTGTTTTATGTAGGCTTATGATGGAACCATTCGTTCCTGCATTCTTACCTATATGTAATCCTACCATGTTTAGTATCTATGAATTTGTTTTCTGATGATCTAAACGGGAGTGTATATTATATGTTGGTACATAGGCAATATATTAGTGTTCTGAGAATCTTTAGTAATTTCGATTCAAGGTCCATATGCAAATTACCATGCTTTCAAAAAGGGCCATAAAAACGCCCCAGTATCTCAAAACTCCCACTTTGAATTCCGGCCTTTCTCATTGGACAAGCCAATCTTGAGAGGCGTGAATCTTCTCAGACCTTAAAGGCCTCACATCAGTGACCCGCCTCCAGTCTGCGGTTTGGTTAGATTCTGAGAAGATGAAAATGTGAACTACAATGCTCCAAAGGACACCCTAAGTTTGCACCAGGCTCGGCCTTGTCCTTGCCATTCATCAAGTTACTCTGACTCAAACTGGTTCGTTTCCATCAACCAACTTCAGCAAAGATCAACTTGAGCCTTCAGATTGCATCAGGACTCTCTTTCACACAGACAAGACGTGCAAGTATCAAACTTAGTCGTATTAATTGATACATTAGGTATCATTTGCGCCTTTTTACAAATGTGTGTTTGAACTAAGAAACTGATGTTCCCTTCAGGCTGTAGATCTGCTGAATATCAAATGGTACCATAGCTTCATATTTTTATTTCTCTTCTTTTTACTGCCTAAACTTTAACTCCTTTTCCTATACCAACTGTATGCGTGTGTGTGTGCATGTGTGTGTATATAGACTATTTTAAGGTTTAGGTAGTTAATAAAGTTACGTGTATCACACATGATGTTGTTCATTGTTTGCTCATAACTGGAGTCCTTAATCATGCAGATTTATGCTACAGGCTCTGTGTAGAATTGCACAGTAAGAAAGTTTTCCCTTAACCAGGAAATTAACGTTTCTTAGAATTGACAGACAGTTGACCCTGAGAGGTCTAAAGCGGATCTAAATATTTATAATTAATTATAACTAGTTATGATTAATTATTCATATTTCCCCTTTGAACTGATTCGCTACACAATAATGTACAGTATGTGGAAAATATGTGTTTTTTTAACCTTAAACCACATAAACACCAAATACACAAAATAATGTTCTTTTTAGCACATTCATATGACCCCTTTAATTCAATTCTCGTAGACTTATAAAGCAAATTTTTCAGTGAAAGAAGCCAACTCAGACAGCATGTTACATGTCCCACCAGAGACAGTAATATACTGGATCACTGTTACACCACAATAAAGAAAGCATATCACTCTGTCCCACGAGCAGCATTGGGGCTCTCTGATCACTGTTTGGTTCATCTTATACTGACCTACAGGCAGAATCAGCTAAACCTGTATTAAGGACTGTAAAAAGATGGACTAATGAAGCAGAGCAGGATTTACAAGCCTGCTTCGACCTCACTGATTGGAGTGTCTTTGAAGCCACTGCCACCGATCTGGACGAGCTCACAGAGACTGTAACTTCTTATATCAGTTTCTGTGAAGACATGTGCATTCCAACCAGGACTCATTTAACCTACAACAATGACAAACCATGGTTCACTGCAAAACTCAGACAGCTCCGTCAGGCTAAAGAAGATGCTCGAAGGAATGGGGACAGAGTCTTGTATAAACAGGCCAAATACACACTAGAAAAGGAGATCAGAGGGGCAAAGAGGAATTATTCTGGAAAGCTAAGGAATCAATTATCTTCCAGTGACCCTGCTTCAGTGTGGAAAAGTCTGAAAGACATCACCAATTACAAGAAACTATGTTGCACTTCTTCCTGCCCCTGTTATTCCAACCAAAATAATCTGTAGCTCTTCACCTGGATGATTGATAAGAATTACATTATTTTTAATTTAGCCCTCATATACATATAAAGGTATAAATAGAAGTATGTATTATATCTGTAAATTTTGTAGAAGTGTATTTGAGAAATAAAAGCACAGTACCTAAATCACTCGAATTGTGGTTTTGTTGCAGACGTGTCTGCAAGTGTGTAATATGTCATTGTTTCACATCACATTATATTATTGTTTTCAACATTTAATTGCTTACTTGCACAGTCATGCAATTATAATGGCATAGTGTATTTGAGTAATAATTAATTTCAACTGTATAAATGTAATTATGATTTGTAATATTCAAAACTCCAAAATTAGGTGATGGATTTCTGTTGCAATATTTAGAAAAATAATTAAATATTTAAATATTTTTTTTAAATAATCTTTTCAAATGTAATCTAACTTGGTAATGGTAATTCCATTAACTGTCATATCTTGTGTACTTTATACATAAAAACAAACCACACCTAAGATTTATTAAACTCTCTAAAGATGCTGGAAACCCAACTTTCCATTTGATTTTTATATGATTTAGAATAGATGAACTTTATGTAGCCCTGAGGCATTGCGCAATGGTAAATTTCCCTTGTTCCCTAAACAGTGATCAGAGAGCCCCAAAGCTGCTCGTGGGACAGAGTGATATGCATCCTTTATTGCTGTGTAACAGTGATCCAAAATAGTGCTGTCTCTGGTGGGACACGTAATGTGCTGCTTGTATTTTGGCAGTTCACGGGAGAGATTTGATTTGTTAAAATCTCCAAGAATGATTAAAATAGAGTCTGGGTTCCTTTGCTCCATTTCAGCTATTTGTTCAGCCAGCTATTGCATCGCGGTGCTCACGCACGCGTCCGGAGGCACGTACACATTCAGAAGAATGAAAGAGGAACACACACACTCAAACACTTTTTTCATGAAGTGTTTGAGTCGTCCGAAAGTGATAAGGGTGTAACAGTACACAAACATGAATGTTTGGTACCTCGGTTTTCCTGATTAAGTACAATGGGAGTTTACTGAATAGATTTTTGCTCTGTCTTTAAATTCAATTATAATTAACATTTTCTTAAGGATAAAAATCTATCAGCTAATACTGTAAACTTTAGGGAGCCCTATATTTGGACATTTCTATTGCATTAAAGGTTATGATTAACAGAGGCCAAACTATTAAATTCAATTGCTTTTTATTTTTAGATATAATAGTAAACACTCAAATAAAAAGGGCTGCAAACATGTAAATTGCATTTAAGGCAGTTTTTACATTAACTACAATGAAAAAAACATTATATTCGTTGTTGAAATAATCAGTTAAAAAGTAGCTGTCATAGTGTATAGTGAAGTTTTGCTCACGCATATCAACTGAAATAGCACAGACTAAAGGTTCAATCTTGGGACTTAAGAATCGATGTTAATTCGTTAAAATTTAGATATTTAAAACTACAAGTTTTGAATTAAGTTCCGCACATGCAGGGGTTAAAACAACACTGTATTTGTTTGGTACACGTGCATACATTGCAATGGCAACAGCCGCGTATCTGGGGCTCCATTCGCATGGCTCTCGGCCCCGACCAAGTCGTCAGACTGTTTTACTGACATCTTTCAGCGGTTGAAACACTGATTCAGTGATTATATGGCACATGAGATGTTCATTCATGTTTATTTCATGTTATAAATAGTAGTAAAGAGTAAGAGATGATCACGTTCACTTGTGCTCTGTGCTGCTGTTTGAACTGAGGCCCTATACAGCGATTTGTCACGCTACATCAAAGAGCATTAAAACTGCTTTTTTTTTAAAGATCTCCAAGGAGAGTAAATGACACCCATCTGACCAAATATATCTCCCTGTTCATTTATGACCCCCTTTTACCCTCTGCCCTCTCTGCCTCTCCCTCTCCCCCACCAGGCTTCACCAAAAGTTTACTTAGAATATCTATATACCTATATACCTCATATCTTGTGACTATGTTGTTTTTCCACTTCATGTTTAGTATCATTGCAAAGGTCTCTGTGCGATTGGTAAAATGGTCTTAGTTTCACAGTAGTCACTTATATTGTGAGCGTATATATATTATAGAGTATGTGAATCTCTGAAATCACTACATGCTGCTGTGTGTCTCTCTGCTGTCAGGTATGCATCTCTTAGATTCGTCTTTGAGCAATTGATGTTATGTATTTATCCGAATTGGAACGTTTCGTTTAATTCTGAATTGGTTTCTAATTGTTTAATAATGTAATTGGCATGATACATTTTTACCAGACTAATAATAAATTGTTATATTTGATTTGTTCTGGGTCGGTATACTCAAAACATCTTATGGCTAGAAGTAGCTCACAACATGCTGATTTAGGAGAAAATCTTAAAAGTAATGGGTGTGTCAGTCCTAAATTTAGGACTCCTAAATTTTTGCTCTAAGAGTATTTCACAAAGCATTTCAGCAGTAAAACTAGCTCCTAAATCTGTGAAAGGTTAGGAGTAGTTAAGAGGACTCCTAAGTCACTAAGACCAATCCTAAAATCTGTCTCGGAATGTAAACATTTTAGAAACATTTGACGATAATGAGCTTTTAAAAAGGTATATCGCCTTAATCACGGGGGTATTATGACTGTTGTAGAACTTGTCGGGGACAATTTTGCTTTGGTTAGCCTATATCCTTGTTTCTACCAGTTGGCAAGAAGTGAACAGATCCTCTTGCGGCCCAGTTTGGTTTTCTTTTTATGTTTGCATGTCTTACTATAAGCCATGATTATTCTACTCTGTTAATTAAAAGGCTTTTTATATGTATATCCCCTACTTGTTTACAACATATAGCCTACTTGTTTAATTAGTGACTCATAGCCTGCATTTTTAAATATTTATTTGAATTTGGCAATTAACATTTTTTATTTTAAACCTTTATTTGAATATGGCAACATAAAATCATGCTCTACATTATTTATAAAATAAGAATACACTTTTTGTTTATTCTGCTAACAGGGTTTACAGCATACTTTAAAGGTTTTATAACCACACTGTATTCTCTGATGTAAGACCAGAACTGATGAATGTTGGGCAAGTGAATTGCTAGCAATACCAGGTCCTTAACGAACGAATAAGTGAAAGTATGGAATTTCAGAATATTCAAATATCTAATGAATCATAATCGTAGGATTGATCAGTTTTTAATTAGAAAACTGCCTAAATTGAAGATCATTTGAAATTGGAGCTACACTTTAAAAATAAAGGTTCTTCAACGATTTTTGTCATCGAAGGAACCATTTTTGGTTCACAAAAATAAGGGTATCTTCCGTCCAATCAAATTTGTTTTAATTATTGAAATCTGAAAAATGAAAACGGGCACTATTCGTTTTTCAATTATTAAAACAAAACGAAAAATCAAGAATCCGGCTTAATTTTTCGTTTTACATTCAGGGATAGAAAACGAAATAAACAACTTGAATATTCGATCTCTACATGCGGGTGGGAATGAAACGCCCCTCTCTGCTAATTGGTCAACCAAACATTACAACATAATAATAGTCCTAAAAAAAACCTTAATAATAGTCCTCCGTTTCTATTGATTCTTAACATGTTTATTTCTACTAAATTTTATCTCTTCATCAAACAGCCAGATTAATGAATGGCTTGACACAAACCATACTGAAGAAGAGCCTTTTGGCCCTAGGCATGCCTGTTTTATTATTGTTATCCACCCATTAAAATATATGTGGCAAAGCTGCGCGATGCACTGCAGCGTGGGGAGAATGTATTGTAGACAAGCGCAGACCACTATTAATTTATGTGAACACAGGTAGTTTTAGACAATAAACTGAGTTTATATAATTAATATTTAGTATTGGCCAGCTAACTGATGGCATACAAAATTGTTATTTTTTCTGCCTACTAAACCAAAGTCACAGAACCGTTGTATGACTGACTCGCAGCAGGTGCATAGAGTGGTGTATCATTCCTAAATTAATCAGTTTTTGAAAAACCCATTATTACAGACAACAATTCAATCACCAATTATTATAGACAGCCGCTTGATTTTATTCCTAAATGAATGAATTAAGCATTTTGAACCAATTGATTGAATAAAAGGATCCTTTATTAACACAATGACTTACAGCCACCTAGTGGCGGTATTACTTTCATAATTCAAGTATTATTTAATTTTATTCATATTTCTATTAAAAATGTTGTATAAAACATTAATCTAATTTCATTATACATTTGTAAATGCACATACAGCCATCTTATCAGCATTAAACTGTAAATACATTTAAAAGCATCTTCAGACCCAGGTTCTATATCATTGAATACTGATTTGGTATGGATACTGAATTGGTAACAGCCTCTTGTCATATTATTCTAATTTATTTAAATGTAAGAATTTAACATTAAAAATGACATAAAAAAACGTAAAAGGTAAAAAAATTAAATTAACTGAAATAAATAAATAAAAAACAGAAAATCAGTAGCCGCTTATGGGAAAGTTAATTTCTGACACTGCTGACACTGGCTTATTGTTCGAAGTGTTATTTCAGGGTTTGGATATGTTCTTATAACTCAAACGAGTTCACCTTCAAATCATGACGTCAAATTCACATTTCACTAAAGTCAATCACTGAAACAAGCACTGTGAGGAACAAATAGTCCCATGCCAGTGGGATAATAACAGATGATTTCCTAAATTTGTATAAAGTGCTCTATGAATAAAACTCAAAATAGAAAAATAATAGATGTGCTGTGAAGGTAAATTACACAAAGTCATTTATTTTCATATCTGTAATATTATTTAAGTTCCTCCTTTGTCTAAACTGCAGCATATTGTCTAAAACAAAAGTTATGACTGTATGTTCACATAAATTGATAGTGGTCAATACATTCTCCCCATGCTGCAGTGCGTCGCGCAGCTTTTCCACACAGATTTTGATAGGTGGATAACTACAGATGAATAAAACAGGCATTACTATTATTATGTTGTAATGTTTGGTTGACCAATTAGCAGAGAGGGGCGTTTCATTCCCGCCCACATGTAGAGATCGAATATTCAAGTTGTTTGTTCGTTTTCTATCCCTGAATGTAAAAACGAAAAATTAAGCCGGATTCTTGATTTTTTGTTTTGTTTGAATAATTGAAAAACGAAATATGTGCCGTTTTTCATTTTTCAGATTTCAATATTAAAACAAAAATTGATTGGACGGAAGATACCCTGATTTTCTATGGCATCGTGAAGCACCTTTATTTTTAAGAGTGTAGACTAAAATTGAAACTAAATTAACTTTATACCTTCATCCACCAATTGGATTCCATCTGGGTGGATCCTTACACTGTCCATGGATGTCCATGATCTCTTCTTGTGCTTGTGTGTGTATTGTGGCCTTACCAGCATACTAACCAGACCAAGCTGTTAGTATGTGATTCACATTTCTTTCCTTCACCATCATGGTTCTGTCTGCATATTGCTATACTCACCTGCATTTCTGCATTAATCAACCTGTTCAATAAATAAGTGTTTGAGTTCACTAACTCCTGCTCTCAGTCAGGTTTATACCCTGATAACTATCACTTCATCATTACTATCTATAAACAATTATTTTTGAATGAATGAATGAGGCATTTATATAGCACTTTGCTATTTACAATGTTATTTTGTATTGATTTTATTTAAAAAAAACACAACAGGAAAATTTAGTAGGATCCATATGCACAAATGTATTAAAAACAAATCATACACAAGGCCAAAGGCTACACTCAGAACTAAAAAATGTAAAAAGAAAAGTACAAACCCATTCAACATTTAGCCACATTTCAAATCATATTCAAAATGGAAAGTTCTGAAATTATTCCCAGTAGCCTTAAATAAAATATAAAAAAAATAATAATAATAAAGTCTTAGTGATGTATAATTAATGAGCACACGCTTGATCCAAACTGAGTGAACAAACTATTTTATAGATTATTTTTGTTAAAACTTTCAAAAGAAGAAAGATGTAAAAGACTTTCTGTAACAACTAGGGTAGTAAAAGATTTTACACAATTAGAATTTACCAGTTTTTGTAAATTTAATAATGTTAAATAACATGTCTTGCTGTGTAGAATAACCGGCTTTATGCAAGAATCCATAGAATAGGTCCTTTAAAAGTTTGATAATTTCTTCAAAAAATGAAGTGTCTCTCTCAGCTTCCTCTCTTGCTCGCTGCTCATAATCATCATCCAGTTTTTTCTTTGCTTGTTCAAAATATTTTCCTTTAAATCTGCTACTAAAAACTGCTAGCTCGTTCTTTCTCTGCTCTTCTCTCTCCTTCAGGATGCGCTGTTTCTTTTTCTCAATTGCTCTCTCTACCATTTCAAACATCTCACTGGTGTAGTATTGGCCACCATTCCCAGAGACCATTTTATCAATCTGGTCGAGCAACTGAGTGACCTGTTCAGGGTTTTGTTCTTTATTGTTGAACACATGGTATCGTCCATTACAAGTTTTAATGAAACTGAGCAGTTTTGGGTTGTCCCGCACAAATGTGTGAATGTTTTTGTCCTCTAGTCGATCTCCATGAGTGAACAGCGCCATGGTGTATGTGGAAGATTCCTCACCAAAAATTGTTTGGATAATTCTTACTGCTTCTGCTTCTTCATCTGTGAATCTGCCCAGCTGAATCACAACTAAGAAGACATGTGGACCAGGAGCAGAGAGAGGGATACAGCGTTTAACTCTGTCAATGACTTCATCTACAGTCAGGCTGGTGTCAAACAGACCTGGAGAGTCAATAATGGATACTTTTCTGCCATTTATAATTGCATGAAACTTTTCACACTCTCCGGTCACAGAGGAGGAGGATATCTCAGATTTAAAAACCTTTTTCCCCAGGATAGTGTTGCCTGTTGCACTTTTCCCCACACCTGTTTTTCCAACCAAAAGAATCCGGAGTGGTTCGCCTGGATGATGCACTGAACATTGTGAAGAATTACAGAAATAATTTTTAAAAAACTCAATTCATAATCTCTTGCTAATATCTTTACATTTTACTTATTTATTTTTAAAGTCAATTCAATATTTATAGAATATTATTGGGACCAAAATTTCAAGGAAAAAAAACATTTTACCTATATCACTGAAATCATGACCTGAAGCACCATTTTGATGATTTTGTTGCCTAAACATCTAGAAATGAAAGCAACATTTTATCACATTTTACATATTTACATAATTATCACATATTTTCATATTTTTATGTCAGAAATGGTGTTACATATATTGTTGTTATGGTTGTTTTTTTATTGTGACTTGCATAAGAATTTTTAAATACATACCTGCACCGTTATTGCGGCAGTGACACCAATTATACCAAACACTATAATGAAGGAAGATGAGAACCAAGAGTTTGCAGTCATTGCTGGTTTTGCAGGAGAATTTTCAGTGTCCTCCATAACTACTGCTGAAAGAGTAAGGTCAAAACTGTTGTTCTTGCTATACAATCGTAAAATATGAGTAAAAAAAAAAAAAAGGTTATGGACCAGATCAATCGGCCAGTGCCCTGAAGCCTCTGATTTCCAGGGATCTTTTAATAATCTAAAACATTTTAATAATCTAAAGAACATTATTCCACTATAAAGACCCTTTTGTGCTATCAAAAGATTCCATGGATGTTAAAGGATCTTCATGGAGCCATCCAATAAAGAAACTTTATTTTTATGAGTGCATGACCAGAAAAAGCTACTGCATATGTACAGTATTCTTGATATTGCCAGACAAAAAGCACATGAATGTGTGCAAGTGCCTGTTGGCACAGTGTTTAAAATAAAGAAATAAGAAATGTTATGTTCCTAACTCGTCAGCAATGTCTTTTGAGCACCTTAAAGTTGCATATACAGCATGTGAAGTTGTTGTCTCTTTTACACTGGACTTACATTTAGTGGCTATACCAGCAGCAAAATGTACTTGCTTTTCTTTCAGAAAGTTCATTCAATCAAGATCATTTCAATATAAAGTCAATTATTCCTTTTTTATAGTAGATTCAATAGTGAAAGTTAAAACTCACCTATGATGTGGTGTTCATGAGAGTCTGGATGTCTCTTATGTACAGGATTTCGTTTTACTTTTCTTTAAAGGGAAAGCTTTGTTTAGATTTCCCTGCCCTTATCTTAAATAATGAACCACTGCAAACTTGGAAAACCTGTTTTTAATTCCATGTTAAACTGTATCTGTTTGTCATAGAGTCAATTCCATCCTGACGCTCTCCTATGATTACCTAACTTCCATCCGTCTTTCTGCATTCCAGTCAATCTTCAGTCACGTCTGATTCATCTGGGTGTTCCTGCAATAAGAAAGAACTCAATCAAACTTTTGGTGGTTGCCATTGACTTCCATAGTATTTTTTTTTTCCTACCATGGAAGTCAATGGCAACCACCAACTGTTTGATTACCAGCAATCTTCAAAATATCTTCTTTTATGTTCGACATAAGAAAGCAACTCATACAGGTTTGGAACGACATTAGGGTGAGTAAATGACAGAATTTTCATTTTTGGGTGAACTATCCCTTTAAGTTACCAATTGCTGACTCACCTGTTAACTTCACTGTGTCTCCTGAACACCTACAAGTAAACCCTGTTGAGTTGAAGTACTTGTTGTCGATCCCTGTCTGATCCTGTGACACCGTTAAAGGTGCACTAAGCGATATTTGCCAAACGATGTTGATATTTGAAAGCACCAAAACAAACACGCCTATAGCCCAAAAGGGTCTCGCCCCTATTTTGATAGCAGAGAGGCAACATGGCCTAAGGGGGTGAAACCAAGGGTTTGACGAACATTGCGTAGCATTTCGGGCCAGCTAGCTCCTACCCCATCACCGGATACTTGCTTCATGCTCATTGTAGTACCTTTAAGTTTTTTTTTTTTTTATGTATTATTTATTAACTGTATGTACCAAAACTTTCACACAACAAATATAACTAACTTAAAATATATACCAATAGTGTAAAAAACTCCAGATCTTGATTTGCTCGTTTGGAACATCAATGCATCTCTACTGGTATAACATAGATGACTCAGTTGCAGTTAGGCTAGGCTATTAAGACACATATGGTGCACCTAGTACGGCAATGCTGACCTAATAATGCAAATCAGCTCTGAACATATACTTTGTCTTCACTCGTTCTCCACATCTCAGACCAATAATATATCGTCCTAAACATATAATACCTATGTTAGATCTAGTTTTTGATAGTAAAGAGTAATCAGAAGTACCATACAAAAGCGTTGGAATAACCAGGGGCCAGTTCCTAGCCACCTGTTAGACTGTGTCTTAAGAACTAGTTTGACCTAGTAAGGGGTAATCAGTCTTACTTTTCCAGTACAAATAAGAACAATCTACCTTTTCATGACTGAATTAAAAAAGTTATGACCAGTCGTGATGAAAAAAAATTAGATGACTAACTTTTAAGACAAGTCTAAGCAGTTTATGCAACCGGCCCCAGTTCTTTATTTACCCTTGTAAGATCACAAGTACCCTTGCTGATTGGCTGCAAGTGTGTTTTGGGATATGGTCCGACACTGTGGTCAAAAGCGTTATTCAAAAATCACTTAGTGCACCTTTAAAATTAACACATATTTCTGTAACCCTAAAACACAACAATGAATTGAGTATTTAAAAAAATTGCGCGCAGAATACCATACAACTGAAACAAAGTTCTTCAGTCAAAGGTCTTAGAAATATAGCAGTAAAGTAAATCCAGAAATATTCTGTACTTAAAAATCTATACAAAAGGGAAAATTCTGATCTCATAAACAAGCAAAAACAAATGATCTCTCCCTGACTTTTGGCCTTCTCCAGACTTTAGGTTTTCTTCTTCTAATTGGATATGAATCGAATTTTACAATTCAATTCACATTTATTTCTATAGCGCTTGGAACATCATGTAGCAGCTTCACACATATTATGTTTCTACATTACAAATAAGGATAGTTTATTAAAGTGATGTCCATATGGCAGAAATGTACAGTCCAATTCCCAGACACGTATTAACATTCATTACAATTTTTTTTTTAAGGAATTATAAATCCTGTACAAAAAGGCACAATCTCCTGTGATAGATGCTGTGGGTATTGTGGTTGTTTGGCTAATGTGCATGAACAGGTTTTTGGTACTTCACTGCCAATAATCAAATCTTTGATACTGTACATCCAAAACAATAAATGTCATATTAAACATATTAAAAATACATCTTTCCTGGCCTTTTTAAGATAACCATTTAACAAAATAAGCAAACATATATAAATATAACTTTAGATTCTAATCATTATGTCTATGATCAGACATATATCTGAAAAAGGGAGACAGATGGCTTCAAATACAGTACTTTACATTATAGTATGCCATGTGACACTGTAAACGGAGGCATTACCCTAGTAGAGACTGCCACATTAACTCACCCTTCATCTGTAAAGGTCAACTATGGTATAGATTTAGTCATATGTCACAGTGAGAACATTTACTGTATTGGCAGCAAACTCTTTTCTAGCACAAAACCTTATTTAATTTCATCCCTTGTTTTAGTTAGGCTACATATTTGTACATTTTGTTTCCATATTCAAGTTACTGTCCCCTATTTGTTTTTGTACATTTTAATTGGTCAGTAAAGTAAAAGTGATGAGAGAAACAAAACTTTCAACCAATTGTTTAGCGAAATGATTTAGGCCCTAGCTTGGAAGCACTTGAAACACAACATGCTTGGTGACACCTGCTTGGTAAGAACTTGTGTAAATGCAACAAATACTCAGGCCAAGCATGCAGGGGGAAAAATCTCAATTTAAAAACCAATTGCAAATGTTCTGTTGAGAGTGTAGTCAATTAAATGCAATTAACAATTCATCAAATACCATTAAATATAAAGTGTCTTTATAATATGTACTTTCATTAATTTTGTAGGGCTTGTTTTATAGAAAGCTAGAGACCAATAAGAGACTATTCACTATTACTCTTCCTTTTTATTATACAAATGTTTTATTTAAAATGTCTAAATTAAAAAAAAAAAAGAAAAAAAACTTCCAGAATTAGGGAAAAATCACAGACACTGGTCAAAGGTTTTGAAGCTTCATGAAGCAGTGCTTCGAAACAACCCATCAGTGATGAACAAGTTTTTGCAAGCATAGGCAAATGTGAATGCAAATCCTAAATGGAAATAACAATATGCCCATTCAAATCTTAGTTGCCTCTCATTCAAACTGGTTTGCTCTTTCACCAAAATCTTTTCTGTGATTTTAAGGAGAAGGAGAAAAGGGTCATTCATCAGTTTTATATATGATTTGTTTTGATTGGTATTGATATGATTTGTTCACTTGTTGCAAATTCCACTGATTTTTTCACCAAGTTGTGACACACTGTGTATGTTTTTCAATTGCAAACTGAGTGTCAAGAAGATATGACTTTCACAATTTACATGAGTTGTAGAAAATAGCAGGCCCGGACTGGCCATCGGGAGCACCGGGAGAATTCCCGGTGGCCTGGCGGCTGATTTGGCACACTGCCCTGTTTTTTTTTAGTTATTAATATTATTAAAAATAATTAATATTTAGCTACAATCACCAAAGTATCATTTCGATTTTTTATTCGATAATATCGATAATAAGTCATAAATACGGTAGTCTTGACTCTTGATTGGGCAGCGCTGCGTTTACGAATCAGCTCACGTGTGTCCAGCGCTTCCGTACAAACGATTCCGAAAACAGAACCGAACGCGCGGGATACCGACGAAAGAGAGGACGCGGCAGAAGAAAGCATGAAATGTAGCAAAAATCACTGACCTGTTCCGGGTTCAAGTGCAGGTCAGTTTCAATTTTGTAAATACCTAGTTGCGTAATAGCTACACTGCTAGTATTGTTCGGCTACCAGTAGCACCCATTATTATAATCATTCAGAATTACTGTGCTAAGGACATCATAGAGATTGTAAAGTTCACATTTAACAAAATAGCAGAGACAGATATTCACAGGATTTTGTAACAGGGGGGAGGGAGCTAGAGCAGCAACACAAAAATAAGATGAGTCCGCCGATAATTAATAGTGTGTTAATATTAGAATTTTTAACAAAGATAGTCTGTACTAGTTTTGACATTAGTGCACTTTAGAAAAGTTTTAATACACAGTAAAAGGTTTTGATCAGTAAGGATTTTTAATGTTAAAAAAAAAAAAAAAAAGTCTTATGCTCACCAAGCCTGAATTTATTTGACCCAAAATACAGCAAAAACAGTAATGTTGTGAAATAATATTACAATTTAAAATAACCGAGTGCTATTTCAAGATATGTTAAAGATGAATTTATTATTTCTTAATGAGGATTTATTATTATTACTACGTTGCAAACAGAGTGATTTTTTTTCAGGTTTATTTGATGAATAGAAAGTTTATAGAAAGCATTTATCTGAAATAGAAGTATTTTGTAACATTATTAATGTCACCTTTGATCGATTTAAAGCATCCTTGCTAAATAAAAGTAATATTTAGCAAAGAGAAATACGAAATACGAACGAGTGAATGCTCTCAACACATAGTCTTTTGTTCATCAAGTACTTTCACTTCATATGCACTAAATCTCAGCCTCAACCCATTCAAAAGTACCAGTACTTGCATAGAAACCTATATGCATAGTAGCCAGAAATAAATGCAAATTTTAAAGAAAAACGTCAGACGTATTTAGAGGCTTTTGCATCAGATCTCTTCAAATATATTTTCCACAATTAGCCTAACTTAAATAATTTCTTCACACAATAGGCCACAAATTCAAAGATTTGACCAAAAACTGAGGTGCTTCTCTCAGCTTGCCGTCTTGCCTCCTGCTCATGTTTATCCTTCAACTTTTCTTCAGCTTTTTTAAGGGCCTCGCCTTCAAGTTGATTCCTCAGAGCTTCTGTCTCCCTCTGTCTCTGCTCCTCATTCTCCTTCAGGATACGTTGTTTCTCTTCCTCAATCGCTCTCTCAGCCCTTTCAAGCATCTCACTGGTGTAGTATTGACCACCATTCCCAGTGACCATTTTATCAATCTGGTCGAGCAACTGAGTGACCTGTTCAGGGTTTTGTTCTTTATTGTTGAACACATGGTATCGTCCACTGCATGTTTTGATGAAATTGAGCAGTTTTGGGTTGTCCCGCACAAATGTGTGAATGTTTTTGCCCTCCAGTCGATCTCCATGAGTGAACAGCGCCATGGTGTAATTGGAGGATTCCTCACCAAAAACAGCTTGAATAATTCTAACAGCTTCTGCTTCTTCATCTGTGAATCTGCCCAGCTGAACCACAACTAAGAAGACATGTGGACCAGGAGCAGAGAGAGGGATACAGAGTTTAATTCTGTTGACCACCTCATCTTCAGTCAGGCTGGTGTCAAAAAGACCTGGAGAGTCAATGACAGATACTTTTCTGCCATTTATTCTTGCATTATATTTTTCACACTCCCCGGTCACAGAGGAGGAGGATATCTCGGATTTAAAAAACTTTTCCCTCAAAATAGTGTTGCCTGTTGCACTTTTCCCCACACCTGTTTTTCCAACCAAAATAATCCTTAGCTCTTCACCTGGATGTTGCACTGTGCATTGAAAAGAATCATAGGTATTACATGTAATTCAGATGATAATCACTTGCTAATCATTATATACATATGTACACATTTTATACATATGTACTTTACCTATATCACTTGAATCATGAACTGAAACATGATGCTGATGATTTTGTTGACTAAGCATCTAGAAATATTAAACATTTGATCACATTTTTTCATATTTACAATTTACTTATACAATATGTCTTTTAAAAAAGGAATTTCAAACACATACCTGCACCAATATTGCGGCAGTGACACCTATTATGCCAAGCACTACCAGTATAATGAAGGAAGATGAAACCCATGATTTTGAGGTTGTTGATAACGGTCTAGGATGATTTTTGGTCTCCTCCATAACTGAGAAAGTATAGTAAAATTATTTATAATTGATTATCTATTATTCTTGCATTGACGTCTTAAAATATGAGTGTGTCCTAGGGTCTCTTAAAGTCCCACTATGGCCTAACACCAGAACATGCCACTGCATTTGTAATATGGATACAGACAGACACAGAGCCTCTTGGTACAATGCGTGAATTAAGGAAAGAAATGATAAATGTCATCTGCTTCTATCCCCTCCCGCATTACACATATGTGTTCATAACTTCATTAAAAAAAGTAAACGGCCAACAAACATTTCTGACTTGAAACCAAGGTTTATATATCTACATCATTTACACTGTGCATATGCTTCTTTTCCTTTTTTCTCCATTCTTTTTCTGTCTCTGTGATCTGATTTCAACACTGCAGTTAGTGGCTAATAACAACAGAAAAATAACTATTTTTCCCTTTCAGAAAATATAATGTCAACTTAAAAAAGGGTATTCAGTTTTTATAATTGATATAAAATGCAAGTTAAAACCTGCCCTTGATGTGGAGCTCATGAGAGTCTTGATCCTGCAGAGCCTGTTCTGTGCAATGTTTATTTTTCCTCTTCCTTATAATGGAGAGTTTCATTTGCATGTAGATTTCCCACCCCTTTTTATCTTTAACTCTGCCAGGAGTTAAAATAGCATGTATAAACCTAACCTATAGACTATTTGAAAATCAATTAAAAGAAATGTATACCTGTATGAAATATTATACTGTAGCCACTTTGGGCCAGCGGTTTGGAAAATGAATGAATGGGTAATTGTGACTTGTTGCTTAAGTAGAACAGTAAATAAGATATTTTAGTTGATACTGTAGTCCTTAGTGATTCATAAAATACAAGTCAGCTCATCTTTTTACATTAACAATGAAAAACTATAAAAACGTTCATGTGCACATCACCAGCTCATCGGTCTTTGGACCGGGTCTGAACTCTTTCCTCAGTTCAGTGTACTTTTGGAGGAACTGGAGCACTGAATTAGTGGACAAAAACCAGCTTCACAGGATCATATACGCCAGTAATTTGACTCATGTTGGCTCATGTCTGAAACTGAGTGAGCAACTTGTAGATCTGTACTGCTTGAGCCGCAAACAGTTTCAGACGGTTCAGTCCGATTTGGTGAACTGATTCAACTAGTTCACCAAAAAGAACCATTCAAAAGAATGATTAATGAACCGGGCATCACTCCGGACCGTTCATGAGGCTATGCATTAAAGGTAATAATGTTGTAAATAATGCTCAGTTTCTTGCACAGACCAATCTTCACTTCAAAAGACCTCAATATACTGTATCAGAACTGTGTTCCTTGGTATGCTTTTTTATTCTTAAATACAGGCAGCCACTGACTTGCATTTTATGAATCACCAAGGACCATGGTTTTTGCTAAAACTCTTTACTGTTCTACTCAAGAAAAACATCACCTACATCTGGGGTGGCCTAAGGATGAGTAAATTAACAGCATTGTTCTGGATTTTGTTTTTTATTGTTGAACATGTGGTATTGTCCACTACAAAGTTTTTATGAAACTAAGCAGTTTTGTCCTGCAGTTGATCTCCATGATGAGTGAACAGTGCCATGGTGTATGTGGAGGATTCCTCACCAAAAATTGTTTGGATGAATCACAACCAAGAAGGCATGTGGACCAGGAGCAGAGAAAGGAATACAGAGTTTAATTCTGTTGGCCACCTCATAGAGGAAAGTGTTGCATTTTTTCCCACCCCTATTTGTCCAACCAAATGAACCAAGAGCTCCACTTGGATGTTGCACTGTGCATTAAAAATAACTATATTACACACTCTCACAAAAAAAAAGGAACAAAACCGGTCACTGGGGTGGTTTTACCTTTTAAAATGGTACACTTTTGTACTTTCTTTACCTCTAAATGGTGCATATTAGTACCTTAAAGGGCCATATTAATACATAAAGTTAACTATTAGATTTCATCTCCCCCCCCACACCCCACACCCCCCCCCCCACTCAAACCCCCCCCCCCAAATAAAAATTTTCACAAACCCCCTCCCCCCCCAAAATTTCCAAACCAAAACTACTTAACATATTACATATTAGTACCTTTTGTACCATTTACCATTTTGTACCAGATTGATGACAGCCTTTGTACCATTTTTTTAAAAGTACAATGTATTTTAAATTGTAATCTCTCTTTAAGTGTATACACAAAAAATAAAATCATAGTTCAACATTTATAAGAATGATAAGGAAAAGTATATAATCTACACTTGTACAGTTTCATATACTGTTCAATACAGCAGTTGTGGACAGAAATTATATAATACCGTCAAGTCAAAAGCTAACTATTCTTAAGTTTAAACGAAGGCCAAAAATTGTGTTTCTAGATGTGCTTTTATTGTGACTTGCACAAAACAAGAATTTTCAAGTCTGGATGCCTGTTATGTGAAGTTTTCCAACCTTCAAATATACACTTCTGCTTCATATACAAACAAGTTTGTACTACACTCTCAGAAAAAAGGGTACAATTTTGTACTAAAGAAGGTACAAACCCTCGTCACTGGGGCAGTACCTTTTAAGGGTACAGAATTGTAACTTAATATAAAGGAACAAATTTGTACCATTCCAATTTGTACCTTAAATGACATGATTTGTACCATGGGGAACCAAAATGTGCCTTTTCATTTTTAAAACTTGTTGGTACAATATTGTACCTTCATCAAAGGTACAAATCTTGTCCTTTAAGGTACCACCCCAGTGACAAGCCCATTTGTACCTTAACTGTGGCAAATATGTTCCTTCAAGAGCTATTAAAGGCCATTTTCCTATTGAATAACATGCACATCCAACAACTGAAACCAAAATATTTTTTAATATCAGTAACTGCAAATACATATCAAATACACACAAGTGGTTGAACGGTAAAATATTTCTTTGTGT
This sequence comes from Sinocyclocheilus anophthalmus, assembly GCA_018155175.1. NCBI lineage: Eukaryota > Metazoa > Chordata > Actinopteri > Cypriniformes > Cyprinidae > Sinocyclocheilus > Sinocyclocheilus anophthalmus. Next base: position 83,804 of record JADLZN010011404.1, on the reverse strand, counting down.
AAATGCATCTTTTCAGATTACAATAAAGACTTTAAAAAATAACAGAGCATCACTTTAAAAAAAAAAGCTGCAAAACATTTCACAATACAATACAATTAAATGTTACAGTACATAAAATATAATTACACTAAAATGTTACATTATGTAACAAAACTAGAAAACGTTTCCCCCACTTTTCATCAAAGAGACATTTATAAGACATTTCATGTTCACCTTTTCACATTATTAACCTTTCTCATATCCCATTCACCAGAAGGCAAACATATGCTTTAATCCTATTTATTAATTACTTGACTATTTAACTTCTAACATAAACTCTTCATCTTGAGATTTGAAATGCCTTCTGCAGTTAATTTAGTTTTTCAGTAGCAACACTCACTGAGTTTTCACATGGGTCACATCAGAAAGTGATCAATATAAGAATTTGCTTACTGCTTTAATCAAAGAACTGACCCCTTGGATTAAGAATGGAAAATCATTCTGAGCTTGGTAACTTGCCAGCTGGTCATTTATTATTGTTTAACATTTTTAGTGCTTTTTCATAGGCCTCATCTTCAAGTTGAGCCCTCAGAGCTTTTATCTCCCTCTGTCTCTGCTCCTCATTCTCCTTCAGGATACGTTGTTTCTCTTTCTCAGTCGCTCTCTCAGCCCTTTCAAGCATCTCACTGGTGTAGTATTGACCACCATTCCCAGTGACCATTTTATCAATCTGGTCGAGCAACTGAGTGACCTGTTCAGGGTTGTGTTCTTTATTGTTGAACACATGGTATCGTCCACTGCATGTTTTGATGAAACTGAGCAGTTTTGGGTTGTCCCGCACAAATGTGTGAATGTTTTTGCCCTCCAGTCGATCTCCATGCGTGAACAGTACCATGATGTAATTGAAGGACTCCTCACCAAAAACAGCTTGAATGATTCTAACAGCTTCTGCTTCTTCATCTGTGAATCTGCCCATCTGTATCACAACTAAGAAGACATGTGGACCAGGAGCAGAGAGAGGGATACAGCGTTTCATTCTGTTGACCACTTCCTCTGAAGTCAGGCTGGTGTCAAACAGACCTGGAGAGTCAATGACGTATACATTTCTGCCATTTATAATTGCATACAATTTTTCACACTCTCCGGTCACAGAGGAGGATGATATCTCAGATTTAAAAACCTTTTCCCCCAGGATAGTGTTGCCTGTTGCACTTTTCCCCACACCTGTTTTTCCAACCAAAAGTATCCGAAGCGGCTCACCAGGATGATGCACTGAACAGTTAACGAGAATTATATCTTTTTTTTTTAAATCTTGTTTATATATTATATAATAGAGCAGTGTGTAAAATATAAGCAGAACATCTATAGATGATAATAAATAAATATCTTACCTATATCATCCAAATCCTGTTTTTGTTGCTTGAAGATCCTGTTTTTGTTGCTTGAAATACCTTTTATGACATTTGTCCACTTATACTGTACATGTCAAAAAGATAATCAGCTTAGAATGAAAACAGGACAAAGTATGAGTGCATATTTTAAGAGTATGTAAGCATACCTGAATTCCTATTGAAATAGCGGCAACAATTATACAAAGCATCAGTAGTATTGTAGAGAAAGATGAGTTCCAAGACTTTAAAGTCATTGTTGATGGTCTTAGAGAAATGTCCTGCACGGCTGTAGAGACGTGTAAAAATAGATAATTGGATAGATAGATAGATACAATATAGATAGATGAACGAGGCCATTTCATGTCATGAATTTGAAACTACATACAATTGTTATGCTAGTTTGCTAATCATAATTTGTATTGTATGAATTGTACACCAACTCTGTTTGCTACTGCTTTAAATCAAGCTTCATCTATAGCTATCCTAAACGGATGCCGCATCTCGATCACACAAAACACTGGACTTTTATTAAATAACTACTTAAATCCGCAGGCTTTCAGTGCAAATATAAGTTAATATAAACAGCTGAAGCAGCGATGAACGGGCCCTCGCACCCGGGCTCACCGCCAGCGGGCGTCTTTAGTAAGACTGCGAACGGCGAGCAATATGCATCTAAAGTGGTAAATGAAGGAGGAATATGTCATAGTTATTTATATGTGCCAATCTTCCTGCTGCCAGCTGGTGGCGCTATGACTATAACTGGATTTTGGCATGTAGATTTCTTCAGTCCAGCACTTTTATCAAACATATGAAATTTGGTGCAGATTGTACATGGTATGTTTGAGTTAGTGTAAAGCATGATGTGTCCTATTGACAACAGGTGGCGCTATGATTATAACTGAATATTGGCCTTTTGATTACTTCAGGCCATGACTCTTTCCAAATATGTGAAGTTTGGTGCAGATCGGACATTGCATGTTAAAGTTAGTGTAAATCAAGCCATTTCCTGTTGCCAGCAGGTGGCGCTATGATTATATTGGAATATTGGCCTTTAGATGTCTTCAGGCCATGACTCTTTGGTGCAAATTGGATATTGTATGTTTAAGTTAGTGTAAAACATGCCATTTCCTGTTGCCAGATGGTGGCGCTATGACTATAACTGAATATGGGCATGAAGATCTGTTCAGGTCAGGAGTCTTATCAAACATGTGAAATTTGGTGCAGATTGAACATGGTATGTTTAAGTTAGTGTAAAGCATGCCGTTTCCTGTTGCCAGCAGGTGGCGCTATGATTATAACTGAATATTGGCCTTTAGATGTCTTCAGGCCATGACTCTTTGGTGCAAATTGGATATTGTATGTTTAAGTTAGTGTAAAACATGCCATTTCCTGTTGCCAGATGGTGGCGCTATGACTATAACTGAATATGGGCATGAAGATCTGTTCAGGTCAGGAGTCTTATCAAACATGTGAAGTTTGGGGTAGATCGGACATTGCATATTTAAGTTAGTGTAAAACAAGCCATTTCCTGTTGCCATCAGGTGGCGCTATGATTATAATGGAATATTGGACTTCAGATGTGTTCAGGCCAGTACTGTTATTGAACATGTGAAGTTTGGGGAAGATCGGACATTTTATGCCTGAGTTACAACAACTTTTATTCCCATGGCGAGACATCGAAATTTGTCACGGCGCCATGGACACGTCCTTTAACGAAAACTCAAGATCTTCACAACTTAACATCTTAAAGGCCTTTAGATCAGACTGACCAAAAAAAAAATGTTGATGTCATTAAATTTCTAGGAGTAGTTCGTTACAGCGTAAAACATGTCACTTCCTGTTGTCAGCAGGTGGCGCTATGACTATAACTGAATATGGGCATGTAGATCTGTTCAGGTCAGGAGTCTTATCAAACATGTGAAATATGGTGCAGATTGAACATGGTATGTTTGAGTTAGTGTTAAGCATGATGTGTCCTATTGCCAACAGGTGGCGCTATGATTATAACTGAATATTGGCCTTTAGATGTCTTCAGGCCATGACTCTTTGGTGCAAATTGGATATTGTATGTTTAAGTTAGTGTAAAACATGCCATTTCCTGTTGCCAGATGGTGGCGCTATGACTATAACTGAATATTGGCATGTAGATCTGTTCAGGCCAGGACTCTTATCAAACATGTGAAGTTTGGTGCAGATCGGACATTGCATATTTAAGTTAGTGTAAAACAAGCCATTTCCTGTTGCCATCAGGTGGCGCTATGATTATAATGGAATATTGGACTTCAGATGTGTTCAGGCCAGTACTGTTATTGAACATGTGAAGTTTGGGGAAGATCGGACATTTTATGCCTGAGTTACAACAACTTTTATTCCCATGGCGAGACATCGAAATTTGTCACGGCGCCATGGACTCACTACTTTACAACACGTAATAAACCACCAGCGTCTTCCACAATCTCTAAACATTCGTTAAAGGCCTTTAGATCAGATCCTGACAAAAACAAAAATGGTGCTGTATTAAAGCTTCTAGAGTAGGTAGTTACCAACGTTAAAACATGTCATTCCTGTTGGCAAAGGGGGGGGGCCCAGGTGGCGCTATGACTATAATGAATTGGAAATGTAGATCCCTTCTTTCCCCATTGTTCTGTTCAGGTCAGGAGTCTTATCAAACATGTGAAATTTGGTGCAGATTGAACATGGTATGTTGAGTTAGTGTAAAGCATGATGTGTCCTATTGCCAACAGGTGGCGCTATGATTATAACTGAATATTGGCCTTTAGATGTCTTCAGGCCATGACTCTTTGGTGCAAATTTGATATTGTATGTTTAAGTTAGTGTAAAACATGCCATTTCCTGTTGCCAGATGGTGGCGCTATGACTATAACTGAATATGGGCATGAAGATCTGTTCAGGTCAGGAGTCTTATCAAACATGTGAAGTTTGGGGTAGATCGGACATTGCATATTTAAGTTAGTGTAAAACAAGCCATTTCCTGTTGCCATCAGGTGGCGCTATGATTATAATGGAATATTGGACTTCAGATGTGTTCAGGCCAGTACTGTTATTGAACATGTGAAGTTTGGGGAAGATTGGACATTTTATGCCTGAGTTACAAAAGCTTTTATGCCCGTGGCGAGACATCGAAATTTGTCACGGCGCCATGGACTCATCCTTTAACGAAAACACAAGATCTTCACAACTTAACATCTTAAAGGCCTTTAGATCAGACTGACCAAAAAAAAAATGTTGATGTCATTAAAGTTCTAGGAGTAGTTCGTTACAGCGTAAAACATGTCACTTCCTGTTGCCAGCAGGTGGCGCTATGACTATAACTGAATATTGGCATGTAGATCTGTTCAGGTCAGGACTATTATCAAACATATTAAGTTTGGAGCAGATTGGACATTGTATGTCTGAGTTATAGCAACTTCCTTTTTCATGGCGAAACATCGAAATTTGTCACGCCGCCATGGACACGCCCCTTGATGAAAACTCAAGATCTTCGCAATTTAACATCGCAAAGGCCTTTAGATTATACTGAACAACTTTGGTGTTCATCTGAATTAATCTCTAGGAGGAGTTCGTTAAAATACAACGTCTGAAAATGGCAAAAATTACACACAATTTGCAGAGAAAATTAAAAATAACCGACTTCCTGTTGGCTTTCGGATTTTGCTCCGATATACTTTTTTGTAGGTATTGGTGTGTTACATATGTGTTCCGATTTTCGTACATGTACGTGAAACGTAGCTCGATGCGCACTCCTTTGAAAATTTGTAGATGGCGCTATCGAGCCATTTTGCCACACCCGATTAAATATTGGCTTTTAGACGTGTTCAGGCCAGGACTCTTATCAAAAATGTGAAGTTTGGGGCAGATTGGACATTGCATGTCTGAGTTATAGCAACTTCCTTTTTCATGGCGAAGCATCGAAATTTGCCAGGCCGCCACGGACACGCCCTTCGATGAAAACTCTAGATCTTCGCAATTTAACATCGCAAAGGCCTTTAGATTACACTGCCCAGGTTTGGTGTTGATCTGAATTAATCTCTAGGAGGAGTACGTTAAAATACAACGTCTGAAAATGGAAAAAATTACACACAATTTGCAGAGAAAATTAAAAATAACCGACTTCCTGTTTGGATTCGGTTTTCGTACAAGAAGACTTTTTTGTAGGTATTGGTGTGTTACATGTGTGTACCGATTTTTGTACATGTACGTGAAAAGTAGCTCGAGGGGCACTCCGTTGAAAGAGAATAGGTGGCGCTGTCGAGCCATTTTGCCACACCCACTTCTGAAACCCATATAAGATGTAAATTTTCGCCACTTCTGAGGCGTGTGCAAAGTTTCATGACTTTTTGAGCATGTTTAGGACCTCAAAAATGCGATCGATCTTGGAGAAGAATAATAATAATAATAATAATAAACGGAGCAGATACAATAGGGTCCTCGCACCACCGGTGCTCGGGCCTAATAAACCATTCTTACTCACTTTTGAATGAAGAGCAAATAGTGCAAATAGCTAGACGAAAACTAGGTTTCGTTTTACTTTCCTGCCCATGAGAATTACTAGCCTTGCTTCACAGGAAGGGTTGTCTGGTGTAGACTACCATCTATAGGAGACAAGACGCCACTGCATGATAATAAGATTTATCAATCAGTAAAGCAGCACGTCTTATGGATGTGTATGGGAGGCTATTGTTTTGTATTTTACATATACAGAATGACACGGGGTGAAACTCTTATGCAACATTTTCTTTGCAACTTGTTTCCGGTTTCTCTGCAAAGAGTGCATGTGACGTCAGAGTGTCACAGACACTGGAGAGAGCATGATATAGGCAGATAACTCCTTGAAAGGACAGACATGTAGCCCAGTTAGTTAAAAAAATACCTTTAAATGTCCATGTGACAGGAAAAGTTTGAATATTGAATATTTTTCTCAGCTTCCTTTACCAAAAAGTAGTATACTTCAAGTGTCTTTAGTTAATATCAGGGTAGTAAAGTTCAGTATATTTTTAGGTTTATACAATATTTTTGTAGGTAAGTATACCAATTAAGTTGTTCGTTGTATGTGTTATTTATCGTTATAGTAGCTTTTTCAGGTTTTTTTTTTTTTTTTTTTTTCTCTTTTGATCTTTTTATATTAGTGTTTATACTTTGTAATGTAAATGTTGCCGTACCTATATTCACTCTCCCTTTATCACATTCATTGGGACTAAAATTGAGTTGCGTCCCACTTTTTATAATATATACTTTTTTTTCTTATAAAAGTATACTTGTTTTAAGGTGGGTATTACTCTTTTAAGGATTTAACCAGGGTGGCCTTCTGAAACCTTGAGTGTCGTTACACAACTAGTTCCCCCCCTGTCCGTTTACTTCCCCCCTCCCCCCCAAAAGTGTTCCCCAGTTACGTTCCCTGTACCTTTCTCGTCCTTCGCCTTGCAACTATACTAAAAAGTGGAACTCTAATAGGCAATAGAGTAGGTTTATAATTTAAATTACTTGTGTAGCAATTTTTTTTTAGTACACTCTTTTGAGTATATAGAGTCTCTCGGTGGGTAAAAACCCTGGTTTTTCAGATGTTAGGTACTAGTAGTAGTTTTTATACTACAAAAGTATAAATCGAATCGTTTTTCTTTAATGGCGTTGGAGAAATTTACATAATACTTTTTAATATTTCATACTATGTCTCTATTTAGGTATTAATTTGTTTATATTTTGTTACATGAATATCTGAAAATACAAATCATCAAAAGAACAGGGTATCTGGTTGTAAACAAATACATTTTATTCTAGCTTCATGCATTATTTTTTTTAAACACTTGAATGTGGATAAGTTTCATAAATTAAAAAATAAAGAAATTAACAACATTTTGAACAAAAAGCTGAAAAAAAGATTATGAATTGGATTCAAAATGATAATCAAAACGTAGATATTTTATTTATTTAGATGTAGAGAATTATTTTTAAATAGATAAAAGTCGTACATCAACACCCCCAAGCGCTTGGACAGAGTTTTTCATTTTTAAAGACCCTTCTTCACCTTGTGTTCTGACAATTTTATTCCATAAATGTATTACACAGTTTTTGACTGCATTGTTTTTTATGTACTGATTGATAGGGGCTTAGATACATGTTGGTGGGAAGCAGCTGTTGTTGTTTCGGTTATTCTTCACTTTGTGTTTTTTGGAAGGAAATTTTCTTACAGAAGATGTGTGCTACTAGCGCACCTGACAGTTTTATAACAATTTGAAAAAAAACACGGATTCTAGGAGCAACAATTTATAGCTTAGAATATATTCTCGCTTTGCTAAAGTTTTAAGTCCACGTTATACTTTAAAAGGTCATTTTAAAAGTAAAGTATATTTCTTTGAGAACTACATATAAAGTATAAAGCGCATTTCTGATCACCCGTACATAAAAAAAGTAGACCTAAAACGGCACTTTCCTATTTTAGTTTAATACGAAGTAAGAAGTATTATGACTAATAGCCACACTGAAAAAATAAACTTCTTTTTCGTAGGGTTGGCGATCATGCCCATCCATCCTTCTCCTGCCTGTTAATATTCATTTTAAGAGTTTTCTTTTGCATTTTTTTTTTTTTCAGAAGTTCTCATCAAGGCGTAGTCTCAGAGCTGTTTTCTTTCTGTCACTCTGCTCCTCTTTCTATTTCAGGAAGTTTGCAATTTTTTTACGCCCTCAGTCAGCTGACTTGAATGTGAAAATCTTATTGGTTTCTCGTATTGTGCCAACCATTCCATGTACAGTGACTATTTTTTCAATCTGTAAATAAAAACAATCCTTAGAATGACCTGTTTAGGATTTTTGTTTCTTCCTTATATAAATGGAAATCTTTTCCACTGCAAGTTTTGCATGTTGATTTGTGAAAACTGAACAGTTGGGGCGTTACACACAAATGTGACTTGGAAACTCGTTTGTCCTCCAGTGATCTACATGAGCGGCCCAGTGAACAAGTTCCCATTGTGGATGTGGAGGAGTTCCTCACCAATGTTTTTTTGTAATAATTCTCTAAAATGCTATGTTCATCTGTATATCTGCCCAATTTGAATACAACCTAAGAAGACACTCACACCCTGTGTGTTGTGGACCAGGAGCAGAGGAGTTTAAGATGAGAGCAGAGAGAGGAACATAGCGTTTAATCCTGTCAATTACTTAATCTACAGTTAGGCTGGTATCAAACAGACCTGGAGAGTCAAGGACGAATACTTTTCTGCCTTTTATTTGTTTCATTATATTTTTCACATTATCCAGTCACAGAGGAGGAACTCTCTGATTTAAAATGTTTGTAACAAACATATTGATGATGAAACAGATGTTATACCCAAGTCCAGCTATCCGTGCAGTGTGCAGGACCTCGTCATTAGTGTGGGGAACAATAGGGGGGCTCAGCTTGACCACCAAGAATGAAACGTAATACAGAGCAGCCACCCCAAGCAGGTTCGTCTGCCCTGTCCTCCTTCCGCATAATCTGAAACTTGGACAGTTTTCTAACATGACCAAGAAGTGAAATACATTCAGATGAGCACTTCCAGAGCGGAGCGCAGTTAGCACCCCAGATCATTTGATTGTGGCCCATTCCATCAGAGACATTTCCAGGCTCGGATTGGCCACCACCACCACACAACAGCATCGGCCAAAACCATGTTTCCCTTTTTCCTGAGACATGGATGAAGTTGGATGAATGAAATATGGAAGTTGGTCATCTAATTTTTAAAAGGATTACGAACACATTTGATGTTGTATAATGAGGCTTCGGAGGGCATTTTGTTAGCATGGCAAGACAAGTCAAAACCACGTGGCAAGCTGTTGTCTCGTTTGCAAGTTTTGCAAGTTTTATTTGTGTAAATGTAACTTATTATAATTTGGATCCTTGCAGCTTACAATTACTACAAAAGGCTGGTTCCCCAGTACTTCACAAAACCATTGTAGAGGACAGCAGTCAAACAGGGTGGCAATTCCCTTTCACATTTGTGGAGAGAAAGGGAGAACAGAAAGGAAGTAACAAGGAAAGATGGATGAGAGAACAGAAAAAAGCTAATGGGCTCCCTTCTCTCCTCCCTCCCCATTTTCAGGACCTTCTGTACAGACTTCAGGACATTCATCTTTAAGGCTCTTAGATCTGTGTGTTCCAGAAAAGAACCTTCTCAGTGCTCCAGGAGTTCAGCAATCCATAGTACTTCATGTTCAAGACTGTTTAAATAGAAATCAACTCCTTCATCCCACTGCAACATGGCCCAGCACAACCAGTGGATGACGCCGGGTGCGGTTTTGATTGGGGACACAATATCAGACAATAATTGAACCAGACGGACGAGGTAAGTTAAATTTCACCTCTCGTTCTTTACCAACATCCTTTCCAGAGACATTGGAATTAAATAGTAAGAAGGAAAGAGATGTTTACTTCTAATCATTATCACACTAGATTAAGTGACATGGAACCAAACTTGCGATCGTTATTTGAGGGTGGTGTAAACTGTGTTTTTTGTTCGTGTGTGAGAGAACTACTACATCAGTGGTACCTGCCAATTATTTCATCAGTGATGCCCAATTTCCATTATGCCCATCCATTATCCATACATTTACGGCACTCATTTCCGGAATTCAAATCTGCAAATAGCCTTCAAATAGCAAAGGATGCCTATTATTCCAAAATATAAATCTGATCAAACTATCTTATCAAACAAGTTTATCAAAATATTTCTACACTAAACCTACGATTACATAATACACTCTCTGTGATGTACTTCGTTGATCCCTCTTATGTGAAAGGTTTGATCTTCCTTTTCTCTATAAGGGAGAGTTTGAGAGTAGAGAGGTTGGTTTTTAGACTAAAATATTAAATATGTAAATTATGTTACAAATAATATTTTAAATTCCTTGTGTTGTTTTAAGGATTCATTCGCAACCAAAACCTTATACAGTAAAGTAAGACAAGTACTTGAGGTCACAAGGTGTGTGTGTGTATATATATATATATATATATATAGTAGGATCTCACACACACAAAAAAATCTCAAGTACAACTTATATAGAACACAAAAAATGAAAGCAGTCCTTCACATTTATATAGAGCTTGCAATAAAAGAGACATTTCTCAGACATTTTACTTACACCTTCATATACCCACCTTCAAATTATTAAACTTTAATATTCACCAGAATGTACAGCGTAAACATGCTTTGTTTCTATTTATTAATAACTCTTTGTAAAGTAAATTTCAAATATACAATCTATAAATCATGAGATTTTTCTATACCCTCTTTCCCTAGCCACATGGTCCGTTTTCACTTAGGTCACCAGAAGAATTTGAAGAATTTGCTTAATGCTTTAATCAAAGAACTGACCAAGTGGATCAAGAATGGAAGGTCAATCTCTGCTTGGATTCTTGCCACCTCTCCATATTTATTGTTTAACTTTACTAATGCTTTCTCATAGGCCTCATCCTGAAGTTGAGTCCTCAGAGCTTCTATCTCCCTCTGTCTCTGCTCCTCATTCTCATTCAGGATACGTTGTTTCTCTTCCTCAATCACGCTCTCAGCCCTTTCAAGCATCTCACTGGTGTAGTATTGACCACCATTCCCAGTGACCATTTTATCAATCTGGTCGAGCAACTGAGTGACCTGTTCAGGGTTTTGTTCTTTATTGTTGAACACATGGTATCGTCCACTGCATGTTTTGATGAAACTGAGCAGTTTTGGGTTGTCCCGCACAAATGTGTGAATGTATTTGCCCTCCAGTCAATCTCCATGAACAGTACCTTGATGTAAATAAAATCGTGCTCTACAATATTTCTATGTATAAATCTCTGACAGACACTATCAGTCAATTACTGTGTGCATAGTTAGTAAGCATGCTGACCCCATCCATAGCAACAAGGTCAACCCCGCCCTTACTCTTAGCTTAAAGGGTTAGTTCAACCAAAAATGAAAATTCTGTCATTAATTACTCACCCTCATGTCATTCCAAACCCGTAAGACCTTCGTTCATCTTGGAACACAAATAAAAAATATTTTTGATGAAAATGTTTGTGAAATGTGAGAGCTTTCTGACCCTGCATAGACCGCAACGCAACTGTAATGTTCCCAGGTCCCAGGAAACGTAGTAAGGACATTGTTTTTTTTTTTTTAAAACACAGCCAGGCAACATCAGTGGCTCAACTTCAGTTTTGCAAAGCTGTGAGAATACGTTTTGAGCACAAAGAAAACAAAAATGACATAATTTGTTCAACAATTCTTCTCCCCCGACTTACGTCTTCCGCAATTTTAAAGAGTATCACAATGCATACGCACGTTTTCCCCTAAACAACGCTGATTACGTCGATTATGCTCTTGGGTACTCTCCAAAATGGAGGAAGATCCCCCCTCCTTAAGCGGGGGCGGAAGAAGAACAACGGTCCTCCCGTGTGGAACAACCTGAGGGTGAGTAATTAATGACAGAATTTTCATTTTGGGTGAACTAACCGTTTAAGACTTCTCTCTAGTCCTTAGTAAAAGTTTGTCTCAGCAGCTTTGTGAATTGGTTTTAAGAGAAAACTCTTAGCTAAAAACTTTTACTGCTATTTAGGAGAACTCTTAGTGGTAAGATAAAATGTTTTGTGAATACGGGCCCAGATCTCTGTGTGGAGCATTGGCTGTCAGACTCCTTGTGCAAACAAAAATCTCACTGGATTATTGTGTTATAATCATTTTGGCCACCACTGTAGATCATCAACGTTGTAAACATTTAACAGGTCAAAGCTTTATTGGATTTTCATAGTAGTATAAAGATTTAAAGTCTGCGTCTGAGACCATACAAATCAATATATATATATATTTGAAAAAGCAGGGGGGGGAATTATTCATCTAAAATAAATGATGATCAAAAATAAATAAAGGCATGGTATTAGTTTCCTAGTTTTATTGTGATTTTCATGTAATAAAAAGCTAAATACTGTTAGTAGCCTATTAATAAACAGAATTGACGTTGACACTTTTTGAGCATTCTGGTATTATTTAACTAAGTTACTATCATATTTTAAAAAAGTAAGATACTGCGATTCTCTTTGCAAATGTGCTTGTGAGAATCTCCTACTAAGCCATATTCTTCAACTTAAATTACATGTGGAACGACGCTGGTTATTAGTGTTTCGCAAAAACAGCTTGTGTAGGTCAGTGGAAACAGGCACATATACAGCCGCAGCGCTGTGTGTCGCTGCTGAGCTCGTCTGCGGCTTTATCTCGACTTAAAGGAGACGCAACAAAGAGCGACAGCAGTGGGCCCTGCTAACAGCGTGGCTTACTATAGCTTTAAGAACTTAAAATAGGGTCTGGGTCTTTAAAATTAATTTTGCAGTTATTATAGAGATGATAGACTAAGTTTTCTATTTATACAACTTACATTTGTGTACAAGGTTTGCAAAGAGAAGTAAGAGCGTCCATTGAAATATGTTTGACAATTGGATCAGTGCCTTTAGCAACCCAACATTTTTCACATTTTATGCCTCCTGTTTATTTGAAGCCGTTGCATTTTGTTGAGCATTTTTGAGGCGTCCTGGAGTACGAGAAAACAGGTTTAGCGGTGATGGAGCCGCAGCTCTCGAACAACAAAGAGGAGGTGGAGAATGAGGCGGCCCTGGAGAAATCCGCGGGGCAGAGTACCTCATCCACCCCGTGCAGGGCATTCAGAGGACGGGGCGACGGGTGTCTGACGACCGAAGGGACTTGCCCACCCGAGACAAACGGAGCTGCGCCGAGCGTGGCGGGATCCGGGCGGGTTTTACGGGACAGGTCAACGCGAGCTATTCCCGTGTGGAGGCAGAGCGATATCGGGGAGGACCGAGGTGAAGTGACACGCGACGCTGCGGCGAATCGCCGGAGGAAAGCGAAATGCCCGCGGCGCAGGAAGAGCGCAGCAGCCGCTCAGGGTTCATCTTATGCGGCCAGAGAGTTCAGCGGCGAGTGTGACCTTCCGGATGAGTATGTGCGCCTTTTGAGTCTCTAATATACATGAGATGTTTTAGAGCACAATAACAAGGCCTCGCTTGTGCAGGTCCTAATAATAAGGCATGGCATTTCTGTGCTAATTTCACACATTTAGGCGTGATGCTGACAGACTGCAGTGTTTACGTTTGCAATAGTGAAAGCAGATGTGTTTCTAAGAGAGTAGTTAGGCAAAATAAATCACGCTCTCTTTGACACTGAAAGGATGATCTGAAAGATGAGACGTGATAAATAAATCAGCCTGTTTCTCCGTCTTATGACAGGTTTGAAGAAAACAAGGATGCGCTGGTTAATCGAGGTACTTTAAATGGCATTTATTTTGTTAATGAGCATCTAAAGGAGGCTGTATATGGCCAGCCGTTTTATTAGTTTTCTGTCATTTCTATTTAAAAAAACTTGACTATTCCAAAAGTGACTATTCATTAGAAACTAGTACGTATTCTAATAGTTACATTTGAATTATGAATAACAATTATTAAATTGAATTGTTATTGTTAACAAAGAACGTTTTTGCCATTAAATTCTGTGAAGCTTTATGACTGAAGTATACCAAGTATAGTATAGATATCAAGTATTCACTTTCGACTACTGTGTTACAGTTTGGCTAGTAACTATTAGGTTCTAGTACTTTATTTCTTTGTAACTAGTGACTTTCCCCAATAGTAACCATCTATTTTAGCTTTACGGGTAGTTATTTATTTGATATACTAGTACCTGTATTATCATAAACAATGACTAGTCAGAATAGCTGCTGTATAGTTCAAATTAAACCTGTTACTACTAGTTATAATTGGGACACAATTTACAGGTGCATCTCAATAAATTAGAATGTCGTGGAAAAGTTCATTTATTTCAGTAATTCAACTCAAATTGTGAAACTCGTGTATTAAATAATCAATGCACACAGACTGAAGTAGTTTAAGTCTTTGGTTCTTTTAATTGTGATGATTTGGCTCACAGTTAACAAAAAAAACCCCAATCACTATCTCAAAAAAATTTAGAAGATCGGTTGACATGCCAATCAGCCCCCTAATTTCAACCTCCAAAACACCTGCAAAGTCCGAGCCTTCAACAATGGTACTCTCAGGTGGTTCACTAGCTAAAAAATCACGGGGAAGACGCTGATTGACAGTTGTCCCGAAGGAGAAGACAACTAAGTGACAACCGTCCAAGGTTCAACAAAACGCCAACAAACATTCATTGCCAAAGAGGGCTGTTAAACAGAGTGTGTATCAGCAGTAACAGAAAGTTGAGTGGCAAGCGAAAAAGGTGGAAGGAAAAAGATGTACAACCAACCGAGAGTACCTCAGCCTTATGAGGATTGTCAAGTAAATTCGATTCAAGAATTTGAGTGAATTTCAAAAGGAATGGACTGAGGCTGGGGTAAAGGCATCAAGAGCCACCACACACAGACGTGTCAAGGAATTTTGGTTACAGTTGTCGTATTCCTCTTGATAAGCCACTCCGAACCACAGACAATGTCAGAGGCGTCTTACATGGGCTAAGGAGAAGAAGAACTGGACGGTTGCCCAGTGGTCCAAAGTCCTCTTTTCAGATGAGAGCAAGTTTGTATTTAATTTGGAAACCAAGGTCCTAGGGTCTGGAGGAAGGGTGGAGAAGCTCATTGCCCAAGTTGCTTGAAGTCCAGTGTTAAGTTTCCACAGTCTGTGATGATGTGGGGTGCAATGTCATCTGCTGGTGTGGGTCCATTGTGTTTTTTGAAAACCAACGTCACTGAACCCATTTACCAAGAAATTTTGGAGCACTCCATTCGTCCTTCTGCTGACCAGCTTTTTGAAGATGCTGATTTCATTTTCCAGCAGGATTTGGCACCTGCCCACACTGCCCACACTACTTTCCAGAAGGCCAACAATTCACTAAAATGTTTTTATTGGTCTATGAAGTATTCTAATTTGTTGAGTGAATTGGTGGGTTTTTGTTAAAGGTGAGCCAAAATCATCACAATTAAAAGAACAAAAACTACTTCAGTCTGTGTGCATTGAATTTATTTAATACACGAGTTTCACAATTTGAGTTGAATTACTGAAATAAATGAACTTTTCCATGACATTCAAATTTATTGAGATGCACCTGTATTAGTAAGTAGGTACTAGTGTGTATTTAATTAGTACTTGTAAAACTGGAATCGAGACCAGCAGCCATGACTGCTGGCAACCATTGGAATACAAACTATATAGAACTATAAAATAGGTAGTGAATAGTTATCTGAATATCTGTAACTACAATAAGGCTCACTTTAACATTAGTTAACATTCATCGATCTCAGTTAGTATAAATTTAAATATTTACTAATACTGTACATTATTAAAATTAAAGGCTTTATATGTTAATATTATTTTATGGGCCTGAGCTAATATGAATGAATAATGAACAGTTGTACTTTTGTTAAGTAATGTTAACAAAGTAGTAAATGTGTTAAGGAACCTTATTGTAAAGTATTACTTAATATTTAAGTCACATTGCCATAGAATTCTTTGGCAAAAATCGCAATATGTAACCAGTAAGAGCTAGTTATTATTGGGATATTGACTATTAGCAAAGAAATACATACTAGTATTTAATGAATATGTACTAGTGACAAACTGAATAGATGTACTCACTTTAGGAATAAGTACTAGTATCTAACATACTAATAATTAAAAGTACAAAAACCTATAAAGAGATACTTGTTAGTTTTAAGGAATAAATGCTAAAGCAGTTTGCCTTAGGATGTGATCTGATTCTGCTTCATGTGACTGTGTTCTCTTCCAGCGGCCCGCGGCAGACAGGTGCGCTCAGGGGCCCGCACCTGCCGGGGCTCGCCTAGGACTGTGTTTAAAATTGAACCAGAAATGGACATTGACTATGGTACGCTGCTGAGCTTTTAATGTAGTAGACTGAACAGGTCCACTACAAATGCTTGATCAAATACACACCACAAAAATATATAAATAACTATAATGGTTGCAAATTTTGCTTGCAGTGGAGGCCAATAAAGCAGTCGAAAAGACAGGAACAAGGTGATTGCACATTTATCATGAGAACACATGGACACTTTCTCATGAAAGACCCCATGAAATCAAAGTTGGAGTTTTGTGTTTTATATGCATTTAATATGCATAGCATTTCTATTCCATGAAAAAATGGGCCAAAACTATCTTGCATTACCTAATGTGTTCAAATTTCTGTCCTCCATTTAGCAAAAGCCGGTAGTGCATCTTCATTTACGCTGTGACGTCAACTTAAGGCTATTGGCTGTTTGTTAAAAAAAAAAAGACAAGACCAGTTTCAATACTGGAAAAAAACAGTGCTCGTCAAGCCATTTTGTGGGGTCTTTGAAGACACTGATGGCTGCTAGTGTTTTGGAGTTGGTCTAACAAGCCCTATGTTTGTTAACTGCCATATTTTAGTGTGGAGAAAAAGGAAGAGGAGAGCATGGATGATGATGTTATAGAAGAGGAAGAGTGTCCATTTGTGGATGATCCAAATGATGAAACCTACCGACCCCATTCACACAGGTAATGTTGTACCTTGTGTACATATACTGATTGTAGTCATTTGGAATTGACATTAATATGGCTTGAACGTTGTTAAAACCTCTTAGAAATGACAGACATCTGATGTTGTGTTATAGCATGATTACAGTAATCAGTTAATGATAAAATGAAAGTTATTAATTATTCAGACTATCACGGAAAACCTGTAAATATCAGGGAATTATAAAATTGTGATTTCCAGGCTAAGAAAAGTAATTGAAATATCATTAAAAGGTCACCATAAAGACAATTTCTATATAAAACAGTAGTTTTTCTAGTCATGGTCATCAAAAGCACATTTCTGTTTGTGAGAAAATTGTCAGTTCTTTGTTGATTATGCATGCCTTTTGTTAAGCATTGAAGAAAAGTTCTGTAATTATTGTATGGAAATACTAAGGGTGTTGGGTGGTGTTCTAAATATGCATGCTGTAAGTGTCCCGCTTAATGTAGCATGTACAATGATACTGCCTAGAGTGTCTTGATGAATAATCTAACCCTGTAAAGTTATTGCATTGGTGCTTTGCATACATGTATGTTTTCTTTAAGAAAATTTAAATAGAGTGATTAAAAAAATATGGAAAGATTTAGAAACACTGCTTTATTATTTCAGTCGTGTATTAGATTATGTATGCTGATTATGGCATGTTGCCAATGTTTTTTTTGTTCAACAGTGAGGAAGAAGACACCGTCAGCAGTGATGAAGATGCATTTAGAGATGATGCGAATGACCAGAGCTATGATCCTAAGTATGAGAAGTGTGTTTTTCTGTGTGTCTTCTAAATGTCTCGTCTCCTATGCCTTCTACATTTCTGTTGTATTTCTGTACAGGGAAATTCCTAAATTGAGACGCAGACCCCATACTAGACTGACGGAGAAGAAAGACAAAGCTACAATGCAAGAGACTGCAACAGAGCAAGAGACCGAGATAAAAACTGAGGGAGGGGAGAGCACAGATGTGCAGACCGCTGCTGAAGTTGAGGAAGGTGCCGAGCCACCCAGGAAGTGAGTCAGTGATGTTGTTTTGCATGTTTGTGATGGAAACACAACTTGACACCCCTGCAACAAAATGTTTACTCATTAGGTTTACAGTCTCACTCACACATTCTCACTTAAACACTGATAAACAAATATTAACCATCAGACTTTCTTGTTTTTTGTCTTAGAAGAGGGCGAAGAAGGAAAGATGATAAAAGCCCTCGTCTTCCCAAAAGAAGGTAACAAAGCATCTCACATTGAATGCTGAAAACAGTCCTAAAACATGAGTAGAGCTCTATCCATCTCCCTTTTTATTTAGAATACAAAAATTTGCATGACTATTTATATATTAAATAAACTAATATATAATTTTTTTTGTAGTATTGCTGGCTGGAAAGTGTTTACAAAGCGTTGGTACAAAAGTCTGAATTCTGGGATCCTTTAAAAAAAAAAAAAAACTCACTGAAATTTATAATAGGTCATGGAAATTCATTGAAATTTCTATAGTCATTACTTTTTATATATATTTTTTTGGTCTAAAAAAAATGCTGTGTTTAGTGCAAAAAAAAATTGTAGTTCTCACAAACCAATGAAAAAATCATGGAAAATTAAAATTCATCGCAAGTTGCACTCTTGATACTGGTATACTAATATAACAGGTATGATATATTACAGGTGCATCTCAATATATTAGAATGTCGTGGAAATGTTCATTTATGTCAGTAATTCAACTCAAATTGTGAAACTCGTGTATTAAATAAATTCAATGCACACAGACCGAAGTAGTTTAAGTCTTTGGTTCTTTTAAGTGTGATGATTTTGGCTCACATTTAACAAAAACCCACCAATTCACTATCTCAACAAATTAGAATATGGTGACATGCCAATCAGCTAATCAACTCAAAACACCTGCAAAGGTTTCCTGAGCCTTCAAAATGGTCTCTCAGTTTGGTCAAGGCTACACAATCATGGGGAAGACTTCTGATCCGACAGTTGTCCAGAAGACAATCATTGAAACCCTTCACAAGGAGGGTAAGCCACAAACATTCATTGCCAAAGAAGCTGGGTGTTCACAGAGTGCTGTATTCAAGCATGTTAACAGAAAGTTGTGGAAGGAAAAAGTGTGGAAGAAAAAGTTGCACAACCAACCGAGAAAACCGCAGCATTATGAGGATTGTCAAGCAAAACCGATTCAAGAATTTGAGTAAACTTCACAAGGAATGGACTCATGAGGATGGGGTCAAGGCATCAAGAGCCACCACACACAGTCGTGTCAAGGAATTTGGCTACAGTTGGCGTATTCCTCTTGTTAAGCCACTCCTGAAACCACAGACAACGTCAGAGGCGTCTTACCTGGCTAAGGAGAAGAAGAACTGGACTGTTTTCCAGCAGGATTTGGCACCTGCCCACACTGCCAAAAGCACCAAAAGTTGGTTAAATGACCATGGTGTTGGTGTGCTTGACTGGCCAGCAAACTCACCAGACCTGAACCATGGACATTTTTTTTGTCAAGAGGAAAATGAGAAACAAGCGACCAAAAAATGCAGATGAGCTGAAAACCACTGTCAAAGAAACCTGGGCTTCCAAACCACCTAAGCAGTGCCACAAACTGATCACCTCCATGCCACGCCGGATTGAGGCAGTAATTAAAGCAAAAGGAGCCACTACCAAGTTTTGAGTACATGTACAGTAAATTAACATAGTTTCCAGAAGGCCAACAGTTCACTAAAAAAAATTGTTTTATTGGTCTTATGAAGTATTCTAATTTGTTGAGATAGTGAATTGGTGGGTTTTTGTTAAATGTGAGCCAAAATCATCACAATTAAAAGAACCAAAGACTTAAACTACTTCAGTCTGTGTGCATTTAATTTATTTAATACACAAGTTTCACAGTTTGAGTTGAATTACTGAAATAAATAAAGAACTTTTCCACGACATTCTAATTTATTGAGATGCAAAAACCCCCTGGATACAATATACATGATGAATTTGTATAACTTTAAGTTTGAACAGTCAAAGTCTTTTTTTTTTTTTTTTTTTTTTTTACAGGATTGTGTTTGAAATAAATTTTTTTGTAATAAGTGACAGCATGCCACAAAATTAATTGTAACTGGAAGATTCCTACATATATGGGGGGAGGGTTGTGTGTGTATATATATATATATATATATCAATATATATATATAGTCCTATTGAAAGGTGATCATTTGTTCTGGTTCTCAGGAAAAAGCCGCCTGTGCAGTATGTGCGTTGTGAAATGGAAGGATGTGGTACAGTGCTGGCCCATCCGCGTTACTTACAGGTACAAATGCAAACTAGTGTTTCCCTCACTGACTGACACCTGACACACAGTTTAGACCTGAAACCTTTCTGTTGTCTTTCTCTCATGCAGCATCACATTAAGTACCAACACATGATGAAGAAGAAGTACGTCTGCCCTCATCCCTCATGCGGACGACTCTTCCGCCTGCAGAAACAACTACTGCGGCATGCCAAGCACCACACCGGTAAGATAAACACTTCAGTGTAAAGCTTGAAATAGTTATCGTGAAGTGTCTTTGGTTGGGTGGCTTTTTTAAAGTACAGTCTGTTTCAGATCAGAGAGACTATATCTGTGAGTTCTGTGCTCGCGCCTTCAAGAGCTCTCACAACCTGGCTGTGCATCGAATGATACACACCGGAGAGAAACCACTGCAGTAAGTCGAATCTCTGCTGCTTACACACTACACGGCATACTTTTACTTATCCAGCTGAGAAGACTAAGTACAGGCACTTGATCATTTTTGTAAAACAAACACTAACAGGAAATCAGGTTTTGTATCTTCTGAAGGGATTAATTTTGTGATGATGACCAGCTGACTGTTAATTATCCTGCTTATTACATGGCTACTTAACAAATAAAAAATGATATTAAAGGGATAGTTCACCCAAAAATGAAAAATCTGTCATTAATTACACACCCTCATGTTGTTCCAAACCCGTAAGCCCTTCGTTCATCTTCGACAAATTAAGATATTTTTGATGAAATCTGAGCGCTCTCTGACCCTCCGTAGACAGCAATGCAACTGCAATGTTCCCAGGTCCAGAAACGTAGCAGGGACATCAGTAAAATAGTTGTAATGAGTGTTGTTTATGTTCAGCATGCGCACGCTGTCTACTGAACATAAACAACTCGGATTACGTTCTGGGGTACTCTCCAAAATGGCAGAAGACGGTAACTCGGGGAGAAGAATTGTTGAATAAATTGTTTTTATTGTTTTCTTTGTGCACAAAAAGTATTCTCGTAGCTTTGTAAAATTACGGTTGAACCACTGATGTCACATGGATTGTTTTATCGATGTCCTTACTACGTTTTTGGATCTGGGAACATTACAGTTGCGTTGTTGCTGTCTAAAGCCGCATAATTTCACCATATTCACAGTATTTGGCAAAATAAAAGCTTGATGGTTTAACTTTTAAAAATGACAAAATTAAGACATGAAAATTAGTACTGTCATTAGGATATATCAAATCATTCTTTTTCATAAGTACTTTTTTTTAACAATGAAATAGTATTACTATTAAATAGTATAATACAAAACAGTATTACTATGATAATGTTTAATATTTTAATTTAATAATATTATTTTACAAGTATATTGATAGATAATCAGTGTTTTAGGTCAAATTGTCCAGCCCTACAAAAACGCAAAGCAAACCTGAAGGTCTTTTTTTTTATTTTTTTTTATTGCATTTAAACACAATCAGTTTTTTGTTTTTCATAAAATCCCAATTAGCTTTTATCCCCAAATCATGCATCCCTAGAATGCATGCATAATTATTAGAACCGTTGATATTTTGATCATATTTTTTCCTAAGCACATTTTATAAATACCAAACAATATCAATCTTAATAACTGCTATTGATTTTGTATAAAATCATTTGTAAATTGCTGTTAAACCAAGAATTAAACCACCAGAAACCCCAGTGCCACTTAATATGAATAATAAGCTGAAGTCTCATGAAATACATGAAAGCTGATTTTTTTTTTTTACGTTTTATGCACAACTGGGTGTTCTTCACTTCCAGCTCTCATTAACAAATATATATCATTTATAAATGATTACATACAAAATTAAGTCATTATTAAGAAAATGTGGAGCAAACATGGAGGAGCAAAACATAACGGACAGTTCAGGCAGCCAAATCCAGCTTGTTCTGATGTAGAGAAGGAAGGATGTTGAAGGTGAAACATGGAAGATAGTGAGATGACCGTTATTTGTCACGCTCCTACATGCCCTGAAGTGAAATGTATAAATATTGTATGTAATTGCTTTAACTTTTGGTTGCTTTGTGGAAATGTCAGTACCAGGGAGACGGTTTTAGTTGACTTTTACACACAAAAAATGGCACACTTCCAATTTGACATTGTATAATAGTCAGATAAAACGCAAGATCTCCACTGTTGTTATTTCGCGGATCTATAAAAAAGAAATGACAGTAAATTTCAAGCATCTCATTTCCTCTCTAGGTGTGAAATCTGTGGTTTCACTTGCCGTCAGAAGGCCTCCCTTAACTGGCACATGAAGAAACACGATGCAGATGCCACATACCAGTTCTCCTGCAGCATCTGCGGCAAGAAGTTTGAAAAGAAGGACAGTGTGGTGGCTCACAAAGCCAAGAGCCACCCTGAGGTGCTCATTGCCGAAGCCCTGGCTGCCAATGCCGGATCCCTCATCACCACTCCTACCGGAGTCACCTCACTGCTGGACACCTCCACAGGCTCCATGCAGACAGAGCAGGTGGTCCCTGAGGCCCAGGGGAGCTCTGCGATACCAGCGGGTCAGGTGGGTCCAGTGATGGTTGTGGATCAGGATCACCCGCTACACAGCATGCAGGTACCGGTGACCCTGGCCTTGTCCTCGACAGAAGAGGAAAACAGTGCTCCTTCACAGCAGACCTCCGCTCACTCTCTGCAGATGCCACTACAGTTCGTCTCGACGCAGCAACACCAAATCCAGCAGCTACCCATTCAGCCCTCCACGACCAGCGACACCCAGCAGGCTGCTTTGGTCCAGCAGCTGCCAGTTCAGTCCTACAGCCCTCAATCCCAGATTGTCCACATGGCCTTCAGAGCTCTTCCTCAACAGCAGCTCCCACTGGTTTCTGTCGCACAGCAGCTGTCTCTTCAGACCACCCAGCCACATCAAAACCAGACCCTCTGTAGGCCCCCAAGCCACAACCCGGCTCCCAATACTCCCCTTCTCTCCCAAACTCTGCCCGAGGCGTCTGCTGACCCCCGGAGCGTTTTGGGATTCGGGGGCGATCCTGCCTCCTCATCATCTACATCTCCCCAGTCTTCCACTACTCCTTCAGAGAAGAGACAGGTGGTCTGGGAGGGAGATGGGACTAATGAGAATGGAAGTGGGCTTTGGGAGGTGGGCGGAGAGAGGGAGGAGCCAAACATGACTGACAGTTCAGACGGCCAAATACAGCGTGTTCTGCTGTAGTGAAGGAAGGATTTTGAAGGTGTAACATGGAAGATAGTGAGATGACTGTTATTTGTCACGTTCCTACACACCCTGAAGTTAAATATATAGTCATAACTATATTGTATGTAATCGCATTAACTTTTGGTAGCTTTGTAAAAATGTCTGTACCAGGGAGACTGTGTTTTGAGTTATTGTCATTGTTCATTTTGTTTATAAACAGTTATAGTCCCCTCCAACAACCACATCTGTTTTGTGTGTTTGTGTGAGTGTGTTGTTTTGTGGCTGTAGAGGCTTCCACAGACCTTAATTCACATTAGTCTGTGTGAGTAAAGCCATTTTGTATAAGCAAATTTATGCCATCATGTGGCTTGAATAGGTACTGTAGAAATTAGGGATGCACCCGTATTACAGATAAGCTGATAATTTTCATGTTATGGTCAATATTAAAATTCCATCCTATTTTGTCTAAATAAATTTAAAATAAAACACTAAAAACAAATCAGCTGTTTTAAATGTTTCAAGTGAATTTATGCATCACTACAACAGATCTTGTTATTAAATTATTAGTGTTTTTAAACTTTAACTGCATTTGATGGCAAAAGTAATATAAATGCAAAAAAGGCGATCAAATTGGCTGATCTACACAACAGTTTAAAAGTTTGGTGTAATATAAAAAAAAAACATTTTTTTCTAAATTGCAGTTAACACTAATATTGTTAAATACTGGTACAATTAAATCTATATTAATACATTTTTAAATTAATTCCTGTGATGGCAAATCTGAATTTTCAGCAGCCATTTCTTCTGTGTAACATTATTCTTTAGAAATAATTCTAATGCTGATTTGGTGCTGAAGAAACATTTATTATTATAAATGTTGAAAACACTTTTTTTTTTATGATTCTTTGATGAATATAAAGTTTAAAATAACAGCATTTACTTGAAATATACTTTTGTTACATTACTTATAAAAGTCTTTTCTGTCACTGCATGCATTTAATGCATCTTTGCTTAATAAATGTACTCATTTCTTTCAAACAAATCTAACTGCCTCCAAACTTTTGAACTTGTGTATATCACATTTAAACTTATAGCTACCAATTTTATGAAAAGAAGCCTCTAATATCACCAGTAACAGATACAACACCAATATATAGTGCAACCCCAGGTGAAATGAGCCATGATATCAAAAAAGGGACACTTCAATTTGAAAAAACCTTTGGCCATATATATATATTTTTAGAGTCATCAAATACACAATATGTATACATACTTACATTTATTGTTTCAAAACCTTAGACTAATGTAGGATTAAAAAGGGGGGCTTTTGGAAGCCAAATAAGACCCAGATAAATGCCATTTTAATAATGACATCTATTGCTTACATTTGTTAGAAGAATTTTCACAAGTCTCTCTCTGCTAGTATTGACCACATCGCCTTTGTCTACAAAACAAAAACCTCTGGAGAAACTCTGTAAAACATTTTACAGACTAATTATCACAATCTCATCAGTAGCATATTAATTCAATACATTTAACACGGCATCGTGGATGTTTTTCACATAAAAGTAAGTTGTTACCCAAATTATGTCATACAGACAGAAAGTTTTATGGTTTTGAGAGTCTGGCATACTGCTTGAGTGCACGTTTTGGTGGAATGAGAGAATCATTCAGTCCCACTCTTCTCTTCTTTCGCTGTTCTTTGTCTTTCTCTCCATCTGTCTCTGCGTCTTCCTCACAAGAAGCCAGCGGACCATCATTGTGTGGAACTGTAACATTGTCTTTTGGTCCACTGTCAGAGGTGACCACGCGGTTACTCTGCAGATCGCTGTCATGTGCGAACTTGCAGCGGCTTCCAAAGCGGCAGCGGCCATCCTTCCTGTAGGCCACACAAATCCGCTTACCGTCAATCTGGGCGGGGCGCGCTTGTAAAGTAAGAGGTACATGTTTCTGTAGGACATTCAGTCTCTCCTCAGCCAGCTCTTTGAATGGATTAGCAAACACACTGCTGCCTGTAAGCGCTCCACCCGAGCTGGATCCTCCCAGAGGTGGAGGAGGGAGCTTGTGAGCGTGAGGACGGACAGAGAAGAGTGGAGAGGGCTCGGAAATGGAGCGATCAGCAATGGGCGGCTCCTCTTGATCCTCATTCTCTGGCCCAGATTCAGACTCACTGGAAAGCGATTCCGACTCCAACAGGAAATTACGGCTTTTCGTCTTCTCTACAGTGCATTCTGTCTTCTTGAAGGACCTAAGCAGAAATAATTAAAGATGTTTATCTAAGTGATACTTGATCATTCTCAGCTCATTAAAGGAATAACTGACCTTTTTGTTTGATCATGTAATCATTTATTCATGAAAGTGAATGGTGACCACTGCTGTCAAACTTTTTTCTAACTTTTATTATATTCTTTCTTAGTTTACACACATGCACAACACCCTTATCACCCTTGTGAAAAAGAAGCACAGTTTCTCGTACCTTACTTTTTAAAGTGAAATAATACACTTTAAAAGAATGTACTTAAGTGCGAACTGAATGTAATGTTTTAAGCACTTAATTGCAATCAAATTAAAACATATTTTAGTTTAACTCTACATTAAATGCAATTAGTTGAAATTAAGAGTGCTTTTTTGATCCACTAAAGTAGAACTTAAGAACATCTTTATATGTAATTTCATAATCCCTTCTATTCTTCTTTGAAATACGGTTAAAGTGTACTTACGAGCATTTATTCTAAACTAAAATATGCTTTAATTATTTCTATTGAAATTTGTATGTCGTGTATTTACACATTTGTAATTATTTAATTTAAAATGTATTAACTTTAAAATGTAATATCGAATAACACACTACAGTTAAAATGAGAATCAAGCATTTTCATGTGCTTTAGTATGTGAACACATCAAAATAATCTGTAAAGCACAACAACAAATAAATGTACGTTAACACATATAAAAAGTGCACTTTTAAAAAATGTGTTAAGAAGCAGTCGTTAATAAAGCGCACTCCAAGTGGCTTTTTAATTGTATTTTTGCATGATCTGCAAGTTAAACAATATACTTTTAAATCACAAAAGGAGTTATTGTAGAACAATTAGTTCTTTACCACATAATGAAAGTGAATGGTGACCATCGCTCTCAATATTAAATTACAGGACTTATATTTCCTTACAAAAAGCTATCATTTGGCTTCAGAAGACTTGGAATACAGTCCACAAGTCGTGTGGACTACTTTTATGGTGCTTTTTGTCCTTTTTGGAACCCATCCACTTGTACTCAGTCAAAATAAGTTGATTATGTTTTATATTAATATATTATGTTCCACAGAAGAAAGTAATTCATACAGGTTTGGAACAACATGATGAGTGAGTAAATGATGACAATTTTCTATTTATGAATGAGCTATCCTTATAAGATTTAAGATTACGACCGTGGAAATTACTCTTTACACTTGGCTTTCTCAAATTAAAAACTCATATACTGATTGAAAACGGATATTATAGATAATGTATTTGTTTATTTCATTATGAATTACTTACTCCTTCGTATTGTCTTCTCCTTTCTCTTCGTCCTCTGACTCGGATGAAACCCCGTATCCCACAAGCGAATTCATATCGACTTATATACAAGTTATGGAGAACTGTGATGCAAATTCTTTGAAAAACGTATCAGTATGACTGGATATCGAGATTCAATTGTCATTTAATCGTTTGTTTATCCGGAAGTCAGGTTTTCTTCTTGGTCCCCAAACAGTGATCGTGGAAATAAAAAGTGAATGAAAGTGCCACCGCGAGGCGCGGAATGGTATTGCGACAATGATATAAACTTAACCAATAATAAAAATAAAATGGAAATATTAGATCAAATACTTAAACATAACATGCTAAATAATACTGATAATTAGAAATGTTACTTTTGGCAACTAAATGAAACAAATAATTTGAAGTTTTAAAATTAGGCTACTAATACTAAATGTAAATTAAAAGCAAATAAGTCAAAAAATATATAAAAATGACAAAAGGAAAAAAAAAAAAAAATTACTAAAACATATTCTAAAATTAAAATAAAGTAACATGTAAATTAAACTTTAATTGCAAATAATATAAGACTAAAATATTCAAAGTATTAATATACATTGCAATAAATATTATATAGCCTAAATTATACTAAAATAACACAGAAGTCTTTTCAAACAGGCCTAATACACCAAGAGACATGCATCATTTACAGTGGCGCTGGGCACTGATGGGACATGACTTTTTTTGTACCCATATGTAACAATTTTGTTAACAAGTGGTACGATGAATAGCGATTCGGCACTGGAATTTATTTTTAATGTTTAAGATGAGTGTAGCAGCTGTTATCAGTAGCGGAAGGAATATGACAACAGTGTAAGCTATATCTTCTCTAACGCACAGTCTGCAGACAGAGCCATGTTCTGTCCTGTCACTTTTCCACAGCTTCTAGTGAAACCACAAAATGCAAAGAAATGTTTCACATCACTTGATATGCATCCACTGACAATAAGAAGGCACATTTAAGTTAAATATGTCACATATAGGCAGGGATTACATATGTGAGTATAGTGAAATATAGGTTTTAACAACATCACTTTTGACACCACGCAAATTAGGGAAATGTTGTGTATTTCTAAGCATTTCCACTTCTAGACAAATATGGGCCTACTGTATCACAGTTTGAGACACAATAAATGTCTCGAATAAATATCTGAGTGACGGGTTATAACATTTTCCTGCCTCCCTATTGTAAAAAGGGAAGGTGTGGGCACTGATAAGCTTAGAAAAAAATAGAAAAGTGGAATACCAGCCATTTACACCACCCTTCCTTGTTATTTCACGTACACATCTTGCTTATCTGATTAGGTAACACCTGGACCGCCTGACCACAGAATTTGGCAAAAAGCACAGCAGATTTCTGCAGAATTCAAATGGCCATTCACAAACTGAACTTACAAAGTTTGGCTAATTTAATCATGTTTTCTGCTGCTTATTAGAGTGCAACATTTCTGTATTCAAATCTAAAGACATTAAGGAATTTCCTGACATGCATTAAATAATTGAAGCAACTTGCAACAACATAAAACAAGTAATCCGTTTGCTTTAAGTGAATTCTAAATCAGCTTTTACAAAAACAGTGTCATTAACATGTCATCCTAATCATTCGAGATTCAGAGTTCTTTGATTTGTTTAAACCCGTATGGAAATGTATATGACATATATTACACTATATCAAGAGTAGTATAGGCCTACCTATAAGACAATATATAATTTTCACATATGTACATTCTTGAAGATATACATTTATGACTATTTAAAATTCAATAGTATAAATTGCATATGTTCATATGTTAATAGTATATATGATGATTTTTATATTGTTTTACGTGTAGCAATATGTGTCTATATATAATTTATATATGCAACTTTATGAAAACAACAAAAACACAAAAAAATCATTATGCTTATATATGTTATTGTAATACATTCTTAAATACATGTCTTTTATATTTACTTATAAAATATCAACATGCCTTTTTGGATGGTTATACATGTACATAGCATATACTATTTGGGCTAGATATAAGCCTATATGTTAATATATGAAATAGGTTTTATGTTTTACTTCATATGACAATATATTTCATATATGGAAATGTAATATGTATACATATATTATATTTGCCTTATGGGAAGATCTGCCTCAATCTCAAACTTGTAGCCTACTCTGCTTCTGGTCCAAACAACATCCTTCTATCTAGAACAGATGAAAACTTAAAATAAAATGAGCTATTATCACTGAAGACGTAATTTACAGTAGGCTGGTTATAGATCATGATATGCAGATGCTCAAAATTCACATTTCAGTTATGATTCTATGCAACTTATAAAACAAAACGTAATGTAGACCACAGACCTTACTTTACTCATAAACCAAAAACCGTCATTCTAAAAACCCGTAGGAAATTCCAGAGGCGAGGAAAAAAATCTTCATTTCCTTCCAGGCTTTAAAAGCAAACGGCTCAATTGGGTGCTTATTCTTTTTATTTATTTATATTTTCCAGTTTGCATTGGTATTGAGCGGTGGGTCTATGGGGTGAACTCTTAGCCAATGAAATTCCGTCTTGACTTTCCCAGCCCCTCTAACGCACCACGTTCCCATAAAGAGGCGGAGTCACGGCTAATTCAGAACTACATTAAAACGGGAGAACAGCGTTTTGGAAGTCGTGCTGTAAATCATGAGAGGTATTTTGGCGAAAGTGAAATAACCGCTACTGAGAAACAGCGACTGAGGATCATCACCATTTAACATCAGTACAGCCTACGGTAGTATAAGGGCGTCCTATAAAAGCAAGAATATATGCTGATTTATTCCTGCTGTTGAGTCACACGTTATTCTTCAAATAGTAGGTGTTTTGGAGTATAAATGGCTGGCAGAAGTGCAAACGGTCGTCATGGGTTGCGGGGCCACGCAGGGAGACCCGCAGCTTTAGCCCGGCTGCTTCATAAGGAATGCATCCAACTCCTGGAGTTATACGTAAGCCTTATTTATACAGAACTAATCTAATCATTATATTTAACCGTCGAGCCTTTCTTAATTATGTCCTGCATGGTGTGCGACGCAAACTGAAGTCATCGGCATCATGACATTTAGTTGAAGGAGTGTCTGGGGGAAGCAGTAAATGAATTGTGTCAGAAGTGACAGCGTTGTCTGTGCGGCTGCGGGGTATCCAGACTTGTCGGCGCGCGCAGCGGATGGAAAGTGCTGCTGGATTATAAAGCGTGATTGTCCCATAAAAAAAAAATTCAATTTTTGGATACCTGCCAGATCGTTCAGGTCCACCGCCTTCTCTCTTGTTTTCCCTGAACGTTGAAGCAATTCTGAGTTTAGGCTTGTTTCGGTGGAAAAGTAGCCTGAAACTTGGGAGCGGTTTGGAATGTAGGGGTCATTGAACTTTAGAAATAGGTGAGCAACATTTGATTCCTATTCAGCCTAAGTACAGCACGAGCTGATCAGAGAGGAAAGCTTCAGAGGGTGCTACATTATTAATTAGTGACTTAATCAAATGCCAGCAACATGCTTCTGTGAGCATCAGGCTAAAGTTGAGAGAAAAGCTCTGGCTGAAGGTGAGAGGAAAGTTATACAAGGCTAAAATATTTGTAATGTGTTTTTCATTTTTCATTTCATATCCTTTCAAAGGAATATGCAACTTTTTGGGAGTTTTATATAGATAAAAACTGGCTTAAACTATAAATTGTGATCATTATTTATCTCTCTCTCTCTGTGTGTGTACTACGTGTGTGTGTGTGTGTGTGTGTTAAGTTGTAGATTGTTTATTGCTTGTTGTATTTCTAGCCTCACCCAGTCATCTCAATTGCAAAAAGTTTCCTAGTTTACCCAAGTTCACCCTCAAACATCCGCTGCTCAATACTGTGCAATAATGTTATTCTGTATTGTCCCTGTTAAATAAACAATAATTAAATAAATACAACGTTCAGGTGAACTTTGGAAATTGTGTGTTGACTGTACAAGTTTATACGAGTTAGTTTGGCTCTATCTTTTATTCTTTTTTTAATTGCTGATTTTATTCATATGTTCACCACATGTTTGTTTATCAATTCCGTCATCATTTCTTGTAACCTCCACTCATTCCCTTTGTCTCACGGTTTAGAGAAACAGTGAATCACTGCCGTCCTCGCCGGTTGACGGAGGTTATTTAGTGTCCATTCCTCCACTGGTTCCTCAGCTGTCAGATGCAGAAAAAATATCTATCCTGCATGCTGCGCTCAAGGAGTGTCTGCGACTTCTGGAAGATGTCATTACCCGGGAGGATGCAGAATTTTCCGACGAAGACAGCGAGTACAAGAGAAAACGGAAAACTGTGAGGGATCGTCTGGGGCACCTGTTGACAAGCACAGAGCAGCTGCTAGTGGATGGCCAAAAATTTGAAGCTAAAGTTAAAGAGGTGCAGAAGTGATGTTTAGCCAGCCATTTCAATATATTGCTGCTCTGTTTTCTCATAAATGTGATGCTGTTGTGTTCTGATAAAAATATCTCAGTTTCATAAACAATCTGTCTGTGCTTGTGTGAAAGGAGCTGGATGGTCAAGAGGCCAGTGGGAGTTTTGGTCTGAAGATGTGGATTGTACGAGTGCTGCAGGACCTCGTGCACTGGACAGGCCAAACATCTGACACCCTCCGCTCAATGCCAGCAGAGATGGAGAAAGCACCAAAGATAATGTCCCGAAGGACAAGAAGAGGCGCCGGGAAAATTAGGAAGTGAGACTGGATATGTGATGAAAAAAAGAGAATGAAAGGGTGGAGAGGAAGAGGGCAGTATGATAAGAATGAGGAGAAGGAATTTCAGTACAGCATGGAGAATGTAGAGAGTCAGAGGATCTGGATGCAGTCCCTGGAATTCAGCATTCCAGCATGGGGAAAGCAGGAGGGGAGGGTTTGGACAAGATATTATTTTATGAAAGTTATTTTAATATATTTCTTGGTCATTAAAATTAGATTTTAGACTGTAGCAATGAATGTAAATGTACTGTATGGTTTTATTACCTTTCGAGATTGTTGACCTTTAGATTGTTGAGTCATAGAAGACACTGCAGACCCTTTTTTTTATTGACCATGATGATCAAAGTGAGTTAATATATTATACTTTTGTTTGCGTATCAATATTACTGAATGCATTTATTTGTATCTATAAGGGATAGTTCACACAAAAATGAGCATTCTGTCATTAATTTACACACCCTCATGTCATTCTGAATCTGTATTATTAAACCTGCACTATCCTTTGTGGAATGTAAAAGAAAATATAAAAATGTTGGTAGCACTTTACAATAAGATTTCATTCGTTAACATTAGTTAACTGAACTTTCCCAGCATTTATTAATACTAGCTAATCTTGATTTCAACATACAAACATGTTTTTAATCAAAAGTTGTATCTGTTAACACTACTTAATACACTGTTGACTAACATGAACAACAAAAAATTCTTATTTTTTATTACCTAACATCAAAAGTTAATAATGTTGTAAAAAATATATTGCTCATTGTTAGTTTACATGAGTTTATGCATTAACTAATATTAACAAATAAGACTTTTACTGTAAAGGGTTACCAAAATATCTATCTCTTTTTCTTTTATTATTTCTTCTTTTCTTTTTTTGGACCCTTACGCTCTTTGAAATATCTTCTACTTTATACAGATTTGGAAGGACATGAGTAAATGCGAGCGAGTAAATGATGAAGGAATATTAATTTTTGGTGGACTATCCCTGGAAATTTCTCCTCAAAATGATAATCTACTGTTTCAAATATCTAGAACAATCTACTGTACAAACAGTGATGCACAACTTTAAAAGGCTGCTTCTTCACATTTATTATTCAAATGCTTGTCATTCCTGTTGCATATGCAGTGGGCAGTTATTAAGTGTACCATCTGTTGATGTTTGTTTGGATTAATTCCCCCATCCACACTCATGAAACACTCATGCCCTCTGCTGGCTACATAAAGTTCTGCTTTTTATTCCAGGTCAATTTGTCACAGTCTCTGTGACTCTGAAAGAAAAGGGTCCAGACAAGGCCTATTTAATGATAATTGAAGTCATTGTGCCTTTAGCATGTTCAGTATCTACTCAAAAACAGTATCTTAGCAAGCCTGGGTCGGTCTTTGATTTATGTGACGTACTGTATGGAGGAACTCTGGTGGAAGAGCATTAATGATTCAGCACCTGGTTACTGTATGAAGAGACTGGAATTGGTGAAGAAAGAAAAACTCTTAACATATAATAATTTATTATTAATATATGCATTTTAAACTTGCACTGCAATAAATGACAATATCTGAGCTGTCATTCAAACAGGTTTCTGTCAATAACCTACAGTTTGATGACTTTTTGTATGTGTGTGTGTGTGTATGTGTGGACAACTGTGATAAAGGAAAAGCAGGATGTGTGTTTGGAAGAGAGGGGGTGGAGTGTATGTTTGTGATCTGAGTGTGTGTGTGTGTGTGTATTGGAAGAGAGGCAGGATGCCTGTGAAAGGGGGAAGGGTGTGTATGTGTGTATTTGTCTGAGTATATGCATGTGCAAGTGAGTTACAGAGAGAGAGAATAGAGAGAATGTGAATGTGTGTATGTGATGTGTGCGCGCAAGGCAGGATGTGTGTGTGAGAGAATGGATGGGGGAGGGGTGTGTAACAGAGAGCGAGCGTGTGTGTGTGTGAGGCGAGAAAGGGGAAATGTGTGTGTGCGCTTGCGTAGGAGGGAGAAATCTGTGTGAGAGTGGCTTGTGTGTGTGTGTGTGGTGTGGTGTGTCTGTGTGTGTGTGTGTCTGTAAGTGTGTGTGTGTGTGTGTGTGATACAGGGTGTGTGAGGTATATACACAAATGTGTATACTGACATGAGTATTAAAACGTAAATATGGTTTATGAGGACACTTCCTGTGTCCTTGTTAACCAAATGGCTTTAAAAATGCACTAAACTGTGTTTTTTGAAATTAAAAAAATGCCAGGAGTTTTCTGTGAGGGGCAGGTTTAGGTTATTTTCTAGGATAGAAAATACAGTTTGTACAGTATAAAAACCATTACATCTATGATGGTAATAGTGAGTCTGTGATGGTGTGTGCTCCTGTATATGTGCGTGTGTGTGAGAGAGAGAGAAAGAGAGAGAGGGATGGAGAGAGTGAGTGAGTCTGTGATGGTGCGCGCTCTTGTGTGTGTGTGTGAGAGAGAGAGAGAGAGAGGGAGGGAGAGAGTGAGTGAGTGAGTAGTGAGTCTGTGATGGTGCGCGTCCTGTTGGTGTGGTGTGTGTGTCGTGTGTGTGTGGAGAGAGAGAGAGAGAGAGAGAGTGAGTGAGGGAGTCTGTGATGGTGCGCGTCTGTGTGTGTGTGTGTGTGTGTGTGAGAGAGAGAGAGAGTGAGTGAGTGAGTGAGTATCTGATGGTGCGCGCTCATGTGTGTGTGTTGTGTGAGAGAGAGTGTGCGGAGTGAGTGACAAGGTGAGTCTGTGATGGATGCGCGCTCGGGGTGTGGGTGTGTGTGTGTGTGTGTGTGAGGAGAGAGAGTCCATCGTGAAGTGAGTGAGGAGTTCTTGATGGTGCGCGCTCCTGTGGGGGTGTGTGTGTGAGAGAGACGTGAGTGAGTGAGTCTGTGATGAGTGCGCGCTCTTGTGTGTGTTGTTGTGTGAGAGAGAGAGCGTGAGGAAGTCTGTGATGGTGCGCACTCTGTGTGTGGGAGGAGAGAGTGGTGAAGTGGTCTGTGTGTGTGTGTGCGCTCTGTGTGTGTGTGTGTGTGTGGTGTGAGAGAGAGAGAGAGAGAGAGTGAGTGATGTGCGTGATAGTGATGTGAGTCTGTGATGGTGCGCGCTCTGGTGGTGTGTGTGTGGTGAGAGAGAGTGAGTGGAGTGCGTCTGTGAGGTGCGCGGCTCCTGTTGTGTGTGTTTGTGTTTGTGTGTGTGAGAGAGAGAGGAGAGAGAGTGAGTGAGTGAGTGAGGGAGCTGTTGATGGTGCGCGCTCAGGTGTGTGTGTGTGTGTGTGATAGAGAGGAGGAGAGTGAGTGAGTGAGTCTGTGATGGTGCGCGCTCCTGTGTGTGTGTGTGAGAGAGAGAGTGAGTCTGTGATGGTGCGCGCTCCTGTGTGTGTGTGTGAGAGAGAGAGAAAAAGAGAGAGAGAGAGTGGGAGTGAGTCTTGTGATGGTGGCGCGGTCCTGTGTGTGTGCTGTGTGTGTGAGAGAGAGAGAGAGAGTGAGTTGAGTGAGTGAGTCTGGATGGTGCGCGCTCCTGGTGTGTGTGTGTGTAGAGAGCGAGAAAGAGAGTGGTGAAGTGAGTGAGTCTGTGATGGTGCGCGCTCGTGTGTGTGTGTGTGTGAGAGAGATGTGAGTGAGTGAGTCTGTGATGGTGCGCGCTCTGTGTGTGGGTGTGTGAGAGAGAGGGAGAGAGTGAGTGAGAGTTTGATGGTGCGCCACTCCCTGTGTGGGTGGTGAGAGAGAGTGACCAGTTGAGGTGAGTCTGTGATGGTGCGCGTCCTGTTTGTGTGTGTGTGTAAGAGAGAGAGAGAGTGAGTGAGTGAGTTAGTGAGTGGTGTGCTTTTATCGCGCTCCTGGTGTGGGTGTGAGATACGAGAGGAGTCTCGGATGGGGGCGTCTGTGTGTGGTGTGTGTTGGGTGGAGAGGAGAGAAGACGAGAGTGGTGAAGTGGGTGAGTGAGTCTGTGATGGTGGCGCTCCTGTGGGGTGTGTGTGTGTGTGAGAGAGAGGAGAGAGAGACGAGGAGTGAGTGAGTGCAGTCTGGATGGGCGCGCTCTGTGTAGTGTGGTGGTGTGAGAGAGAGAGAGTGATCGATGTGAGTCATGTGATGGTGCGTGGCTCGTTCGTGTGTGTGTGTGTGAGAGAGAGAGAGAGAGAGTGATGAGGAGTATGTGAGGTGCCGCGACTTCCTGTGTGTGGGGGTTGTGTGTCGTGTGAGCAGATATGAGAGGAGTGAGTGAGTGAGTCTGTGATGGTGCGCGGTCCTGTGTGTGTGTGTGTGTGAGAGAGAGAGAAGTGAGAGTGAGAGTGAGTGTGTGTGGGACGCTCTGTAGTGTGTGGGTGGGGTTTGTGTGAGAGAGGTTGAGGTGAGTGAGTGAGTGAGTCTGTGATGGTGCGCGCTCCTGTGTGCTGTGTGTGTGTGTGAGAGAGGAGAGAGTGAGATGAGTGAATCCAGTGATGGGCGCGTCTGGTGTGGGAGAAGAGCGTGAGTGATGTGAGGTGAGTCTGTGATGGTGCGCGCTGTGTGTGTGTGTGTTGTGGAGATGAGAGGAGAGATGTGGAGTATTGGGAGTGAGTCCTGTGATGGTGCGAGTCCTGGTGTGTGTGTGAGAGAGAGAGTGAGTGAGTGCGTGAGTTGTGGATGGGCGCACTCCGTGTGTGTGAGAGGAGAGAGAGAGAGAGAGAGTGAGTGAGGGAGTCTGTGATGGTGCACATCCTGGTGTGTGTGTGTGTGTGTGAGGAGAGAGAGAGAGAGAGAGAGATTGAGTAGTGAGTGAGTCTGTGGATGGTGCTCGCTATGTGTGTGTGTGTCGTGGTGGTGTGCGACGAGAGAGAGAATGAGTGAGTGGTCTGTGATGGTTGCGCGTCATGTGTGTGTGTGTGTGATGAGAGAGGAGAGTGAGTGAGTGAGTGAGTTCTGGCATGGTGCTGCGCTCATGGTGTGTGTGTGTGAGGAGGAGACAGAGTTGGTTGAGTAGAGTTGTGATGTGGCGCGTATGTGTTGTGTGTGTGTGAGAGAGATGAGAGTGAGGAAGTCTGTGATGGTGCGCGCTCATGTGTGTGTGTGTGTGTGATGTGTGTGAGAGAGAGATGTGAGTGAGTGAGTTGTGATGGTTGCGCGGCATGTGTGTGTGTGTGTGTGTGTGAAGAGGAGAGTGAGTGGTGAGTCTGTGATGGGTGCGCGCTCATGTGTGTGTTGTGTATGTGTGTGTGTGAGAGAGAGAGGAGAGAGAGAGAGAGGTGAGTCGTGTGCGTGAGCGCTCATGTGTGTGGTGTGTGGTGTGAGTGAGAGAGAGGAGGGAGTGAGTGAGTGGTACTGTGATGGCGCGCGCTCAGTGTGCTGTGTGTGTGAGGGAGGAGGAGGGAGTGGTGAGTGAGTCTGTGGATGGTGCGCGCGATGGGTGTTGTGTGTGTGTGTTATGTAGAGTGAGAGAGAGAGAGTAGAGGAGTGAGGATGAGTCGTGTGATGGTGCGCGCTCATGTGTGTTGTGTGTGTGTGTGTGTTTGGTGAGAGAGAGAGAGTGAGATGAGTGAGTCTGTGTGATGGTTGCGAGCTCAGGTGGGTGTGGGGTGTGTGTGTGTGTGAGAGAGAGGAGAGAGAGAGTGGAGTGGTGGAGTCTGTGATGGTGCGCGCTCGGTGTTGGTGAGTGAGTGCGATCAGTGGTGTTGTAGGTGTGTGAGAGAGAGAGGAGTGAGTGAGTCTTGTGAGAGTGCCGGCGCTCCAGTGTGTGGTGGTGTGTGTGAGTGTGTGAGAGAGAGAGAGAGAGAGGAGTGCGGGAGTCTGTGATGGTGCGCGCTCCTGTGTGTGTGTGTGTGTGTGTTTGTGTTTGTGTGAGAGAGAGAGAGTGAGTGAGGGAGTCTGTGATGGTGCGCGCTCATGTGTGTGTGTGTGTGAGAGAGAAAGAAAGAGAGTGTGTGAGGGAATGACGTATGCTGATGGTCGCGCCGCTCTGTGTGTGTGTGTGTGTGTGAGAAGAGAGAGAGGAGAGTGCGGTGAGTGAAGTGAGTCTGGGATGGGGCGAGCTTCATGTGTGTGTGTGTTGTGTGGAGAGAAGAGAGGAGAGAGTGAGGAGTGAGTCTGTGATGGTGCGCGATAATGTGTGTGTTGTGTGTGTGTGTGAGGAGAGAGAGAGAGTGGAGTGAGTATGTGATGGTTGCGCGCACATTTTGTGTTTGTGTTTGTGTGTGTGTTTGTGTGTGGGTGTGAGAGAGAGAGAGAGAGTGAGTGAGGGAGTCTGTGATGGTGCGCGCTCATGTGTGTGTGTGTGTGTTGTATGTTTTGTTGTTGTTAGAGGAGAGAGAGAGAGAGGAGTGGGGGGAGTCGTGATGGTGGCGCGTCATGTGTGGGTGTTGTGGTTGTGTGAGAGAGAGCGAGATGTTGAGGTGAGGGAGGGAGTATGTGATGGTGACGCGCTCGGGTGTGTGTGTGGGTGTGTGTGAGAGAGAGAGAGAGTGAGGATGTGAGTCTGTGATGGTGCCGCTATGGTGTGTTTGTGTGTTTGTGTGTGTGTTTGTGAGAGAGAGAGAGAGTGAGTGAGGGAGAGTGTGAGAGAGAGTGTGTGTGTGTGTGTGGTGTGTGTGTGTGTGTGGGTGTGATGAGAGAGGCGAGAGAGTGAGTGGTCTGTGTTTGTGCACGTTTGTGCATGTGTGTTTGTGTGTGTGTTTGTGTGTTTGTGTGAGAGAGAGAGTGAGTGAGTGAGTCTGTGATGGTGCGCGCTCATGTGTGTGTGTGTGTGTGTGTGTGTGTGTGTCGTGTGGAGAGAGAGAGAGTGAGTTGAGGGAGTCTGTGATGGTGCGCGCTCATGTGTGTGTTGTGTGTGGGTGTGTGTGTGTGTGGGTGTGAGAGAGAGAGAGAGGGAGTGAGGGTGTGTGTGTGTGTGTGTGTGCTGTGTGTGTGTGTGTGTGTGTGTGTGGTGCGGGATTAGAGTGGGGGAAGGGTGTGTTTAGATGTGTGCGTCAGAGGTGTGTGGTGTGATAGAGAAATCCAGAATAGTCTCAATTTTCAAATAATTTGAAAATATTTTAGGAGCGGATATTGCTCATATCAGTTCTATTTTTTTTATTTAAAATGGATTTAGGTATTTAAGAGTATATAAATACATTGTATTATGAAAATGTGAATATTTTTCTTAATTGCATAGCCCTTATTTATAAACATCGAGCTCATTACTGCGGCTAACTACTCGGAGGCAGCAGTAGAGAACACTACTGTATCAACGTTAACATTAAAAAAAACATAATGTATAGAGCAATTTTGTTGTTTTTTTTTATCAAAAGTTAGCCATTTAATTAAAGGTGAAATATTTCTTCAGCCGTAACATATAAAGCAGACAGCGATAGACCTGTCAATATTATCTGATGAGTACAATCAACTTCGCTTAGAAACAGAAATACCACCCCAGCACCCAACCTATACTAAAGGACGCAACCATTTCTTTAATATGGGGGAGTTAAGGTTTCTGTTTTTTCATAGTTTCAATAATTTTACACTGGCACCAAAATCAAAATGAAGTGTTATAAGGCAGGTGGGTTTCAAACAAAAATGCCCATCGAAGTTTTTACAAGTGCTGCATTACAAGCGCACCGATTGTCCTCCCCTAGAATTTGAGTGAATGGTATCTTCCGTAAGAACCTGTACATAGAGAGGGAGAGCGCGAGCGCAGCGCGAGAGAGAGGACAGCGCTCATCGGAGGGAATGGCGGAGACCGTTCGCTCGCTCATTGACTACCGGGAGCCGCCGCAGCTGGACAGCAACGGAGAGAGCAGCAAACCGCCGCAGACGCGAGGGTGAGGGAGTGAACAGACGCGAGAAAAAAAGTAACATTTTCAGAGATGACACTGACTTTAAAGCTCAGAAACGTCTGACAGAAATAATATCACTTCTCTGTTACGACACAATTATCGTAATGTCTAAAGTTTTTAAAATGGTTGTAGGTAAACAATTTTGTAATCAAAGCTAATTTTTTTTAATTTATTCAGTTATGAAGGTAAGTTGTTATTTATAAATAACGTTATTTCTCTGTTGTGACTGGAATCAGGCGTGTGCGTGTCATTTAAACGACAGTGATTACTAGTCTGATTTATTTTCAATTTTAAAATAATGCAGAATGTAGGTTTTTAATCACTGTTAACGAATAAACAATTACAATTGGCGTGTGAGAGAGAGAGAGAGAGAGCGAGGCGGGTGCGTGCGTGTGTGCGTGTGTGTGTGTGTGTGTGTGTGTGAGTGTGAGGGATGTGGTGAGTGAGGGAGTGTATTGTGCGTGTGTGTGGTGTGTGGTGGTGGTGTGGGTGTGCCTGTGTGTGTGTGTGTGTGCGTGTTTTGTGTGTGTGTGTGCGTGTGTGTGGGTGTGTGTGTGTGTGTGTGTGTGGTGTGTGGTGTGTGAGTGTGAGAGAGAGAGTCTGTGTGTGTCTGTGAGAGAGAGAGAGATTGTGTGTGTGTGTGTTGATTGCGTGGTGTGGGGTCTGTGTTCACGGATGAGAGGGGGGACGAGAGTTTGGGTGTGTGTGTGTGATTGCGTGTGTGTGTGTCTGTGTGTCACGGAGAGAGAGGGGGAGGGTGTGAGTGTGTGTGAGAGAGAGAGGGGGAGAGAGAGTGTGTGTGCGTGGTGTGATTGGCATGTGTGTCTGTGGTCACGGAAGAGAGAGAGGGGGAGGTGGTGAGGTGGCTCTGGTGTGAGGAGAGAGGGGAAGATGAAAGAGAGTGTGTGCGTGTGTGTGATTGCGTTGTGTGTCTGTGTGGCCCGGAGAGAGGAGATGAAGAGAGGGGGAAGAGTGTGAGTGGTGGTGAGAGACAGAGCGAAGAGAGAGGGGAAGAGAAAGAGAATGTCGTGCGTGTGTGGTCTGTGTGTCACGGAAGAGAGGAGAGGGGAGAGTGTGAGTGTTGTGTGTGTGTGGAGAGAGAGCGAGGAGAGAGTGTGTGTGAGTGGGTGATTGCGCGCGTGTGTACGTTTGTGTGAGTGTGTGATTGCGTGTGTGTCACAGGGAGAGTGTGTGAGTGTTGCTGCCGTGTGTGTGTGTGGAACAGGGAGAGTGTGTGTGTGCGTGCGTGTCACAGGGAGAGCGCGTTTGTGTGTGTGTGGGAATACAGAGGGGAGAGGGAGAGAGCCGAGCGTGAGAGAAAGGAAACAAGCACAGGTGTGTGTGTGGCCTTGTTGAGAGAAGAGAGAGAGGGCGAGAAGAGAGAGTGTGTGTGTGATGTGTGTGTGTGTGTATTTGAGGAGCAGCATGAGAGGGAGGGAAAGACAGTGAGTGTGCGTGACAAAGACAGACACAATATGCTGGTGTGTTTGTTTGTGTCTGTGTGTGTGTGCGTTCCGGTATTCCGCCATTATGGGGACCAAATGTCCCTACAAGGATATAAATACCAGTAATTTCTTACCTTGTGGGGACATTTTTTTATAAATAGCTTGTAGATCATTCAGAATGAAGTTTTTTTTTATCATCTAAAAATGGCAGTAGTTTTGTGTGAGGGTAGATTTAGGGTTAGGGGATAGAAAATACAGTTTGTTGTATACGGAAGTCCCATAAACCATGGCAAATCGTGTAGTGTGTGTGTGTGTGTGTGTGTGTGTGTGTGGTGTGGTGTGATGTTTTGTGGGTGTGTGTGTGTGGTTGTGGTGGTGTTTGTGTGTGTGAAAGCAGGAAGATGTGTTTGAAAGTGAAGTGTGAGACAGCATGAGTGTGTGATTGCATGTGATATTAGATAAAAGGTGTGTATGTGACAGAGTCTTTGGAAGAGGTGTGTGTGCTTAGGTTGTGCCTAAACATTATGGGGGCCAAATGTCTGTTTGAGGAGAGTAAAGCCTGAAATCACCTACATTGTGAGAACCGGACAATACTTGTCATGAGAGAAAAACCTTATTGTATATACTAAATAATAAAAATATAAAAACGCAGAAAGGTTTCTATGAGGGTAAGTTTAGTTTAGGTTAACATAAATATCATTAACTCAGGATAAAACAATAGTCAATGGAAAGTCCCCTCCATGATAGAAAAGCAAACATGTATGTCCATTTGGGTGGGGTGGAGTGGACCATCTAAAAGGTATTATTGTCGAGGTGTGTATGTTTGTCAGGAGAAAGGTGTGTGGGGGTGTGTAGCTCATGGTGCGAAAGAAGATGTGCATTTTAAATGTGGGGAGAGAGTGTGTGAAGTCCATTGAGTGTGTGATGTGTGTACGTGAGAGACAGGGGAAGTGTGTTTGAGACTGAGTGAAGGGGAGGGGTGTGTGCATGTGTTTGTGCGCACGTGTGTTACTGAGGGGAGGAGGGAATGAGAGCGTTTGTGTAAGTCTGTGTGTGTGAGAGAGAAAAGAGAACAGCAGTGTTTGGGTCAGTGAGTGTTTGTGTAATCACTGGGACTTGTGTGCAAAGTATAAAGCCAGTGGATAACTGAAAGTGTATGTGTGTGTGTGTGTGTGTGTGTGTGTGTGTGTTGATTGTGTTTGGAAGGGAGAGCTGGATGAACAGGTAGTGTGTGTTAGTGAGAGAGCGAGGAATACATATATTCATAGAGAGAGACAGAAGGCAGATAGAAACGGAGAGTTTTTAAAATGCACATTGTGTGAGAAGCCTGTATATATCTATTGAAAGAGTGAGACAGCTTCACTGAAGCTGTTTGAAAGAAAACCCTGAATGGAGGGGTTTTCAATTAACTTTTTTATTGCTCAGAGGTTGCTCTTTTCATAGTTTAGGAGACTTAATAGATTTATGTTTAATAGATATATTAACTTTGTCTAATATGTCTCTAATAATCCAAAAGAGAAATAAAAATGGACAAATGAAAATTTATAAGACAATTGTTGAAATACAGCAAAATTAATGTAGATAGCTCAGATCTGATTGTCTGAACTTCAAGAATTTCACGAAAAATGTTTGAAATCATATTGATAATTTCATTGCAGACTTCAAGTCTGTTTATATGTGCAGTTATGAGTGAGGTACTGCAGGTTTTTGTGAAGTCGAGTGACAGTCTTGGGGCTGGTTTTTGTGTTTTGTAAAAAACTAAAGTGCGGTGATGCATTTTAAAAAACAATGGAATTATTTTAATTTAACTGCTGCATTTTTAGAACACCGTGTTATATGTGAGATGCTGTGGAAGATGCGGCGTAGCGTACTGGTCAAAGTCGTCCATCTAGCACGTTTACTAGAAAAACAATGGAAAAGCAGGCATGTGGAATGCAAAAACATGTTCTGTGTGAACAGACCCTTAATCTGTCTGTATAAGTATACAAGATACAATAAATCGGATACAAACTGGTAGAATACCTTGCTTTTGTTGCATGCCACTTCTGTCTTTTGGAGCACAAGAACAAAGCACGCAACATGAAAATTCAGTTTTTACTCATCCTCATCCTCCCAAACATTTTAAAAATGAAATAGTTTTTGTGCACATGCAATGAAAGTCAATGAGGTCCAATGTTGTGTTGACCCCAGCGTTCTTGAAAATATCTTATTTTGTGCTCCGCAGAAAAAAGAAAGTCATACGGGTTATAACTGACATGAAATTTTAACAGAATTGACATTTTAGTTTAGATGCTTATTGGGTTTTTTTTCTCAGGTGAACATCTGAGAAGCAGGAGACTTGAATATATTCTCCATTTAATCTCATTGCTCTCTTGGAGAGCTGAGATATCAACGAGATCTGAAGTGATGGACAGTTGGTTAGGTGTGGTAGAGTAGCATTAATCCAAATAGCATTATATACATGTTATAAGTGAGTCATTTTTGATGTTGTTTGAAAATAAGTGGTTTGAGTGACAGATTTGTGGGCCAAAAAACTGTGTGTCTGTTTAAGAGAAAGACAGAGAGAGTATGTTGTGACGAAAAGCGAAGGGGAGGGAGCAAGTGCGGTGTGGAGAGAGTGAGAACCGGAGGCTGTGTGTGTGTGTGTGTGTGGGTGGTGTGTAGTGAGGAGAGTGCGTGAGCAAGGCAAAGGCTAGGGTGAAAGTGTGTGTGTGTGTGTGTCTGAGAGAGAGAGAACGAGAGAGGAACAGAAGAGGGGAGGGTGTGTGTGTGCGTGAGAGGCAGAGAGGAGGGAAAATGGTGAGGAAATGTGTGTGTGTGTTGCGCGCGCGTGAGTGTGAGGGTGTGTCATGCTTGCAGGTTCGAAATGAAAGAGAAGGGGCGGGAGGAGAGTGTGTGATTTGGAAACAGAGAAGACCGTGTGTGTGTGTGTGTGTTGTGGGTTGTGTGTGGGTGTGTGTGGGTGTTAGGCTTGTGTGTGTGGTGAGTGAGGAGGGGGGGGTGTATGTGTGTCCTGAAGCGAGAGGCGGGCTTTCTGTGTGTGTGTGTGTGTGTGTGTGTATATATGAGGTTGTGTGAGAGACAGATAAAGGAAAAGAGAATGTGTTTGTGTGGAACTGTGAGAGAAATTGTGTGCGCGTTTTTGTGACAAAATGAGGACATAATTTGTATAATGACAAAGGTATGACATAGTTATTACAAGGAGAAGGTGACTTATGAAGACATTACCCCATGTACCCATTTTTCAAAACGCTTATAAATCACACAAAATAGAGTGTATTGAAAATCTGAAATAGCAAAAAGTCTCCTGTGAGGGGTAGGTTTAGAGGTATGTGTAGGGCAATAGAAAATACGGTTTGTACAGTAGAAAAACCATTACGCCTATGGATAGTCCACTTTTCACTACAAAAACAAACCTGTGTGTTTTTTTATGTGTGTTTAGAGCTGTGTGTGTGTGTGTGTGTGGTGTGGGTACTAGTGTGTTGTTCTAGTGGATCACTGTGGCGGGAAGGGTGGTGTGTGGTGCTCTAAGGCAGAGAGAGGAGGGCGGATTGTGTGTGTGTGTGTGTGTGTTGATGCAAGGAGGACAGTGTGTGTGT
This sequence comes from Sinocyclocheilus anophthalmus, assembly GCA_018155175.1. Classification (NCBI taxonomy): domain Eukaryota; kingdom Metazoa; phylum Chordata; class Actinopteri; order Cypriniformes; family Cyprinidae; genus Sinocyclocheilus; species Sinocyclocheilus anophthalmus. Next base: position 39,338 of record JADLZN010011404.1, on the reverse strand, counting down.
GTGTAGAGAGCGAGCGAAGCGGTGCGGGTGGGTGTCGGGTGTGTGTGTGTTTGAGAGAGAGAGAGAAGGGTTGTGTGTGTGTGTGTGTGTGTCTGTTTGCGTGCAAGAGGCAGGGTGTGTGTGTGTGTGTTTTAGAGGAGAGAAGGGTGTGGTTTGTGTGTGTGTGTGTGTGTGTGTGGAGAGAGAGAGAGAGAGAGATAGATAAAGAGAGAGAGGGTGGGTGTGTGAATTTTGTGCATGTGTTTCTGTGAAAGACAGAAGGTGTGTGTGTTGAGTGAGGGAGGTTCTGCATCTACTTTGTTATGAAAGAGGAGAGGTTGGTGTGTGTGTGTGTGTGTGTGTCATGCAGTGTGTGTAGGCAGATATGTTATATGTTTGAGGAGGAAGACTGTAGATTGTGTGTGTGATTTAATTGTGAGAATGAATAAGGCAGAGAGTGTTTTCAACAAAGGCGTGGGTGTGTGTGTGTGTGTGGTGTTGATTGCCGTGCGGTGTGCATGTCTTCAGACTGAGCCTGCATGTGTATGTTTACATTATTCAAACGTGTGTGTGAGGGAGAGACAGACAGGAAAATGGGGTATGTGTGTGTGTATCTTCAGAGAGAATGTATTTGCTGCAGACTTTGTGTACGTGTTTATGTACGTGTGTGTGTGTGTGTGTGTGTGTGTGTGTTGTCTGAGAGGGACAGAGATATGAGACTCGGCTTGGTTATTTGAGAGAGCGGGAGTGAGAGAGTGTGTGTGCTCTTTAGTGAGTGTGCGTGGTGAGTGTGTGTGTGGGTGTGTGTGTGTGTGTGTGTGTGTGCGTGATGCGGTAGTTGTGATGTGAGCTTGAGATGGAGGAGGGGTGAGTGTGTGTGCGTGCATGTGAGCTCAGCTGAAGAGAGTATTTGTGTGTGAGCGTATGTGTGTGTACGAAGGCTTTTAAAGGGTAGGGTGTGTTTGCATGTGCGTGAACACGTACATGTGTGTCCTACTGGGGGGATGGTGTGTGTGTGTGTTTGTGCAGTTGTGGACTTATAAAGAGAGGTGTGTGTTTGTGTTCTTGTGCACATGTGTGTCTTTCTGCTTGCACATGTGGATTTCTGATTGGACTTCTTTGTGTGTTGTTTTTGTTTTGAGTGGAATGGGATTTTGCGTGTGTGTACGTGAGGGAAAAAGGAAAAAAGAGATAAACAAGTCGAGATACACAAATGAATGAAAAGGAAACAGATTTTGGCTTGTGGATCGAGGAGGGATTAAAAGCATGTCCGTTTTGCAGTGTATTGACTTGGAGAATGAGTTACACAAGTGTGTGTAATCAGATTTACTGACAGGCTGGACAGGAGTATGTCCACAGAAAACACTGATTGTTATTCAAATGGATCTCAGTGGAACTTGTAGAAGATGTTCTCACGGTCGACTTTGAAAACGCACCGGTAAACCACTGAATTGCAATAAAAGAAGAGAAAACGAGCACGTGTGTTAGGGTTTAACAATAAGGACAGTGCCATGGCCCGAGGCTAGAGTAAGAGAGTTTTGGGCCCGATGACTGAAATGTCACTAGCCTCATTGGACACATCGCTTGTGTGTTCTTTAAATTCAGCCAAGAGGTTAATCTGTGATGTTTAAGGAGCGGTCACATTTCCCCACACAGATTTCACTTATGTTCGAGTTGGTTATTGTGAATTCTGTGTGAGCTGTGCTTCATATATCTCTATGCTCTTGACAATAGACAGTGGACCTTTTTTGCCTGCAAAATTTCACCTAAATTTCGCTAACGTGACTACACAGGTAGGGACGAGAGAAAATATAAATAATATTTAATTAAAATGTTAAAAACACTAAGAATAAAGATTTACAACATTAAACTGATATCATATATTTCAAGATTACTTTTTTTGTAAAACAAAAGTACCAGAGGTACATATCAGCCTAGAATAGGATGGCCAATGAGTATTGTCTCGGACAAAGGGGATTCTTGGAAAAACTTGAGAACCACTGCTCTATTGGTTAAATGTATTTCATTATGCAAATTCACAGGTTAGGGTTCACCAGACTTCATCTTTTGTCATCCGTGTGCCAATGTTCAAGACAAAATTACTTTGGATGAGCTTGTGCGTTTAGTTTTCTCACATTTGTAGGCGTATGGAGCAGGAAGTCTTTAGGTACTGTGGCTTTCATTTGAATTGGTTTAATAATTGTCAATAAATAGAATATAGTAATACACAGTAAATAAACAGAAAGTCACATTTTCAGTGTTTCATCTGCTGAACAAGCATTACAACTCATTGAAGAGTTCGTACTTCTATACACAACCTCATTTAATTTAGATCAGTTTAATACTCCCATCTTCTCTGATTAAGTTCCACAGACTTGTCTTTGTAATCATCTATATGACAGTTCTTTATAAAGCTGACCTGAAATTGTGGATGGAGGGATGAACACATGAAACTGCCCACCTGCGTGCACAGAAAGACACGCAAACATATGCTCTTGGGTCCAGATGGAGGGTCGGCCAGATCAATATCCAGTCGGCAAGACTGAGTCTTATCACAGCTCAATGAATATGTCAGGCGCGCACACACACTCACATGCTGAACACATCTGCAACCAAGAGACTGCACATCTCTACACTTGTCTAATTAAGCATTCACAGTTGCATCTGTGGAAAGCGTAGCTTTGGCTTTCATACACAGCTCTATTAACGGCAGTTCACACACACACTCATATGTGGTCAGTTACTCTCTGTTGGAGCTTTAATGATTATAGATTTGTAAGTAAAACTGGCTCTAGATCAGTGTTATGTTAGAATCCGTACACATAGATTCCACCAAACTGATTCTTCCTCTTGAAGGAGAGTGAATGCGCAGTGGATTAATTAGTGGTGTTTGCACATGATTCAGATCAGTTGACAGGCTTCATTTAGTTAAGGTATAGAAGATTAATTGTATAGGGTAGCGCTATTTTTAGTAACATAGCTGCTTTAAACAAGTCTTAATTAAACATCTTTTCTTGCCACAAGTTTTTCGTTTATAAACGTAAGCGAAATTGAACAAGATTTGTGCTGTGATTTCCATTGATCCACTGACTGGTCCAGGTTATTGATTTGTCTTTGTGATTTATGTTTTGTTGCTGATTAAGTTGGTCAGGCTGTCCGTTTAATGTAATGTGTGTGTTTCATAGACGTGGCTGTGGAAGGAAAAGGAAAGGGACACCAGTAAAGGTGTGCGACAGAGTCTTTGCTACAGAGGATGAAGAGGAGAGCATGTCAGAGAACAGCTATGGACCAGAGAAAGGTGAAGTGTGTGTTTTTAGCCTTTTTGTTACTTTAACTGATACATAAGAATAAAAAAAACTGAAAATTATCAAAAAGGGAAGAACTGCAAATATCAGAAGCCAGTCTAAAGTGGTGTTGACACTGATGACAGAGTGACCAGAGGGAGTTCATTTTCAATAAGAGTAGGCCATTTGAGCCAATCTGAGCAACTGATAAGTGTTTATGCCTATTCCACGATGCAGAAGCTACCAAAAGGAGGGCAGTAGGGTCTTTAGAATTGAGACTTCCAGTTGAATTCCATTTCAGTGCCTTTTTGAATTTTGAATTAAAGCACACAGAATCATAAAGAATTGTAATTAAAATTTTAATGCAATACCCTAAATAATAGATTTTAGTATTTAATAATAGATTTAATGCATTTTAAAAATCTTTATATATAAATATCTTTAATATATACAGAATTATTTATGTCAGAAGAAGACCCTTCATTTCCCAGATGCCTCTATTAGTTGGAGGTCCCTGATCAGTCTGTCTAGACTCTAGTCAAGCAGGAATTCCTGCGTGCCAACATCCATTGATTTAATCATGAAGTCGCATGTGCCATAACTCTTCATTGAAGTACACCATGACTATCATTTGCGCACTTAATAACAGGTTATGTTTCAGAGATCATTGTTAAGCCAATGATACATGGGGCAACATTTGAGCAGTTTTGCCGGGCAACTTTTTTTGAACAATGTTGTTTGGGCACTTTTCCATTGAGAATGGGTAACAAATTTCTATCTAGATCATTTAGATCGGTCGTGGGCACTGTGTCTCAGCTGGTTGCCCATTGATGGCAACATTGCTCAAAATGTTGCCCCGTGTATCATCAGCCTAAGTGTGTAAATATCTATGTGAGACCCTATTATATGCGTTTCAGGTGATGGTCATGAGGACAAACACAGAGTGTCTGCTGCTGATGGACTGTACTATGAAACACAATCTGCTCAGCTCTGGTGAGTGAATGAGTGACTGACTGACTGAGTGTGTGTGTGTGTGGTCTGAGTAGAGATACTGCACGTGTGTGTCTGTGTGCGTGCTAGGAGGAGATAGCAAGTAATTGTGTTTGTTGTGTGGTTGGGAGATACTGTTGTGTATATGGAGTTGGGGGATTACTGGAATGCAAGCTGTGTGTATGTGTATGTTTATTGCAATTGGTTTATTATCATTGGGCCAATGAGAGAAAGTGTGTGCATTTATCATAGTGCGTTGCTGGGCTTATGGTACGTGTGTGTGTGTGTGTGTCGTTTATGCTGTGTTTAGTTATATGCCGACAGAAATAAAAAAATGTTTTGTATATATAATATATTATATTATATATATATCTATATATATATATATATTAAATATATATATATATATTAAATATACAAACCCAATTCCAAAAAAGTTGGGACACTGTACAAATTGTGAGTAAAAAATGATTGGAATAATTTACAAATCTCATAAACTTATATTTTATTCACAATAGAATATAGATAACATATCAAATGTTGAAAGTGAGACATTTTGAAATGTCATGCCAAATATTGGCTCTTTTTGGATTTCATGAGAGCTACACATTCTAAAAAAGTTGGGACAGGTAGCAATAATAGGCCGGAAAAGTTAAATGTACATATTAGGAACAGCTGGAGGACCAATTTGCATCTTATTTGGTCAATTGGCAACATGATTTGGTATAAAAAGAGCCTCTCAGAGTGGCTGTGTCTCTCAGAAGTCAAGATGGGCAGAGGATCACCAATTCCCCCAATGCTGTGGCAAAAAATAGTGGAGCAATATCAGAAAGGAGTTTCTCAGAGAAAAATTGCAAAGAGTTTGAAGTTATCATCATCTGCAGTGCATAATATCATCCAAAGATTCAGAGAATCTGGACCAATCTCTGTGCGTAAGGGTCAAGGCAGGAAACCATACTGGGATGCCCGTGATCTTCGAGGCCCCCCCCCCCCCCCCCCCCCCCTTTTTTTTTTGTTTTTTAGATGGCACTGCATCACTACATGCTACTGTAATGGCAATCACACATGGGCTCAGACTACTTCCGAAAACATTGTCGTGAACACAATTCCACCGGGCTTCAACCGTTGCCGGCTAAAACTCTATAGTTCAAAAAAGAAGCCATATCTAAACATGATCCAGAAGCGCAGGCGTTTTCTCTGGGCCAAGGCTCATTTAAAATGGACTGTGGCAAAGTGGAAAACTGTTCTGTGGTCAGACGAATCAAAATTTGAAGTTCTTTTTGGAAAACTGGGACGCCATGTCATCCTGACTAAAGAGGACAAGGACAACCCAATTTGTTATCAGCGCTCAGTTCAGAAGCTTGCATTTCTGATGGTATGGGGTTGCATGAGTGAGTGTGGCATGGGCAGCTTACACATTTGGAAAGGCACCATCAATGCTGAAAGTATATCCAAGTTCTAGAACAACATATGCTCCCATCCAGACGTCGTCTCTTTCAGGAAGACCTTGCTTTTTCCAACATGACAATGCCAGACCACATCCGGTACATGGCTGCGTATAAGGATCCGGGTACTGAAATGGCCAGCCTGCAGTCCAGATTTTTCACCCATAGAAAACATTTGGCGCAGCATAAAGAGGAAGATGCGACAAAGAAGACCTAAGACATTTGAGCAACTAGAAGCCTGTATTAGAATGGGACAACATTCCTATTCCTACACTTGAGCAACTTGTCTCCTCAGTCCCCAGACTTTTGCAGACTGTTATAAAAAGAAGAGTGGATGCCACACAGTGGTAAACATGGCTTTGTCCCAACTTTTTTGAGATGTGTTGAAGTTATGAAATTTAAAATCAACTTATTTTTTTCCCTTAAATGATACATTTTTTCTCAGTTTAAACATTTGATATGTCATCTATGTTGTATTCTGAATAAAATATGGAAATTTGAAACTTCCACATCATTGCATTCTGTGTTTATTCACAATTTGTACAGTGTCCCAACTTTTTGGAATCGGTTTGTATATATTATATATATATATATATATGATGACGTTGGGGGGGGCACACGTGTTTTCTGTAATAATTAAATCATATGTATTTTTATGACGTTCGCCTGGGTTGGTAATGTATGCCCGTCTTAAGGCTTCAGAGTTGATGGTTAATCTATATCAGTAAGTATATGTTAGCATACACAAAGTAGAATCAACTAACTATAAACCTGTTTTTGTGTTTTGAATCACAACCTGTTTGTGATTCAGCTCTATCTAAATCCACTGCTTAATAATGCTATGAATTCACACCAAATGGGACATTCTAATTTGTCATTTGAGAAGATAATATGTTATTAATGTTAATAATGAAAGCAGAGACAGCATGACTTTAGCACAGGACATGCATTAGTCTGCCACTCCGTGGTTTAGAAAACAGGGTCTGCAAGATTTCCCAGCTCTCTATCAGTTTTGTTTGCTCTATTGCTGTCTGATGTAGTTTTCTCTCATGCAGTGTGAGTGAGGAGGGCTCTAGCGGAGAGAGGGGGGCCGTCTCGTACCCCCCATCACCAAACTGCCGCATTCGTGAAGTGCACTGTGGAAATCAAGTGCGACTGATTGTCATAGCGATCCGCGACATTCCAAAGGGGGAGGAGATCACTGTGGATTACAGTTTGACCGAGTGGGGAGAAAACGCTATGGTAAGTGTAACCATGACAATGGCTAGCACATCTCAGTGCTTTAAACTCCTTCTACACTTAGTGTTACTAATAATATGCAAATTGTTTATAATTTAGATATGTTTGTGACGCGAGTTTATATGCATGGTGTTTGTTTTATTCATGTGTATGTGTGAGTGTTGGAGGGACTTTATAGTCCCACTTATGTCACATGATTGACTTTTTTTTTTTTTTTTAATGATGTTGCATCCCTCTCAGGGTTTCCATGGCACTGTGCCTCCTAGTAGCTTTGATTGCAGCTTGGACCACGAGAGCAACATTAAGAAGGTAAATATACATTACATTTTTATGAATACACTTACAGACACACCCAGTTATCAAGCAACAGTCATTTTCAGGCCTCTTTCTGAATATCCTGTCCTTCTGAAATGATTGCTGGGCCCCTGGCCATCAGAACCATAAGCACCACGGCACACTAATATCTCCTGCATTTTCCTACAGTTTCATCCAGTAATCTTAGACATACTTTTTAATTAAATACAACTTGAGTGTACCTCCTGGAATTGAGCAACCTGTAAAGCCTTTATGAAAAATTGACCCTGGTCTCTTTTTAAAACACAGTGCATGTTGGCATTGTATTTTTTGCTCCGTGTCTTTTTAGTTGGTGTCCTTTAAACTGATTGTGCAACCATTATTTTAGGGTTCTGTTGCAGGTCATTTTCAAAATGCCTTTAAAATAAAAAAAACTATAGAATTAACAACATGTGAATTGACAGTTTAATAAAGGTTAAAGGATAGTTCACCCAAAAAATTTAAATTCTGTCATTAATTACTCAACCTCATGTCATTCCAAAATCTCGGAACACAAATTAGTTATTTTTGCTTAAATCCATAGCTCTCTGCCCCCATTGACAGCAATACACCCTGACACATTCAAGGCCCAGAAAGGTAGTTAGGAGATTGTTAAAATTGTCCATGTGACATCAGTGGTTCAACCGTAATTTTATGAAGCTACAAGAATACTTTTTTTGCACAAAAAAACCCTACTTTATTCAACAATTCTTCTACCGCGAGTTACCGTCTTCCGCCATTATCAAGAGTACCACGACGCAAGGTGCAGCGCATGCATTCTCTACGTCAGCAGCAACACACGCATCCATCGTGATACTCTTGATAATGGCGGAAGATGGTAACGGGAGAAGAATTGTTGAATAAGGATTATTTTTGTTTTTTTGCGCACAAAAGTATTCTCGTAGCTTCAACAAATACAGTTGAACCACTGATGTCACATGGACTCTTTTTATGATGTTCTTACTACCTTTCTGGACCTTGGTCGTGGAAGGATCCTTGCTGTCTATGGAGAGTCAGAAAGCTCTCTGATTTCATCAAAAATATCTTAATTTGCATTCCAAAGATGAATGAATGTCTTATGGGTTTGGAACAACATTACAATTAATGACAGAATTTTCATTTTTGGGTGAACTATCCCTTTAAGACAATAATAGCAATTAATTGACAAGAAAAATCATTGTTTGAATGCTTCTGAGGACCTTCAGCCTCCACATTCTGGTCAAAAACCTCTTCAAAATGAGTGTTGGTGTTGTTTAGTCATTTTCAGGTGGATACAAATAAGTTCTGTCCTACATTTTTCACTTTCAGTCATTACATTTAAAAAAAATAGTAATTTATATATGTTACAGAAGTAAAATGAGCGCTAAGCCAGATTATTCACCCTTTAACAGATCTTAGAAATGCATGTGCTTTTTTTCTAAGGAGGAAGAGTCCGGCCCAGTTCCACTTTCTGCATCAGAATACCTCACACCTTCCTGGTCTCTCTCTCCTTCCTCTTCTCCTCTGTCTCACTCTGAGCCCAGTGATTCAGACCTCGACTCGGATGATGCCAATGGAGAGAAGCGCATGCGATTACTTCAACGCCGCAAGAGGCACAAAGCTCTGTCCTCTTCTGTTGCACATGCTAAAAGAAAAGCACTTCAGCGACCCACCAGCCATCCTCCCCCTTTTCCACACTCCCTCCCGTCCTCCACACTGCAGCCCACTGCTCCCTCCAGACCTGTGTTTAAGTGTCCGCCGCCTGCAGGAGTTGCTGCTAATAGTGTCAATGTGTCAGTGGGTCGTGGGCAGAGCACCATGGCACAGAAACAGCGCTGTGTTTACTGTGGCCGTCATTTCCGATCTCTCCCACGGCATCTGGAAAAACACCACGCCCACCAGCCGGACGTGCGCTCTGCCCTGGAGCAAGCGCGCACCCCTGGTGACCCTCCTTGTGTCCAACCGTGTCTCCCATCATCGAGCAAACAGTCCCAATGCCTACAAGTGGCTCCTGTGCCAGGTGTGGTGGTGGTAACACCACGGTCACCTCCTGCTTCTTCTTTGTCTCCAGTCAGAAGGAGCCCTGCCCTCTCTAGCCCTACTCGCAAAAGTCCTGCCCCAGCGACTCCTCCCAGAAGAGGAGGTGTTCCCGTGTCTGTCTTAAAGAGGAGCCCACCTACTCCTCCCAGAAAAGGACGAAAAACTAAAAAGGATAAAGAGGAGGTGGACATTTTTGAGAAGACAAAAGAAGAGGAATTGCCCACTCCAGTGTTTTTGGACCATGTTAAGGAGTCAGAACCTTCGAAAGAAGAAAGAGAGGACAATGGAGCGAGAGAAGAAGAAGAAAGCGGAGCGGAGGATAAGACCGACCTATCAAGGTTAGACATTGACAATGTTAAAAACCGTTTCACTGGCTATGTTTACATGCAACCAAATAATCAGTTTGTAATCGGATTGACGGCTCATCTTAATGAAATTTCGCTTTGATGAAAGGGGGGTTTTATTCCTTTTCTAATATTGCGGACTGAACTGAAAGGACTGCGCAGATGCAATAACATAAAATAGCGTATGACATGAGACCGTCTTTTTCCTGTTTGCATACAGTGTTGTAAAAATGTGTCCTGTTCTTATAAAATTCCCCCGTCAGTGGAGTCCTTGTTTCGGCATTCTCACCATATATGACTGGTTTTGACCGGGGACGGGCATTTTTACTGTGTGATAAATATAAGCAGCATGGCACAGCTGTTTATAAGTAACATTTATCCAGAAATGGAAATTCAGTCCGATTAAAACAAAAGTTGTGAATGTAAACATAGCCACTGTTAAAATTTATTTAAATTGAAATTCACCTAATCCTTTTTCTCTTTTCACAGTTCGCGTCGTCCCCACATGCTCCCACTTCTTTCCTCCCTTTCCTCCCTGGTGTTGTACCTGCGGCGGCTGCAGCACTCTGCCTTTATTTCTCTCTCCCGCTCACCTGAGTCGGCCGAGGCATGGCGTCTCCTCTGTCACTCCAGTCTGGCCCTTCTCATCCTTTACAATCGCCGCCGTGAATGTGAAGTCTCCAAACTGACAATCTCAGAGTACCAGGCCCGAGTCGCATCCCAGTGCCCCATCCCTGTGCAACCTGGTGCCCTGTTAACTCTAACCCCACTGGAGGCTGCACTCTCACCCTTCGAGCGGCTGGTCCTCCCTCATCTCCCTCGTGTCGGGGTCCAAGGGAAGCGTGGCCGCGTACAGCCGCTCATCCTCCCCCCACACTCAGAAGCCTGTCTGGAGATGCTTTTGCAGACTCGTGCCGGTGTGGGAATCGATCCACAGAACCCCTATGTGTTTGCCAGGCCGTATCATTCGCCAGCTACTCCCCTGCGAGGAACAGACTTACTACGTAGTTTGGCTCGGTCCAGTGGTTCGCAGCACCCCCGGGCACTGACGCAGACACGCGTTCGCAGACAGGTGGCGATACTTACGCAGCTGCTGTTGTTAAGTGAGGGTGAGGAGGAAGGACGGCACGGGGCTGCCATTCAGCGATTGGAAAGCTTCTTGCAGAAGGAGTATCACGTGACTCAAAGCTGCGCAACCATCGGCCAGGACCCTGGGCTGATGGGTCTGATCGGTCGTGTGGTACTATGTGGAGAGAGAGATGGCGTCTTGTTCCGAGGAATGAGTTTACATCACATATGTCTGGAGTTAGATGGTGAGTGAGTTGTTGTGTCAAGCACAAGGCAGGTGTAAATAAAGAGTATTGGACTCATCAGTCATACTTGCCCTTCCCTTTCAGTGTTGTCAGGAAACTCTGCCGACTCGCTGTCAGAGGACTCAGATGTTGAGCAGAGTAAAGTGAAACCAGAAGCAGCATCTCCTGCAACCACCATTGTGATGAAAAAAAACACAAGCAACAGCAAATCTCCCCGGCCCAAGAAGATGAACAGCAGCTCCCTGCTCTCAGCGGGACGCAAAAAGGCCTCGGGACAGCCCAAACCTGGTGAGTCTGATTGTATGACTGTCATACAGTGTAAAAATATGCCTTTGTACTCCTCAGTTCCAGGAATTGAGGACAACACTGCTAATTGTGACATAATCTGTGTTTACATGCACAAAGCATGGACCAGTTAAACCAGGGTTAATTTTATAAAACCGATTTTGAAGGCTGATAAGTGCAACCTATGTTAAACCAAGATAGCTAAAAATAGGAAAGAACATACATTTGAATTAATAAGATTTATTGACTTCTCTTGTGTCTTCCTTTTATAATGAGAAAAGTTCTGTAATGAGAAGGATAGTAAACATTGCTGTTCTGTAGCCATGGTGAACAATCTGTTAGAGTAGGACAGACTCTTAACTTTTTCTGACATTAAAATTAGTTTTGTCCTCATCAGTTAATCTAATAGAAAATGCATTTGTTGTATTTTCCTGCTAATGTGGTAACAAAATAGGTATTTGTCAGTCTTAAAGGTATCATTTTCATTGACCACATTTATATGCACTTCATTTTCAATTAAAGTATATTGTTGTCAAGCTTTCATTCAGAAAAGAGGTTTACATACTCTAAAGCTATTGGAATTACAGGTTTTTATTCTTTGTCATGCTTTATGCTGTATTTGAGTGATTCTGAACTCGATCATTTTAATTAATGCCTCTGACAGCAGCACACAAGCGTAGAAAAAATGTAAACCATAAGACTCTTATGTTGCCTGTCTTTATATTGTCCTTCAAAAAAAAGTATTAGAAATTTGCCCCGTTTATTTATTTTTATTTATTTTTTTGTTTTTAAGTATCACTGTCTGGTTTGGGCATGTGAATATTCAGAATAAACTGTTTATTTGACCAAAAATTCCAGTTAACGTAAGCATGTTGGAGCAAAAATGTATTCAGATTTCTTGTAACCAGAATATTGGCATACCTGGTTCTGTTAATGGTTTTGCAATATAAACATCTACATATATAATTTATGTGATCATTGTATGCAGTCTAAAACTTGTAAGGGTACCTCAAGATGACTTAAAATAAAAAAATTACAACTTAAAATTTGGCTCAGCGGTAGAGCATTGCATTAGCAGCGCAAACGTCATGGGTTAAATTCCCAGGGAACACACATACTGATAAAACATGTATAGCCTGAATGCACTGTAAGTCGCTTTGGATAAAAGCGTCTGCTAAATGCATAAGTTATTATAGTTAACTAAAAATAACTAGCTCAAATCGAATTTAAATGCTTAAAACAACCGATTATAATAACCTGTAACCAAGAGCCTTGTGATGTTGTGTTTATTGTCTGCCAGATCTACAAGCCGGAGTCCTTCATCCACTATGGATGTAACGGTATGAAAATTTCTTATCACGATTATAGTGACCAAAATGATCATGGTTTTCAGTATTATCACGGTATTGCTCAAATGTGCTGGAGATGTTAAAAAAGTACCGACACATAAATCACTTCACCAAGTTTTATATTTAAAATCAACAAATAAAATTAGTTTTTGTTTGCATAACTAAAACAACAACATTGCCAGTGATGTTCAGATTTTAAATGACAACTTGGCTGACAACAGTTTAATAGCATTTTGAAATATCTAATGTAAATGTTGAAATAAAGCTTTGAAAGTTTAATAAAGAGGTAAACCTCACATTTTCAGCCTTTAAATAAAGAAAAGATACAAGTCAAAATGATAATTGATTAATAAATGAATGTTGTTGTTTTTTTTTATCTGCTCCATGAATAATTCTAGATAACTTATCTGAATTGTTTAAATGTGTAGAATCCACACAAGCTTGTTTTTCATCAACCAGTCAAAATTTACAGCAGGGCATGCAAATTCGGTCCGTTTTTGGCCAGACCGAAACTACACACAGGCTGAATGTAAATTATAAGTCTCTGTAAATCCACTCGCTGACACTAGGTGGCGCTTATGGAAAAGCTGAATTCGAGCTGTTTCCCGTAAACTCTGTGGACAAGTAGTATTGCGATTAAGAACACTTCCTTCAGGTATTACATGGAGCGATGATGAAAACAAAATGCCATCGATTCTTTTCTGAAGACAGTCAGAACCTTCAGAGGTACATTCATATAATTAATTCATTCATACATTCATTTGTATAATTTCCAAATTATAACACGTGAGACTGTTACTTAAAACTGTAAAAAAAAAAAAAGTATTTATTTATCGCGAGTTGTACAAATCGCAGTAATCTAATACGGTTTTAATGATAACTAAAAGATGAAACGGTAATACTAACCGTCAGGGCATTTTATCGTGATTTATTGTGAAACCGGTAATCGTTACATCCCTATTCAGCACAGTGCTAACTCATTGACGCCTGGGGGAGCGGGAAAGCCTGAGTGCAGTGTTTACACAGGAATAATGATTAACATATGTTCTCCTCTCTGTCTCAGGTAAACGTGGTGTGCTGAAGCGGCCTTGGTCTGAGGCAGAGCGGGCAGCTGTTGAGACCCACCTGGTGCAAAACATCATAGAGCTGCGAGTGCCGGCTAAAGCGGAATGTGAGCGCTGCCTGGAGCTCTGCCCCCTGCTGGTCACCAACCACCGGGACTGGAGGGCTGTGAAATTCTACTGCCACAACCGTATACAGCTGCTCAAGAAAACCCAGCAGAGACAGGGTCCACCCGCCCTGTCCGTGTGCTGAGGCTGTGATTTAGCACGCTGCTCGGAAGGGTCAGATGTGTAAGGGAGGGGATGTGAGGGAAAATATTGACATGGTACAGTCACAGTAAACGCAGTACAAATGCTTTAATTAATATGATGTTGTGTGTGATGTGTCCGGTGTGTAAAACGGAAAATGGTACCAGTCTGGGAAGCAGACGGAAATGCACACTTGTTGCAATTTTTCTGTCTGCAGATGACCAGTAAGTTTTTGTGTTGCTGGCTTAAATGTAGATGACCATTTTTGGCCAGCTGTAAGTCTGAATGGCTTTGCTCTCTCCCTTTGGCCATGCCTCTATCTCTCCAATGACAGAGAAACAGGCAGACTGAGCAACTTGTGCCTTGATGGGAGTCAAACTTCAGTTTCATTCACATTTGAGAACATTTTACTGTTATTTACTAATTTCATAATTTTTGATGAAATGAAGGAATATGCATAAGAAATGGGATTTAACAAAAGAAGGTCCATTTTTGCCTACCATCTTTGCTCATTAAAATGTTTTAAAAAGTCCCTTCGAAAACCAACCTGAATTGAAACATTTAATTTAAAGTTTCTTTGTTCCATAAAACCCACTTTTGTTCCTACCATTTTAAGCCTTATGTGATTTTAATTACATGGTTCTGTTTTCATTTACAGTATTCTTGTTGTCAAACCAGTATGACTTTCCTTGTTCAGTAGAACACTCAGTAGAAATTTGAATGATTTTTGAATGCTCTTGTCTTTTGCAATTCCAAATGCAAATAAAAATATATGGCATCAATCTAGTGCACAGATTCATATGAATGACATTTATGGCGTTTTTGATGTTTGTGCATTATTAATCGTAATTACATGAACAAAAATGACCAGAACTTTCTTGAGAATTCCTACTTTTGTGTTCCACGGAAGAAAGTCATGCAGGTTTGTAAGAACATGTGAGGGAGGATTTATTTTGGGGTTCTTTTAATTAATTTCAATCCATTGAAGTTAGCGGTTTGGTACTGTAGCTTGTTCAGCATTGAAAAATAAGCACCTATCTGTCCTGTGCGGTAGAAGTGGACATGAGTGAGCAGATGAGTTTAGTTCACTTGTTTGCATTGTATTCATCCATCAAATCCATATGGAAATTTAAACTGTGTATTGGAAACACATGATAACCACACGTAACACCTCAGTTTATACTTTTTATATATCTATCTACTTGGCTGTTTTGTTATCCTTTGTTTCAAACTTTGCAATGTATATATGTACACATATTGTTGTTACTGTTAACAGTGGTATTGTTATTACTATTAAATCTTACTGTGGTAAGTGTTCCATTTCCACTTTATGTGCATACTGAATGTAAATATTTGCAGAAAAAAAAGAGCACGATGTTAATACACCGTAGGCAAGACAAGCTTGTTTTTGTGTTGTCTGTGTGTTTTTTAAGTTGTCTGAAATGATAATAATAAAAATGTTTTGTTTGTAATTCTAGACTTATTTGTGCTGCTTTTATAGAAAATGCAGAATAACAGCAAAAAAAAAAAATCCTTACAATTCTGTCCAAAGATTTCAATCTAGCAATGTTCTGTGCTGTATTCATTTGATCTAATTTAATTTGGTATTGTTCATTACATTTTAAATGGAGCAATTTGTCTATTTTTTATAAGCGCAGTACATAATCTCTTTCCCTTATTGATCACTGTGTCATTGCACTCTGCACTGACAGCTTTGATTGGATAGTGAGTGGCACAGTTGTTTGTTTTGCTCCAGTCAAAAAGGTTTGTTTGCATTAAATGTTAGAAATCAAGCTCCTGCTGTCTCTAGTAGTTGGTCCAATATCATTTTTTTTTTTTAAAAAGTGGATTTATCGTTAGCTTACCAATTTCATTTTCGTTATGGAGTAGGCACTCTGAATCGGCACAATTTGTTGTGCGGCCAGTAAAAACATTAAGAACATAATAGTTAACCGCAGTCCAAGCCTTGCATCAAACCTGACGTAAATATTTGAAGTCTTTTATTCCAACATTTTATGTTGCTTCATAAAATAGCATAGAAATATTGAATTGATAAATACAGCATGTGTTGAGGAACTGTCTCCCTGGCTTATAGACATTTAAGTTTTTTCAGAGTATTCGGCTTCCCTGACCATTTAAAGAATAGTTCACTCAAAAATGAAATTTGCTGAAAATATACTCACCCTCAGGCTATCACTTCTAGCCAAAATACCATGATCTATAATAATGCTTCCTCCATTGTTTAGAACTTAACTGTTTTTGCTTGTAAATGGTGCTTAAAGTGTGTGTATCTCTCCTGATTCAGTCGAGACAACGTTTTTACTGGAGAAAGCTATATTATGGGTAGATGACTCATATTTTAGCCAGAAGCAACAATTTGAAGTTAAAAACATCTTAATGAAGGATTTGCTTCCAGTCTTTTTGCTTCGGAAGACTGATGAACTGGATGTTTGTAATGGCAAATGTTACTTTTTATTTCAATGACTTGAGGACATATACAACAAGATAATCCTTCCATCATTACAAATATTTTTTGGTGCACCCAACGGGTCAAGTCAACGCTAACCAAATAAATGATGCAGTAATAATTCAATAATATAGCAACAGAGGGTCAAACTAAATGGCTGGTGTAGTGCGATGCAGTGCTTTTGTGCCTACTTAAATCTCATTTAAGCTGTCAAGCTGATGATTGTTCTCATTTTAATTTTACACTATATTACAGCGTAATATTAGGTTATCTACAGACAGAGAATGATTTTACACCAACCTTTACAGATCAAGCACCTTTACAATCATCAAGATCACTAATTATAATAAATAAGACATATGACTAGAAATAAATATACACCGACTCTGTAAGGAACAAATGATAATGGCTGAAATTGTGACACTCAGTGTTATAAGAAAAGAACCTTTAGCTTTTGCATGTGAAACAGGAATTGCATGTTGTGCTTTACTCAATGGGGGGGGGTCCACAAAACACACTAGATGTAATTACAAAGGTATTTAACATAGTCAAAATACATAAAGATGTGTCTTTAAAATGATTTCATAAAAATGTTAGAAAATAATGAACTGGTTTAGCTGGTTTAGTGTCATCATAGTGACGTCACATCTACGGTTTCATTTGAGATTCTTGTTGATCTCAGATTATCCCTCCAGAAAGACATTGACTGCCGTCAGGAATTTAACTATAGCATTGTTGATTTTAATATTCAGCTTGCCTCATGGTGTGAACCGTTGAAGTTGTTGTTTTAGAGTTAAAGGCACAATATGTAAGATATATTTTTTTTTTATTAAAATATCCAAAAACCACTAGAACAGTGTTATATATTTTGCTGACTTGTGTACTTACATTATCCCAAATGTTTCGAAGAATGTTTAAATCCAGAGAAATAAGCAATTTTAACTAGTGACATTGACCGTGTCCATAGTGTCATTGTGTCGCCTGCCAATGACGTCATACCCCCTCGATTCCGGTGTTTTGTTGTGTAGAAAACATGGAAACACCAAAGACTCTTTAATATGTTGTGCGTTTTAATAGACCGGTGATGATCGCACAGAGTAGCATTATAACATAACTAAATGTATCTAGTATGATAAAAAAGCGCTGCTTTTTTCCCCCCACATACGCACGACCAGAAGGAGCGGAAGCGGTCGACTGTGGCATAATAGAAGCTCTGCTGCTTTTGAGCCGTGTGTCACGCTTGTTCAGCGGCCTCGTTTCGCTTCGACAGCTTTCAGCCTCACCCTGCTTCATTCTACTACGTTAATAAATCATTAGCTCATCCATGAACATGATTTCTGCCTGAGTCTCGTTGGATTGCATCTGCTGTGGGGATGAAGACGACAACTCCATGATTCCACTTACATCAAACAACGCCTTTTCATTTTGAATACGCGCCCTCTAGCGGCAAAAATTACATATTGTGCCTTTAATTGGAATAATGAACAGGTTTCATTTGGACATTCAAATGTTCTTGTTTTTATTCTTTTGCCCAAGTCTTTTTCATACAGTTCTGAATCTGAACACTTATTTGAACTGATGGGGCTTTAAATGATTGGAGGTTGTTTTTATGAATTTCTCTCAGTTTTTAACATCATGAAGGTTCATTCCTGGTGTGATGAGGTTTGAGCAGGAGAACTTGTGTTTAGGGAAGCATTCTCTGTTTCTTCTTCGACCGATCGCTCTGTTTGCTGTTCCGGTGTATTTGACTCAGATCCAGAAATACAGTCAGAACCGCTAAAGGTCTCTGATGCCACAGGCCGACTGTCCTCTAATGCACCTTGACTATCAAAGTCCTCCTCAGAATGAACAACAGGAACTTCATTCTCCACATCAGCCTCTTCCTCCGAACCTTTCAAAGATGCTTCTGTGTTCAAAGACTGACATCCACGGCTCGAGAGATCTTCATTATGCTGTTCTTATCCCCTCTCAGGAGGACACACAGGCGTCTCAGAGTCACAACAAGCAAGGGTTTTACTCTGTGTGCTCTCCACAGGCTGAATACGTTCTGCTGGATTACTGAATTGTGGAGTTTGTGAGACTGAATATGTGTGGTTGAAATAATCACTCTCGTGGTTCAGCTCGACTGCCACGGCTTGACACTCATCTGGGCTGAAATCTGTACTGAGTCCAGTGTCCTCGGTCACCTCTTCACCAGTAACAATCTCCTCATCTCCTGCTGGAAAGCGTTGACACTTTTGTTACTATTTTTTATTTAAAAAGTATACAAACTTATATAATAATAAGTCCCCCCCAGTGTTTTCAGTGAAAGGAGGTGATTTGCCTTCAGAAAATGTTTCCAGAAGTGAATCAAAATATAATACGAGCGGTTTTACTCCTATGAGGTTTTCCATTTTTAGATCATGTTCCCAAAGTATGCATTTGAAAATGTTGATTTTTTTTTGTTTTTTTTGTGATTCTGCAATTTTCTGAAATGTAGATATGTAACGACAACAATGTATTTGATATTCCTCCGAATGTTATTGGTATGCATGCACTATGCAGTAGTAGCTTTGGATGTCTATGAATGTTAGCAGCACACAGATGAATGTTTTTGGGTATATACACTAAAAAAAACATTGGTGTAGAAACAATTTTCACTCAAAAAATTGGTAGTACATATCACAAAAACGATTACAACTAAACAACAGTATCAATGAATTAAATGTTGAACTTTTGAGTGTATAAGTGTTATCTGACACATAAACATGCAAATGTAAAAAAAAAAACGTGTATAAAGAATTAATCTTAGATCTAATAATTGAATCCTTCAATTAGGGGGAAGTGCCAGGATGAGATCCTGTTGGAGATGAACAGGAACCGTTGACATCGCATGAATGACTGCCCGGCTTGTTCATTTGATTTTTAATATTCAACAGGCAAAGTTGTGTGTAGCTGTACGCAAATCAAATTTTCATAATACTGATTCTACTAATTCGGAGAAAAAATATAAACATGAATTTATGTGGTGACATTTAAAAACTTTTAACAATGTGGCACTTTTCTTTCACTTTTTGGCCTCTGAATGTAAGAATTTTGTAAGGACATTTTTATGATTATGTGTGTAAGCTTCTCTTTTCTTTGAATTAAATGTTCTGAGCTTACGCATTAAAGTATTTTCCATATGCAAACTTTAGGGCTAGGGTCTAAGATTATTACAAAATTAATAATAACTAATCATTTAAAAAAAAAAAAACATCTGGATTTGTGCCTGTAATGTTTAAAGAGGTCATGAGACTCAAAAGTGTACTGTATAGATGTAAAGTGTCAATTATTGTTCACTAGGTACTAACTCACCCATTGACTCTGGTGTCAGATGGACTGACTGTTCTGTGGTGGACTGGACATGCTGAGAGTCACTCAGGACAATAACGGCTTTCCTTCCTGTAAAAAAGTTCAAGTCAATATATACACAACTATAACAACAAATGGAAGTTATCTTGTCAAGTTAACAACAAGGGTAACAGAGGTAGAATTGGTTTGAAAAAAGTGCAGAAAGGTATACAGTAAAAGGCAAAAAACTATATTGAATTAAAAAAAAAAAACATACTCCCTAGTCCGAGAGACACATTGTAGGTGATGCCTCCAGAGAGGGTGAGCAGAAAGAGTGAAAAGCAGAAATGGGAGAGCAATTGAAAGTCATTTAAAAATTGAAGTAAGACAAACTACATTATGTTACAAAGAAACACCAATTACACAAATGTAAAGTGTATTAGAGCAAACATTAAAACACCAAACTACAATCAAATAATCAAAATTAAGAAGAAGAAAAAAGCAACTGCATAGAATATGATGTTTACCTGGCAGACTCCACAACCCAGACACCTCTAATGTTTTCAACTTTCTTTCAAGTTCTGCAACCCGGTTACCCAGGATCCTGTTTAAATATATGCAAACCAGCAGCTACATTTCACTTTTTAACACTATTCAGTATGGAAGGATATTCTGGACAATTTTCAAAAGGAATTGCAAATTGTATTTTTAATTGCGTTAATTGTGACATAATCCAAACGCAATTGCAAATCTTGGCATTAACGTTGAATTTCACTTTCCGCGAACGCACAGTGACTGCTGAATTTCAAATGGAAAAGCAAAGTCCTTTTGCAACTGTATTTCCCATATCTGACGAGTTATGAGCCTGTCATATTTAAATAGCAATATTAATTACCTTGTCTGCTTTTTCACTCTCTCTGCATCACGCATGTAACCTGCCAAAACTCAAATGGAATCGCAATTCCTTTTGAAAATTGTCCAGAATATTCTTCCATAATTCTGTAAAAATAAGAATGCTATGGCTTAACTTCCATCTTGGCAGGATTATTATAATGAACAAAAACCATTAAAACAACTGTTGTTCATTTAAATAAAGCCATAATAAAATAAAATACAAAAAATAAACTAAAGAATGTTAAATGTTGCCTCGGTAATTAAAATTAAGCTGAAGCACTAAAATTACAAGTTAGAAATAAATAAGAACTAAAACTGAAATAATACAAATATATTAAACCTAAATAGTGACATTTAAAAAATACATTGATA
Source organism: Sinocyclocheilus anophthalmus (assembly GCA_018155175.1). NCBI lineage: Eukaryota > Metazoa > Chordata > Actinopteri > Cypriniformes > Cyprinidae > Sinocyclocheilus > Sinocyclocheilus anophthalmus. The sequence goes on along the minus strand of JADLZN010011404.1, from coordinate 18,403 downwards.
AAAATAAAAATAGTAACATATAAAAAAAATTAAATACACTGATAAAAATAAAATGCACATTTTACAACAAAATTATAATAAAAAAAATAAATTTAAAAATGAAAACTGAAAATATAAAAATAAATGCAAATCTAAAATATTAACCCTTTAACTGTCACTCCCGTTTTTGAACAAAGACTTGAAAGTGCACTATCCAAGCTTACATTTTTTTAATTCATGAATGAAAATATTTTGTAATATGATTTTGATGTACCATTTTCATGGTAATGCAATGTCTGATTTTAAAATGGTTTTCAAAGAATGAATTTTGAGATTTTAAGCTTTCAATTGATATATAACAACAAAGAAAGACTTTTTGTGACAAAGGTCAGAACTTCTGTTATGATATAGATTTTTGAGGTCCACTCTAGTCATAAAATAATCTATTACTCTTCCTACATAATTTGTAACGTGTAAAACAGTGGTAAAATATCTATTTAGGAGTCTTAGACCTTTCCAATGATATATAGCTTGTCATGATTAGATTAGGATTTATTTGCATTATAGTGAAGTAAACTTAGGCGTCCCACTGGGGGGGACGGGTGACAGTTAATGAAAACTATAATAGCATATAAATAAACCATTCGAAAGTAACACTGTATCTTAGGTGCTTTCCAGCACAGAAAATGAGATGACAGTTGTCACGATGTAACATACTTGTTGGTTTGCCGTTGATGCTGAATGACCATGTTCTTCTCATGAATGGTCTCCAGCAGAGCAGTGGCCAGGGACTTCAGGTCACTGATGGACTGCGAAGTGACCGGGAGACTGCAGCCATTCTCCTCTGACAGCAACAGCTCTTGTACTGGAAACATATTAGCTGTAACTTAGCTTCTGAGGATTTTTCTTTCAAAGAATTGTATATTAATTAAAGAAGAATACTGGTAAAGCACGGAATTGTTACTGTCTGGATTCTGTAGAAGTCTTGTGTGGTACCTTGCTTAGCAGAGAGGACTCCTGTCAGAGCACTGCTGTTGGACTTGCCATACACTTTACTGTTCTTCTTGCTTTCCAAAGCACTCTGAAATAAAACACATTGGTGAAATAAAACATCAATGAACTTATACATAACTAAAGTGAATAATTATTTTGTGTACATATAAATTTGGTTGTATGTGTAATAAATACCTTGTACTTCATGACGTTTGATTTGAGGAGGGTGACCTCCTCCTGAAGCTGCATCAGCCGCTCATGCAGATATCTTTAAAAAAAAGATATTTTGAAGACTTTAATATGATATACAGATAACCCACAAAATGTCTAGCTAAATAGCACTGTTGATAATATTTAGGCACCAACAAAACCAACTGGACATGTTAAAACGGCCATATCAATGCCTGTAATGTCCCCACCACACCAGCAGAGGACAGTCACACATAGCAGTAATTTTGGAATCAGAATGTGATTTATGTGTACTAAAATAATAAATCTCTGCATATATGTTCATTAGTGTGTGTTTGTGTGTACTTGTTTATGCTACATTGTGGTCCCACAAGGATAGTAATACCTGAAATTTGTGACATTGCGGTCCCCACAAGGGAAAATAATTATTAAAAATAGTAAATTATGTTTTTCTGAAAGTGTAACAATGCAAACAGGTGTTTCTGTAAGAGGTAACTTTAGGGTTGGGTTAGTGGATAGAAAATATTGTTTGGTCAGTAAAAAAAATGAATAGAAGTCTATGGAAAGTCCCTACAATTCACAAAAACAAACGTGTGTGTGTTTACCTCCTGCTACCGCAGCAGTAGATGCTAAATGTGTAGGTGTGTAGATCCTGAACATGGCAACACTGACCTGTTCTCCATACACAGAGCATCAATATCCAGGATGCGATTCTCGTGGCTTCCCAAGATGTGGTTAATTTCCAGGTTTAGTCTGTGAGCTTTCTCCTGATAGACATTACGCTCTGCTCTCACGTCCTGTAATTCATCCGTGGCAGCCTTTAAGCTTTGTTCCAGTGCTTCATTCTGCAACACCATAGGGTTATGACACAGGACATATATTGCTTTTTTTACTCAACTAATTGTTTCAGTGTTTTGTTTTTCTATGACACCAGTGTCTACAAAAACTGTGAGATATGACACACAGTGATATTCTTGAGAACTAAAATGTGTGGAACGCCAAGAGCAATGCACCTGCTCTCGAGCTCTTTCTAACTGCTGAACAAGATCTTCTCTCTCATGGGCTGGAAAGTGACGAGTCCCCACCTCTTCATCCCCTAGACGCTGCTTTGCGATGGTCATCCTCAGCAGCTGTGGGATGGAAAGAATGCAGATATACCACAATATATGATCTGTGATCAATGTGTTTGATTACATATTTGACCTTGCAAACATCTGCATGGGACTGAGTCATGCAAAGTAATCACCTCTGTGCAGAGTGGAACCCATACCTTGTTATCGCCCTGCACCTCCGCTAAACGTTGCTTCAGTTCTTTCATCTCCTCGCTCAGCTGTTTGTTCTGTTCTCGTGAGTCTCTCAGTAACTGGGCCAGATTGACCTGTGGCAAGTTAAAAAAATAATGAATAACACCAAATGATAATCAGGAGTACTGGGTTGACTATTTCACAAACTACACATTTAGATTTCAGATCTGTAGTTTTATATATATATACAGTGTATAACAGAGTATAGTTAAGCATATTTAAATAGGTGTTAAGCACAGACATACTTGGTTTCTTTTTTCAGGAGGCAGAGAAGGGTCGCCATCCTATTAATGAAAAAAGAATAATTTAAATATACGTCATTATAACAACAATACCTCATACTTCTACATGAGTGTTTAATTCATTTAGAATAGAAATACATACTATAAGCTCTCTGTACTTTTTCTTGAGCCCTTGGTGGCGTTCACGGAGCTGGTTTGCCATCAGTTTAAACTGATCCCTTTCCTGCTGGCAGGTGTCCAGTTCTTTTGATAAGATCAGCAGTGCCTCCTTCTTACTCTCCAGCTTTCTCTTGCATACCAGGAACTAAGCAAACAAGGATACAACAGGGTTGTTAATGCTTCAATTCAACGCATTTAGTCACCACTGCCAGAAGAGGCCATGATCAAAGTGGGTTCCTGCATTGTTTTTTTTAGCAAAATCACTTAAGCTTTTTACTCAAAGGCCTCCGACTCATAAGTCTTGGTTACACTTTACTTTAAGGTGTCCTTGTTACAGTGTAATTATACATTTGATTTAAGTACTGAGTAATATTATAACTACATACACTTACTATACGGTTAGGATTATGGTTTGGCTTAGGGTTAGTTGCATGTAATTATGCCTTATTTATTGTTATTATAATAGTAAGTAAATGTAACATGTGTAACAAGGACACCTTAAAATAAAGTGTTACCAAAGTCTCTTCCAAGATAATATTGACATTTTTCCCATGTAAGTGAAAATATTTCTATTGGCACTTTTGTTCAAATGCTTAGAAGTTTCTGCATTTGAGAACTTTTCATAGAAACCAGAAATGTCAATAAAGTACAATAATTACCCATAAATTCTTTAATTTATTTACTCCTTAATTTATTAATTTAGGTTATTCCAGATGTTCTAGATGTGTTCTGTAAGTTAATAAAACATTAGTTGAAGGCCAAAAATAAGAAATATGATTTCAATTTGCATTAATTCTACATCTTGATTTTAGTGGCTTTAGCCTTTGCTGAAGTTAGATTATGTATTAGGCCTACTTATTATTATTAACAGTACCTATTATTAATATTATTATTACTGAATTAAGACATCATGCAGCCACCTTGGAAGTTGGAAGTAAAGAACTAAATCCTACTTTTAAATTAATATAACCTTTGAAAAGGTAAACCAAACCTTTGAAATTTCTAAATTTGTCAATGCACTTGAGAAGGGACATTAAAGTTCACAATTTATTCAAAAGATTATGTCAACACATTCTAAATCCATAGGGGCCTGTTATTGAGTTGTTATGGGTTTGAAAGTTCCCTAAATGAAAACATACAGACGACTATTTATATTTCTTTGTTATGTATTATTCCTGTATCCACCACTGTATTTTAAAATCCTTATTTTTCAAATGATTTCAATTCCAGGTCCAAGCTGAGTTCAGCGCTGTTCATGGACCTTGACGTAAAAGGATGAAGATTAACGTTAATCCCTCAGCTGATCATGTCGTGTCAGACCTTCTGCATTTGATTTATTATGCTGCAAGGCATTTAAAGATCTAATAACATGCATGTCACATATACTATTCGATAAGAACAAGCGGTCTCGAGAAAATGACAAAACAACACGGTTACAGTAAGAGGATTTCACGTCTCTGTAAATCAGCTAAATAATCTGATCGTATTTAGAAAACCTTTCCACACGTCATTTGGGTAAATTCATTGAAAACCACATGAAATGGTTAATTTGAGCATCCTCTGTAGTGCAGTGCTGATAGTATGATTCATAGAGTGCAGATGAGCGCGAGGCATCATTATGTCTGCGTTTCCTACCTCATTCACCAGACCCTGCCAATCACTTTCGCTTCTTGTGGAAGGATTCATTTTCGGTCCGAGAATATTCTTCTAACAAAAGCTGTCAGTTACAAAAACTGTCACGTCGTAAGCATCTATTGCGACGAGGATGACACGGTTACATGTTTCAGGTTTCATCAACATCGCGTCGTACATCATTTCCGGCTGGGATGATGGCCAACCGCAGCGTGTCGCTTTTAAACAGGGACGCCAAGTGACAGTGCTACAAAAGCCAAAGAATAATAACAAGTGTTTAATAAAGCTTCTTATGTTAAGTTATACGATTATAATAAACCTGTGGTCTCGAATAAAACTATAAATTGTTGTTGCAAGTGAATTTTTTGCTGCAATACTGCTTCTGTTGTTTACATTGCTGTTGAACGCACCCCCAAACTTACAACGAATTTCAAACATCACTCGATTATAATTACACAGTGTATAAGATATAATGTATTCTATTGTACTAAAGTGCGATTAACTCATTTATATTGCTATTTTAAAAAAATAAACATGGTCTCAATTAGTCTGAAAATATCATACAAGGTTATTTTAAACGTCCACCATAATTTCACATAACACAGCATATACGCACGTAATGTAAATAATAGAACATGAACATAATGCACAGCAGAAAAAAAAAATCATACAGACAGGCCTCTAAATACATAATTTATGTGCTTACTTTAAATGGCTACATTTGTGACCTGCTTATTCCTCTGGTCTTATTTATCAAACCTAAGTGCTCTGTCACAAAGAATGATGTTGCTGACTGGCTGGTAAAGTGATCTTTGTGAACATAAGCAGTTTCTCACTGTCAAGGAGTGTCGTGAAATGTACGTTTTAACGTGCTTCTTTCTTATTATGTCCTGTGTTTATGTTGACAGTATGTGGAACAGTAATGCACTGAAGAAAATGCTAAACTGGCTGCTAAACCATTTGTCCAGCTGGCTTCCTTGTATATACACACACACACATATATACTGTATATATATATATAATGTGTGTGTGTGTGTGTGTGTGTGTTTGTGTAAAAAATAATACATTAATGAATAGAAGATGCTGTTTTATTTATTATCAATAATATATTTTCAAATGTACATCCAGTACAATCCTCGGCCAGCTACAGTAGTAAAGGATCATCCTCTGTTAAAAAAAAAATCATGAATAATAAAAAAACGCAATTTCTAAAGCTTTCATTCATCAAAGGCAATAACACTGAGGGCCTCTACTGAACAATATCACTACTCAGCACCAAAAACATGCTTGCATATAGTCAAACCAGCTCATTAGGATAAATTAGTTTGAAGCTGACAAGTCCACAGTCTTTTGGATTGAAGCCGGAGCACCTTTGGTGAACCTGATATATCACAAATAAATTATTTAAAAGGGCCCTGATATAATCAAACAGTCAGGTATTTTTGAGGTCTGAATAAATTAAGCAGCAGAGCATTATTTATTTAAACTTTTATAGAAAATGTTGCATAAATAGCTTTTGCAAGACAGAAGACAGGCATGTGCACTGGGTTTTGGCCTTTTTGTTGACGAAACTTTACATTCATAAATATTATGGTTACTTGCATACATATATTGAAGAATCGAGTTTTATTTTAGCAATTGCCCAGATGCAACGAATAACAGAATATGCCTCATTTGCTATAATCCACTGAAATATGTTCAAAAACCTTGGTTTTGCCTTTGAAGCTGGTGGCCAGCACAAAATCACGCTGGTCTGTGGACAGTGCTGTGAATGAGCGTGGCCACTGAACATACACATCCCTGAACTTGATAAATTTCTGGTTTTCCTCATCCCACCTGAAGATCTGGGAGAAAGAATAATCACTGCTTAGAATCAAATAGTGCTGGTCTTTGAACTTGATGGGCTGTAATACTGTGGCGCCACGTGAAGGCAAGCCCTGTACTTCTTCAAAGTGTTTGCCCGTCCACTTCATGACTTTTGAGTCACCGATGTAGCAGGCGAGCGCAAGGTAGGGAACATCATTAATCCTAAAGGCCTTCACACTGACAATGTCGTACATATTTGCTATCTCATCATGGAGAACAAACTTCTGATTGCTCTTGTTCCATTGGTAGATAACAGGAACCTGGGAACGGCTCACGAGTATGAGGACAGATTTGCCATCTAAATCAAAATACTCTGCATCGGTGTCACGAAACCATTCATGAAGGAACTGGTATGGGTAGAAACCAGTTTCATTCCACTTAAACAGAGTTGTCATTCCAGCTTTGGAACTGTCCACAATTAGGAAGAACCAGTCATCTCCGATCTGGAAGACTTCAATGTCATTCGGCTTGGACACATTAAGCATTTCAACTGCCTGAAATTTGGTGAACTTATTCTGTGCTTGGTCATATTTGTAGACGAGGGAGCCATCGAAGAGTTGGGAGACAATGACAAATGCCTGCTCGTTGATCAGAACAGACCGGCATCCAACAACAGACCGACCTGAAATATAATATATAAAAAAAATGAAATCATCATCTATACTCTTTCATTTTTATGACATATGACAAATGATTATGGAGTCAAACCTGTGATGTTATCAAAAGGCCTGAACTTAGTCTCAATGTGATCCCATTCCATGATTATGCAGCTGTCTGAATTTGGAACTGCCATAGCGACATATATATCATCTTTGTGAGTGAAGATATCTGCTGACATTGATTGAGTATTCACTATCTGGTACTGAACAAAATCTGAAGGGAAAAAGAACCAGACACATGGAAGCACATTCATTCATTGTCACTAAACAAGTGTAAACAAATCGTATATTTTTTCTTCACACCTTTTCACTGCATTTATCAAGACAATAAATGCAAAAATTCAACATAAAATCTGACATATCTAAGCAACAGAAATTTAGTTACCTGTGGAGACACACTTGCTGTGTTTTTCTGGGACATCCTTTAATAGGACGCCCTTCATGCCAGATGGACTGGCACAGTAAACATCAGAGATTGTGGCATTGGATCGTTTCAACCACAGCATCAGCCACATAGACTCACAGTCGCAATGGAACATGTTCCCACGCAGATCTCTGTTTATTAGACATGAAATTATCAAAACACTCTAAAAACTCTGCAAATAAACAAAATCATATGTGACTGCAAAATTATTGTTTCCCATCTATTTAGCATAAGTGATGCCTTGCATGTTGATTACATGTGCACATTTGTAAACAGTGAACTGAAAAACTCACAGTTCAATCAAAGAGCGTAGATCAGAAAAAAGACCCCTGGGTAGTGTTTTTAAATTGTTGTTCGCTAATGATCTGTAAAAACAGAGAGGAAATTAATCAATACAAATGGACAGAAGACTTTATGCAAATGTAATGTACATACATATATTAGATTTACCATATGATAAATATATTGTCACGTGAAGTAAAAACATGAAACCTATTAGAAATGGGAACATTTGGACACACTGTAATAATAATCTGTGACATTTACGGTAAAATACCAGCAGCTGTGGTTGCCAGTTAAAAATCAGAAGAAAAAAAAGAAACCGTATTATGCTAAAGCCTATTTTAGAACCACCAATAACTTTTTGTTACTTTTGAATTTTTTTATACATTTTTGAAAATTGTTCAGAAAATCAGAACTTCACCGTTAAAAATGTGGTAGAAACATTTTAGGTTTTACAGAATTAACTTAAATTCACAATAAAAAAAACTATTTCATTAACTGATGTAATGTTATTAAACCAGCATATTGAAGTACTAATATCTGTTTTGAATCATTGTAATGCAGTGATAACCACCAAAAACTTGTGGTGATGAGAAAGCCACATGATGAATCAAAGCTCATCACAATCAGCTCTTCCAAAAGCTGAGAAGGAAAATACTAATATACAGTATATACATAGAAGGTGCACAGTGTCATTCACAAAAACTAAACACCATCATGGTAACACACATGATACTGAAATAATGCAATAAATATTAATTTAACAACATTAGATGTAAGATAAAACACTAATGTACACAACTGATAAGAAAAAACGAAGAAGAAACATAGTTATTTTTAAAAAAAGAATACGTGTCTGCCGGGAATTCTGGGAGTGTCATTTACTGTTTTCACTGTAAAAGTAAGTAATGACTGTTCTTTGTCACCTCCAAAAATTAATTTTAACAGTATTTTCCTGTACAATTACATTATGTATTACAGTTATTCACCGTATATAGTATGGAAACTTACTGATAACCAATTAACAGGTTTTTACTGTAGCATTTTTACAGTCTTTTACTGTTAAAATCACAATCATTTTTTACAGTGTAATCAGTTATCCATCTAAAACCTGTTCAATACATGTTGTGAATATATAAGTGAATCTCTAATCAAATAATAAAATATAGAATTTATTTTTTAAACTTTATAAAAAAAACATATAAACTTACAGATAGTTTTTTTATACTTGCACATATCCGTAAATATATATGTTGAGAGCATAATGCTTGCTGCATATCAACCATATAAAATATCATATAGATATTATTAACTATAAACAAAAAAATGGGGTTTAAACTGTGGGGATTTCATATATTTAATAAACTTATAACTTGAATCTTCATCGACCCAAAGACTGTATGTATGTGAAAATTATATATCGCCTTAGAGGTAACAAACATGACAATATCACTCTTGACATATAGCAATATATTACATTTCCAGTTGGTTATTTATACAAGTCAGGATGTTTAGGGACTTTACAGTGTACCTTATAATACAACTCAAGACACCAATATATCACATAATGTACTGACCATCTGAAACAAAAATATATATTACTTAGCCTACTAAATTAAATGATGCCTACCAGAAATCTGTCTAAATAAATACAACCTAGCTTTTGCTCGCTGTATGCCATATACTTACAGATGTGTAACATCCCGAAGTCCTCTGAAGGCATATTTGTTTATCTCTCCAATCTTGTTACCTTCAATAAATCTGGTTGGAGAAATAAAATAAGACAAAATAGCTATAAAACATACTTCAACCAATAACCAATATTCAACCAATAGGGATTTTGATAAAGTGGTCCAGGCATCCAACAAATATATCAGTACTGTAAAGAAGTGAACATTTTTGATCATTTATTTAAATCAATAAAAGCTGTCCAAATACTTACAAATACTCAAGATGAGGAAGCCCTGAGAATGCCTCCTCCTTGATTTCAGATAATGAATTAGAACTAAGGAGACTAAGAAGAGAAAAGATGCCAGAATATGCAAGAAAATTCTAAAACATAAATATGACCAGCATAAAAAAGAATGCCTTGGATTCAACGTCTTAGTGTTTTATCATGCAGATAAACAGGTACATTTATAAAAAGTGATGCAGCAGTCACTTACAGTAACTGCAGTGAGGGCATGAGCGAGAACATAGCCTCCTTGATTTCTGGGAAACTGCAATTGACAATACTCCTAAAAGATAAATATAATAAATTAATAAATATAGCTTACGCCACTTCTTTAATTTATTGTTTTGTACCGAACACTACGATGCACGTTCAGTTTCGAACCACAAATACAGGCTATATCCCACTATGTTCGATAAAATTATAAACATTTTCGCAAATAAATTGTTAGGCGAACATAATAATATCACACTTACAGAGAGTTGATGTCACTCGGTATAGTCCGTGGGATGAGAGACGAACCGACGCAAATGATTGAATCTGTCGTACAAGTGCATCCTGAAGGACATTTGAATATTCGCTTTGATCGGGACAGTTGAAATGAACAAACGAGCAGTAAAGTTACCAAAAGACACTTCCGGATGGAAGATAGTTTATCGTTTGTAAGATCCATGGCTTTGAAGCGCAGTCGAAAGCAAACGTTCCCCTGTCCCGCACAGCAGTGAAATGCAGCATGAAGGGCTGACTTCAGAATCAGCAGCTCTGATGCAGTCAGTGCTTTAGACTGTCCCATTAGAGGACACAAAAAAATCTCAAAGTAGCCATGTAACTGACAAATCATACCACTTTTTGTTTGTGGTTGTTCTTGCCTTGAGATGCTTTTAAAACGTGCTAATTATATTGTTTTATCACACCTCTTTCTGTTTTTCTCTTTGCTGTTAACTGAAATAAGTTAAATGTCATATCAGCAAAATTGTTGTAATTCTTCTTCTGTTTATGTGGAGCGAGTATGAAAATGCACAAATTATCTTAGCAATGAAAACCAGAGTCAAAGTGGAAAATGTGGTAGGTGACGCAGCAGTTCTTTGAATGAATGGCTTCTATGTCTTGTGTATCAATAGTCACTGACTAATGTACTTTACATTTACTGTAGGCCTAAATTTACATTAATATGAGCTGAAGCTGTATTTACTTTGTCTATGTCCCTACATATTGCTAGATGATGCTGTATAAGTTACAACAATTTCTCTGGCAACCAGTAATAAACAGACCTATATGACTGCAAATAATGGACTCTACAGTACGCATAGCATTAATCATTTAGAAGCAGATCTGATTTCAGCATGTAAGTGCATTCTGTCTATATGTGACTGAGGGAGGTGCTTAAATTGATGACAGTGAAATAGCCTCTACTCCTACAATCTGTCACATTTAGGCTACTGAAGTACATATGCATAAGTGGTTTTCAACTGGTTTTCCTGCAGACCAAACTCCCAATGCATCAACAGAAAACAAATTGCCATTACAAACTGCAAATGCACAGGTACCTATTTGCTGCATAAAAAAAAAAACTGGCAAATCAATACAGACCACCTCATCAGAAATGCTCATCAAAAACTCCCCGTCATCAGACAATTAAGGAAAGTTGAAAACCAGTCGGCAGTTTAGTGTTTTTAAACGGCCATTGTGAAGATTGTTCTAACAGTGTCCATCAGTATGGCACAGAAAGGACTCATAGGTAGGCTACTGATCCCCCTTTGGCACATCTAATGCACCAATAAAAAGATTAGAATGGATCCAGCTCACCCAGCGCATAAAAGAAGCCTGAAATCACCAACAGCTAAAACATCCTGATTAAAGGACACTTTAAACAGCTGTCAGGGTGTTCAATAAACATCTATATTTTCATAGTTTTTTTAATGTAGATTGCACATTCCATTGTTTAATGAATATTGTACTGTACATCTCACCAGTAGTGATTACTTGCAGATTGACAAGCAATACAATTCAGTTTTGTCCTGTTATCCATTTTTATTCTCTATGCCATATTATTATACGCCATTCTATAAATAAACAACTAAACATTATCATAAAACGACTTCAGATGATCCACTTTCCAAACGCTTTCCCAGCTCATTGTTGTCCACTCTCTCCAAACACCTCAACGAGAAAATTCCAGAATGGAATCTTCATTGTGGAAGAGCGAGGGCAGAGGCGCGTGCCTGATGACGCAGTCACTCTTTTTGCCGAGTATCATGGGAAAATAACATAGCAGGCTAGCACGCGCAGGAAGAGAGAAGAGCCGACAGCTCCGCGCAACGAAACTCTTCCCGTGCGTTATATTCCTCGTTAACCTCCTCGAACGAGTGTAAACCGGCGACCAGAAGCCGTCTTTGACTGGCCAGCGTATCGCGAAGTGTTCACGGTTGTTGTTGTTTGTTTCAGTTGTCGGCTTGTTGGATATTTAGCGCGTGTCGCTGTTGAGCGAGTTCGCGGAAGAAGAGGTGGGTAGTTCAATTTAACGTTACCTTTCATAAACCACTACAGGCATCCTCCACTCTTTAATACACCAAATATATTTCGTATTTATATAAAACGACTCCTTGTTTTGCCCTAGCTGAAAATAAAGAAAAAGTCAGTCAATTCCAGGCGATTTAAATAGATAAGGCACGGTTTGAAGCCGGTTAAGTTTAGAGGGGACCGTCTTTTCTGCATGCTAACCTTTACCATGTCTCTCACCTCTTATACGTATCTGTATATCTACTCTTTGTGTTTCCATTAGGTCAACATCGTTCCTTCTTCAGATACTAAAGCGCATCGAGATTACGTTCAGGAGATAAGCAGAAAGTTTTCATCAAGCGAGGTTACAGTCGACGGCGGTGTAAATATGAGTTACAAGCCGATCGCCCCCGCACCCACCGGCTCCAACCACACTCCACCAGGTGAGTTTCATTGTGCTCTCGGTTCTTTCATTTCTTTTTTACAGTCATATTTTCTCCATTTGAGGTATTTTTTGTCCATCTTTTCAAACGCTCCGTTTTAATCCTGGAGAAAGGGGTCAGTGAACTTACTGTAAAAGAGGTCAGAGACACGGATAAAGGGGGAGGAGTTAAAGGAGCCATAGCCATCTGTCTCGCTCATTACATTAATGTGGTATATTGTGCTGCTAACCGTACCCTATCGCGATTACGTTTAAAAGCTAACTGTTTTCCTACTCATTTGTGAGTGTGCCATGCCATCACATCAGTGCATCTAATATTGGCTGTATTTTACCTCACTTCCTTTCATACAAACACTGGGTGGCAAGATATCATTGGTCGAGTGTGGCCTTTTGACATTTCCTTGATTTGTGATTGGTCTTCCTCTTGCTCTCTGGTTTTAGGATCATGTGGCTCATCTCCATCACTGGCCTCCTCTTCTAACTTTAGACCAGCATTTAGTGACTTTGGTCCACCATCAATGGGCTTTGTACAAGTAAGTTTATTTTCTGATAACAGTGGGCTTTTAGATAAATTTGCTTACTTGAAATTATGATGATAAATGCACTAAGGGTCTGTTTTATTTGTAATAAATACACTACTGGTTTGAAATGTTTGTTTGAAACAACTTTTTTTCAAGTTGTTTCTTATGCTTACCAATGATGCATACATTTAATAAAAATACAGTAACATACAATAAAAACGGTGATATTTTGAAATATTACATTAAAATAAAAAAGTTAAATACATTTTTTTTAAACGTGTAACTTATTCTTGTGATGGCAAGGCTGAATTTTCAGAATCATTACTCCACTCTTCCGTGTACAGATTCTGAATACCTCTTTCTATTCAGCGAGGGTCAAGAAATTGATCAAAAGTGACGAAAACGGTATGTATATTCTAAATGTCGTAATCATTTCACATAAATCTTTTCTTTTGAACTTTGTGCTCATCCGAGAACCTATTTTTGTTTTACCAAAATAGTAAGCACAAACAACACTAATATAATAACCATTATTATCAATAGAGCACCATTTATACAAAGTGACCACCAAATCACATATTACAAGATTTTGAAGGATCATAAGCTAACGTCACTAAAAATTCAGGCTATGCCATCACAGGCATAATTATATTTTAAAATTATTCAAATAGCAAATGTTATTTAATTATAATATTTAAAAAGGTAACTTTTTACTTTGTTTTTGATCAGATAAATGCAGCCTTGTGAGCATAAGAGACTTCATAAAAAAACATGTATAAAAATCTTAATTATTCCAAACATTTGACCAGTAGTGTGCAATGTATAATATATTCCATATATATGCCACCCTTATTCTCCCGTAAAATGGGCGCAGCCAGTTGTAAATGTTATGGGTCCTTGCTTCAGGTCTCATTCCTCTTCCAGCTATTTTAGCTGGACAAACAGCCGTTTGCTGCTTTATATTGCCCGCTGGCGTTACCATATTTTTTAATGAATTATCTTAATTATGGACATACTGGTTTGTAGTTCAAACAGTTTTACCATTTACTGCACGCTGTAATTCTTCTCGTTATTTTCCTATAGCAGCTAATGAACCGGAAGTCTCACACATAGGCTTACTTCCGCGTTGAAGAATAGGTACACCTCATAAAGAGGATTTATATTACTCCGACATCTCTTGTTTTTTGTAGCCTGTTAAAGTGTCCCAGGGATCTACCTATAGTGAGCTGCTCTCCGTCATTGAGGAGATGAGCCGTGAAATTCGTCCTACCTATGCTGGCAGCAAAAGTGCCATGGAGAGGCTGAAGAGAGGTACTCCAAAACCCTTTGGCATAAAGTGCATGCAGTACATTTAGCCCCCTGGAGTAATGTGAGCCTAAGGGCAGTTGTGATAGTTTTCTGCGTTTTCAGATCTGTGTGAGATCAGACTTGCAATGCTTCTTTTGTCAGCACAAAGACGTTCTTACTAAGCTACCTTTAATAGGTTGTAGTGCTTGTCACTGAAGTAAAGTTAATATAAAAAAAAGTGTTCAGAATATTTATAATTCCAGTAGCCATTAATTACAGTGCAAGTAAGCCACTTATTTGTACTATAGGTAATTTCTTAAAATTATATTGTTGATTAATTATTGAAGTTGCACTACCTGTAAAAGTTGTAACTTTTAATGCCTGATATGTAATGCTTATTTTAGTGTCAATTTATTGTATACATCCAAAGACAGTATTTTACAATCTGTGCTACCTGGTTTATTAGTAAATGGCCTGTCAAACAACAAAACTATTTATAGTAGTCATTTAGCACATTAGCACTTAGTCTTGTTATTTGGATAAATGTTTACTTGTTTGAAATGGCTGATATGCGTTTCTGTCTTTTATCAGGTATCATCCACACACGTGCTCTTGTCAGGGAGTGTCTAGCAGAGACAGAGCGAAGTGCTCGCACATAACATCCACACACACACACCCTCCCTCTGGTACTTGTCTCCCCATTGTTCTGTTTCTCATAAACATGCTCCTTCTCTTTGCCAAGCTATTTACAACACATCTTTCTCTTTCTTATTGACCTTTGTCCATCATGCATAGCTATCTCCCCAATGTACACCTCATGTAGTGTTAATGTGATTAGCATAGACATTTTTTAAGCCCAATTTTTGCAATTCTGTATTTAAATAAAAAAAAAACTAAAACGGTCACATTTTAAATTCCACCGAATGCAAGAATTGCTTTTGTAAAATGATTTTCAAAGCACTTTATTTGGCTTCAGTCACAACATATGCAGAATAGTTGCAACAATACCTATTTAAAATCATTTTGAAAATAGCTATTTATTTGTAGTGACATATAGATATAACTGACAATTCAATTCATTAACAACAGTTGAGTGAATATATGTTTTTAGTTTCAATGATGGGGAAGTGGATACTTTTACATGTGCCATCACAGTGTTTACATTGTGTCTTTCACTTCCATATTTCATAGGCCTTCTAATTTCCTTTCTTTCAATATTAAAAATGTATACATATAAAGACAATGAAGGTAATAGCAATAAAAATTAATAAACACGATAAATACAAAAGATTAACATAAAAATTGAGGGAAAGGGGGATATAGTCAAAGAAATCCTATTTAACCAGACTAGCATTTTATCTTCAGATTGCCTTTCAAGTTTGGTTCGTTCAGACTGCCCTTGTTAAAAAGCACTGACCTTAAGGAACAGGGTTCAATCTGTGACAATTTCTATCAGCTACATCCAAAGACTGAATATACAAGGTAACAAGACAGTAAGCTGCTATTTACCTCATTTCTGGTTCACAGGAGATGCAGATCCCATTAGCAACTCAATGAAAATGAGCATTTTTCAATAAATGATGGGTTACTCCAGGGATAAATGGATGAATTCAAGTGCATTTAAAGCTATGCACTCCTCAGTGGTGTATCAATTTACTAATAAAACATGAGGAGGTGATAAATTTATCAAGAGTGCATGTGCTCCAACTTGACAGTGGCCTAACTGCGTCCTTATAAATGTAAAATTGGATGTTCATCTTTGTTTCAGCCCTAAAACGAGAGGAAAACAGCACAGTACATTACTTAACTGAGCAGCTATTGTTTATCAATATTCACTCATTTAGATTCTGTTTTTGAGACAGAAGACCGAACTAACCGTGGAAGCTGTAGCAGAGGCTTTGCTGTTGTAGTTGAAAAGGTTTTTGTAGCGTCCCTTCTCCTCTTTCTGTTTTTCCCGAATGCGATCCTCCATTGTCCTCAACTCCTTTGCAACTGAGGTTTCAAGTGATGGGTCTAGTTCAATCACTTTGGCAAAGTCAGCTCTTGCCTCTGCTTCGTTCCATACCGCTGCATGAGCTTTCCCTCGTTTGAAATACGCCTTCACATTATCTGTGAGAAAGACAAAGAATTAGTATGGGCACCTGTATTACAATTGATAAATGTTACTCATGGTGGGAGCACGCTCATACTAAGTCTTGTTTAAAAAAACAGTAGTATTATTTTTAGTTAACCTTAACTTGTTTGTAAGGAACATGATCCTAGTGCAGCTTTTTAATAACCTAAAAATACTGTAGAAGTTAAAATAAGCTTCTTTGATATGCCTGGCTGTAATTACAGCTAGACTTGTAATCAATGAACAAAATGGGTTGTTATAAAGAATTTAGGCTTGGGGGTATGTGAGTGTTGTAATTGTTTTGATATTTACCATCGTACTTGTTGATGATAGAAGAGCAGTGGTCCAAAACCTCATAGTACTGGCCCAAAAGATGCTTGCACTGGCAATAGTTGAGGAGGAGAGGAGTGATCATGAGATCTAGTTTGATCCAATGGTCATCACCCGGACGCTCCTATAAACAGAGAATATGCTTATAGTAAAATTACCAACCTTGAGGAATATAATAATACACTTTTGGCTAGGGCTGCACAGTAATGGTTAAACTGATAATGATTTTTTTATTTGCTGAAATTATAAATCATGATTATTCATCACAATTGTTATTATTTAGGAAATTTCTAATGAGCACAGATCAAGAGAATGTCAGCTCATATGCAGTAGTTATTTTACCCCATCTAGTTTCCTGCCTTATTATACACATTAACGCTCTAAATGATGAAAACTCACAAAATCTTAAAAAGTGAAATATTAATTCCAATAATTCCAAATTATTTTATTATTTTGCTATTAAACAACCTTGAATTGTAGCACAGAGGTTGTGTAATTGTATGTACTCAGCTACCACAATTGCAAACAACATATGCAAGATTCATATTTGGATTTATTCGTTTGTCAATGATAAAGTTTGCTCACAAATGTAGTCACAGCAAACAGCTCAAGCGACTTGTAAAGGAATGCAGACTGGCTATATGACACTTTCATTTGAGCAGAATATCTCAATGGAGACTGCTTAACTCCAACATACATGTTTGTCTGTGTTTTCAGAGCATTAGTGCTCTTTTTCAGGCCAGAGAGCACGTGCACAGAGGTTTACCCGATCTGATTGGAGAGCATCGAAATAGTAGCTAAATCATTTTGCAACGTTTTGGATTTGACCCATCACTACGTGCTTTTTAAAACCATTACAAGTGATGTCGAAATTCAAAAATGAATGGCTCTTTGATCAGATTTTTTGCTAGAGAATGGAGTTTGTTTGTGAATCAGTTGGAGTAGTTCCAGCGTAAATGACTCACTCAATTGATTCGGTTTGTTTGTTCCACCGCTTTTCGCGTCTTCAGTCATGTTTACACGACACTGTCAGTACTACTACTGGCTCATCTCGCTAGTTTTATGACATTAACTAAAATAAGCGAGAAAAAATAAATATAAAATATCAGTATTTCCATTTCAAAGATAACATCCAACACAAATCTATGAACATATTCAGGGGAGGTAACCGGTTTACTGCTAACTAGTGAAACACTCCATTATTATATCGAGCTGCAGCTCTAAATACATGTTAGATGGAAACATTCACTATTCACTATAGGCCTATTTGAAATAGTTTTTGTGCACTGCAGTTCAGTTTGTGACAATTCAAGAGGAAATCAGTTGAAAGCATTACATTATTAAAAATTGTGTTATTGTAAGATGGGAGATGATGGGAGAAGCAAATGAACACAAAATAGCTTGATTTTGACATTGGTGGGGACATAACAGCATTACCCCAACATTTTTGCATTTATTCATGTAAGGACATTCATAAAGACTGGCACCTGCTTCATTCTTGAACGAATCAGCTGCTTGAACGAATTGGTTG
>JADLZN010011403.1:0-69539 GCA_018155175.1 Sinocyclocheilus anophthalmus | reverse complement strand
CGCCCAGTCAATTGACTGTACGCGGTTAAACGCTTCAATGCAGACACATATTGATGTGGACACCGTAAAGGATCTGGCAAATCTTTAGCAATCGCGACAGCATCCGACATTGCCAGCGGGATTATTTTAAACCCGTCTGGAATCTGCACAAATGGGTATAAATCAGTCGCACTACGTAGTTGCGGGTACAGACGATTAGGGGTTAATTTTTCTTGTTCAGGCTTTCCAACAGTATCATACCGAGACCATTAGAATTTTTTTTTTTTTTTTTTTATCAGTCGTTTTCACATGATTGGCCCTTTAGCCCAATAGGTTTGGAGATCTCCTGCCCCATCGGAGATTAAAGATGTCTCGTCAATTTTAGTGCACTTTTCACAATTTATAGAATGGCCAAACAAAACACAAAATAGAGACCGCGGTCTTATATTAACTTTTTGATATTTTTGGCCAAAAGAAAGCTTTCAATTCTGTATTATTCATGAAATCACTTAAGAGACCGAGAACTTTCACGGCAAGAGTGAGCAATTATAATCTTTCACCACTACTCTATTTTTAAATAGATAGGTTAAACGGAAAGCTTCTCACTCTTCGTCCCACATATAAAATGTGAGGAAAACAGATTAATGCCAAATATGACACAATCAAATTGCAAACGAGAATAAATTCAATTTCTCTTACAGACAGGAAGAAAAATAAAAGTTTCTTACCTGTCTTTTTGAGAAATTCCGGAAAGGACGAGCCCCCACTTGTTAATAAATAACAATTTGGTCCCTCGATATCTCTTTGCCACCGTGAAATCTTTTCAGTCTCCTAAAGTGTAAATACGGCCGGGAAGTAAGAAAACACACAGTCCATGTATTCTCAATACTTCAATTTATTCATAGAAATACAGATCTTATATAGGCATGTCGAGGGGAGTTTCATCCTCTTAACCAATGAGGATAGGGGGACATACCCATACAGGATGTTTTTCCCAAGAACATGTGTTTTGTATAAAATCGCCACATATACAGAAAAACATATCCATATAAGGAATAGACTTCCTGGCGACGGAGGCTGAACCCCCCTCACAAATCAGTACAAACTCCTTTACCTCGATTATGAGTAAGAGACATTCAAACACCATACAACAGAGAGAGAGAAACAGATAGAGGAGGGGTGATTCAGAGAAGGAGAGAGAAAGAGTGAGAAAGGAGGGGTGAGGCATTCTCAAAACAGAGAGTGTTTTCTAACACCCACACTGCCAAAAGCACCCAAAGTTGGTTAAATGACCATGGTGTTACTGTACTTGATTGGCCAGCAAACTCGCCTGACCTGAACCATAGAGAATCTATGGGGTTTATGTCAAGAGGAAAATGAGAAACAAGAGACCAAAAAATGCAGATGAGCTGAAGGCCACTGTCAAAGAAACCTGGGCTTCCATACCACCTCAGCAGTGCCACAAACTGATCACCTCCATGCCACGCCGAATTGAGGCAGTATTAAAGCAAAAGGAGCCCCTACCAAGTAATGAGTACATGTACAGTAAATGAACATACTTTCCAGAAGCCAACACTTCACTAAAAATGTTTTTTTTATTGGTCTTATGAAGTATTCTAATTTGTTGAGATAGTGCATTGGTGGGTTTTTGTTAAATGTGAGAAAAAAATCATCACAATTAAAAGACCAAAGACTTAAACTACTTCAGTATGTATGCATTGAATTTATTTAATACACGAGTTCACAATTGGTTGAATACTGAAATAATGCTTTTGTGATTGGAGAAATGGCAAACAACAAGCGCTACTCTACACTACTCTAAACTCGTGTTTGAATCGTCAGTGGCCAATTCTTTAAATATAAAAACCACAACGTTTTTTAATCGGGGTTTTTTTAAAAACAGTCTTTGAGTCAGAACAGCGGCATTGTAGTCTACTCTACCAGGATAAGGAAACAGTATCAATAAAATGTGCTGCACACATCTGAATAATTCGGTTGAAGTGTTCTGGAACAGTGATGTAAATAAAACTTAACCACTGATTTCTATTCGTGTCCTCTTTGGAAGGCCAAACAAAGTAGTTTCGCTTTCACAACGAAAAACAGCGTCACACATGGCGGGCTAGAGTGAGAGGAGGCCGGCTTGAGTGAGCAGCGGCGGGTGGGCGGGCTTGCGGCAACCATATGTGAAGACCCCGGGCTGGACTCCGCTTCATCCACGGTGAAAGACGATCCGGCGATCCACAGCGCGAAGTTGATGGATTTCCTCAGCAACCAGCACAGATCAGATCCAGGCATGACGAAGCAGATATCGTCCGCTTTTGGAAGACCAAACAAAGTAGGTCGCTTTCACAACGAAACACAAACACGCATGTGTCTTCACGACATGGTGGCAGCAACAATAAATACCACAGCGAGAATAAGTTACGCCGCCTTTCTTTGCGTGAAAATTTGGGCGCCGTTATGCAAATCTTCCCGCCGTGACGTAGACATGTGGGGACGTGTTATGAGCCGTGTTAGGTAGGCGTGGCTGACTCTTAACTTTTATAAAAAATATCTCTTTGAATTTGAGACTTTAGTCTTTGCAAATTTACAGATCTTCTTTATGCACCAAGAGCTGGTAACACTCCAAAGAGAAAGGAAAATTTAAATCGCATCATATGACCACTTTAAGTGTTTTACAACGTTTGTCTATCTGTTTAATGATTGAAATATTACTGCGGGTGCTTAATATGAATTGCAAATGGCCAAAACTTGCATTTTGTTCATATATCTTTGTTTTATTGTTTTGAGAGGTGATCTAAATATTTGCTAATTTAAGACGGAAAATTGACAGGCTTGTCCTGCAGTTCTATGGATGTTTTGCCCTCCAGGTCTTCAAGCCGGTCACGTGACTGAAAGCAATGTGGCTGCTGTATGACAACCCCCCCCAAAAATAATGAGTGCATGACGCCCCTGTAGGTATGTAATGTGGGTATATAGCTAAGATACTTATATATAATTTGTATATATATATATATATATATTCACTGAACAAAATTATAAACGCAACAATTTTTTTGTTTTTGCCCCCATTTGTCATGATCTGAACTCAAAGATCTAAGACTTTTTCTATGTACACAAAAAGGCCTATTTCTCTCAAATATTGTTCACAAATCTGTCTAAATCGGTGTTAGTGAGCACTTCTCCTTTGCCGAGATAATCCAACCACCTCACAGGTGTGGCATATCAAGATGCTGATTAGACAGCATGATTATTGAACAGGTGTGCCTTAGGCTGGCCACAATAAAAGGCTACTCTAAAATGTGCAGTTTTATCACACAGCACACAGCACAATGCCACAGATGTCAAGTTTTGAGGGAGCGTGCAATTGGCATGCTGACTGCAGGAAGGTCCACCAGAGCTGTTGCCCGTGAATATAATGTTCATTTCTCTACCATAAGCCAAAGGCGTTTCAGAGAATTTGGCAAAACATCCAACCGGCCTCACAACCGCAGACCATGTGTAACCACACCTGACGCTACCACGCTACAATCCGTCACGTTCCCTAAGGTCGCAAAACTCTGGACTTTTGGTAGTACCTAGGATAGTAAATTCCTCTAAAGGAGGTAGAGCTTTTTCGCATCTGGCTTCCAAACTCTGGAAAGCTTCTGCATAAGGTCTGGGTTCAGACACACTCTCTCGTTTAAATCTAGATTAAAGACACATCTCTTTGGCCAAGTATTCAAATAATGCATCTCATAATCTATTACTGCAGTTATATCTAATCAAATGCACATTATCATTCTTATTTTGGGTTAAACAAATCAATTTTGCTTGGTTGGAACAGCAGCTACGCTAATTATGTCTCTATTTCTTTCTCTGTTTTTGCCAAGTAGGATTTACACAAGCTTCAGTCTGGATCCAGAACACCTGAGAAGAGATGATGCCAACCCCTCAGAGGACCTCAGATGAGGCCAACCCGGAAACAACATACAGAACAACCACATTTTGCAATAAGTTTGATTGCATAATATAATAATTGATGTTAATAGTGTTCATCATCTGTTTGATTAAGTCTTTAATTGATTTTTCAGTACATTTCTGCCATATGTACATGAACTGACAGGCAACACTGATAAGTACACTAACTATTGTAGAAACTTAATTGCGTAAAGTTGCTTTGCAATCGATTGGTATGTGAAAGCGCTGTACAAATAAAACTGAAGTGAATATATATATATATAATATATATATATATATATATATATATTAGTTTCTCTTTTTTAACTGAACAAGACAAAAAACGCCTTTCAGACTCATCTTCTTCGTGGGGAGGTATTAATTTGGAAGACCTATGCAGAAACGGAGAAGACAGAAAGCGTCAAAGGTAAACAAAGTGGTATGACTGTGTTGGTTTTTACCTTAAATCAAACATTACTGCGGTTATAATTTGCACAGCATTTGTTGTTTCTTAAACTTTTCTTACAAACCCCATATAGCCCCATCAGTAATAACCCTAAACTTACCGGCAGTTTCACAGACAAGGCTTAAGGCTAGTCCCAGACTAAAATGCATTTTAGAGCTGTCTCACCTGAAAATATTTTGCTCTGACATATCTTAAAATATGTCAGTGCCATTGTTCTGTCTCAAGATGCACACCTGTATCATTTTCTTCTAAGGCATTTTTATAAAAGCAGCTTAAATATCTTAATTTAACTAAGGCCTAATACTGGCTTAAGCTAAACCCCGTCTGTGAAACCAGGCCATAGTCGCTTAATAATTCCCAAGATTTAACAAGTTAAAAGTCAAAATCTTATGATAGTGAACAAGTGTACTGTATAAAATCCTTCTGTTTTTACTCCAACTACTGTCTTTGGCCATTGCCTCAACTCTTGTATAGTCTTTCTATTTGACACTATCATGATATTAGTAATTCAGTAAATGTGTCTCCGCACCTCATAATATGTGTGCAAGCTTTCTAGTTTGACTTGTCACATGACATATCACATATCTGATTGTCATAATCCAATCAGTTGCACGGCTGATAACAATTTTTTAATGAATTCATATGAATATAGCTTACTATTAAAGACTTACTTTTTTTTTATAATGGAAATGCCCACATCTCAGCAAACCTATTACATAAATGCATTTTAATTATGCAACACTCTTAACAGAAAGGAATCCTACCGTTATGTAAAAGCTGACCACTTACATGTACTAAAAGTTCCTTCCTTTCTGTCTTGCAAGATTACTTGTACTTAGTCCTTCTATTTCAGCTCGCTTCAATATCAAACTCAGTGGGTCTTTTACGAGCCAACAACAAAAACTAAACGAGATACTAGTCTCAATGAATCTTGCTACGATCAGTCCTTCCCAGGAACAGTTTCTAGAATATTTGTATCAATATTTACTCATCAAATGCTCTGTCCTAAATCTAATGGTATGTGAACTGAATTATAACTGTCTTAATTTATGTTAGTAAGTAGAGATTTTCTTGTTTAACAACGGAGAATGAAGATAATCTTATGATCATGAAGTGTACTCAAATGTGCTATTTTGAGACACCATGAATATGAACTAAAACTGTGCTTTTAACATACTATCTCTGTATTAAAAATGTATTTAGCTACTACTTGTAGTACACTTGAACCCATCTTTCATACACTAGTAGGTGCAAGTGTACTACAAGTGGTAACTAAATACAAGTTCTTCCCTGTTGTACCGAATATCTATACTTTTAAAATGATCATATCGAAGTTTGAAATTCAAATATTGTGCCAAAATTATTTTTGTAGGGTGCCACAAGTTTGTTAAAAATTTCCAAAGGGTGCCGCGACTAAAAAAAAGGTTGGGAAACACTGGTCTAACCTACTAGACTTCTTTATGTAGGCCCAATGTATGCGTGCACTCGGTTGGTGCGTTTTGTTTGATTCTTGCAATATACTCGATAATGTCAAACAACAATCGTAAAACAACAATTACGATATTATCGCAAACGATATATATCACACACCCCCATATAACAAAGGCTATATCACAAATAAAGGCAGTTTGTCAGGGGGTCTGTCAGGGGAAAACACGGATTCAATTTGCAGGTTAAACTTAAATTTATTTGAATCTCAAAACAGTCCAAACGAGCCTCCAGTCACTCCACGAGGCAGAGCGGGTAAGGCGTAGGGAGAGCAGCGCACACAGTCCCAGCGTCAATGCTGACGCAACGTCAGAGTGGAGAGAGAACCGTGCACAGAGTCCCAGCGTCAGTACCGACACAACGTCAGGGCAGAGAGTTCCTTGTAGAGTGCACCGAGAGGGGCAGGAGAGGAGAGGCCGCAAAGCGCAGTTCTGGTAACTCCAGGGCAGGAACTAAGAAAACACGGCAAGACAAAAAACACAACAAGACTGATAGAAGGTCACGAACGAAGAGTAGCGTGTTCACACCACAACGGTCAGACACAAGACTACACACAAAGGGAACTTAAAAGGAGGGAGAATTAAGGAATTAACAAGCCACAGGTGTGACAGCAGCTGAAGTAGTTAATAAGATAACGATGGGGAGGGAAACCACGAAGACAATGAGCACATGGTGAACTGTCAAAACAACAACAACAACCTGCTGATCAGACCGAAGTCATGACAGTACTCCCACCCCGGACGCCACCTGGCGCACCCCAGGAGAGGGCTCACCTCGTCGCCGACGGGCAGTCCTCGATGAGAGAGTGATCCAGTATGTCCCTAGCAGGTACCCAACTTCTCCTCCGGACCGTAACCCTCCCAGTCCACCAGGAACTGGAAACCCCGACCACGGCGTCTAACATCCAGGAGCTTTCTCACAGTGTACACTGGAGTGCCACCCACTATACGAGGGGGAGGGGGGGTCGGGGAAGAAACAACAGGATTCAGAAGGGAACGAAACACAGGCTTAACCCTGGACACATGAAAGAAAGGGTGAACCCGATCAAGCATTTAAGGAAGCTTGAGCCGCACTGCCACTGGACTCAGAACCTTGGTGATGCGATATGGCCCAATGAACCTGGGTGCCAGCTTACGAGAAGGCACCCGGAGAGGCAGGTCCCTGGTGGAAAGCCATACTTTCTGACCACACACGTACGGAGGAGCAGGAGTCCTATGACGATCGGCCGCTGCTTTGGTCCGTCTGGAAGCCCGGGCCAAGGCCTCCTTAGCCCTCCTCCAGGTGCGGCGACACCGACGGACGAAGGCCAAGGCAGACGGGACCGCAGCTTCGGGTTCCTGAGCAGGGAAAAGAGGTGGTTGATAACCCATGGAACACTGAAAGGGAGACATACCTGTGGACGCTACAGGAAGGGAATTGTGGGAATACTCGTTGAGGCCCCGATCTGTCTACAGAACTCTTTCCAAAACCGGGAGACAAATTGTGGTCCTCTGTCGGAGACCACATCCACCGGAAGACCATGAATCCGGAAGACGTGGTCCACCACCACCTGTGCGGTCTCCTTGGCGGAGGGGAGTTTGGGCAATGGAATGAAATGGGCCGCTTTGGAGAAGCGATCCACCACCGTCAGAATCACGGTGTAGCCTCTCGATGGGGGAAGGCCAGAGACAAAATCAAGGGCCAGGTGTGACCAAGGACGAGAGGGAATGGGCAAAGGCTGCAACAGACCAACAGGAGACTGGTTAGAAGTCTTATTCTGAGCACACACCGAACAAGCCAACACAAACTGCCTGACATCATGGACCATGGATGGCCACCAAAATCGCTGACGGATGGCGGCTAGCGATCTCCGAACCCCTGGATGACAGGCTACTCTGGATTCGTGACCCCACCGGAGGACCTCAGGACGCAGCGCAGCCGGCACAAACAACCGACCCTCCGGACACCCCCTCGGGACCTCCCCCGCCCGCACGGCCCTCCCCACCCGCTGCTCGACATCCCAGGAGAGGGATCCCACCACCACCCCCTTGGGGAGAATAGTGTCAGGAGCCACATCCCTCCCAGGACCCCCGAACAGACGAGAAAGGGCATCAGGCTTAGTGTTCTTGGAACCCGGCCGATACGAGAGGGAGAAGTTAAATCGCCCAAAGAAGAGTGCCCAGCGGGCCTGGCGAGCGTTCAACCTCTTGGCCGAACGGATGTATTCCAGGTTCTTATGGTCCGTCCAAACCAAGAAGGGCTGCGCTGCTCCCTCCAACCAATGGCGCCACTCCCCCAGAGCCAGCCTGACTGCCAGCAGCTCCCTGTTACCTATGTCATAATTTCGTTCTGCAGGGCTCAGGCGGTGAGAGAAAAAGGCACAGGGGTGCACCTTCTCATCTCTAGGGGACCGTTGGGACAGAACCGCGCCTACCCCGACCTCCGAGGCATCCACCTCAACAATAAACTGCCATTCAGGATCTGGAAGACAAAGAACAAGAGCAGAAATGAAATGGGACTTAAGAACATCAAAGGCCTCCTGAGCCTGAGAATTCCACCTGAACGGTCCCTTTGGTGAGGTGAGTGCTGTTAAGGGTGCAGCAAACAGGCTAAAGTTCCGGATGAATCGCCTATAGAAGTTGGCGAACCCCAAGAACCGCTGCAACGCCTTCCGAGAGTCAGGGATTGGCCACTCGACTACGGCCCTTACCTTAGCAGGATCAGCTATGATCCCCTCCGCTGAAATAATATGCCCCAAGAACGAAACTGACTTGGCGTGGAACACACACTTCTCCACCTTGACAAAAAGCTGGTTCTCCAGCAGCCGTTGTAGCACCTGACTAACATGTTGAGTGTTTACCTGCAAGGAGGAAGAGAAGATGAGGATATCATTGAGGTACACAAAGACAAATCTGTTTACCATGTCTCTCAACACATCATTGATCGGGGCCTGGAAGACAGCTGGGGCGTTGGTAAGCCCGAAGGGTAAGGCCCGGTATTCGAAGTGTCCCGTAGGGGTATTGAAGGCTGTCTTCCACTCATCCCCCTCACGGATACGGACCAAATGGTAGGCATTGCGGAGGTCTAATTTAGTAAAGACCTTGGCTCCCTGTAACAATTCAAAAGCAGATGACATCAGAGGCAGAGGATACCTGTTTCTTATGGTGATGTCATTTAGACCTCGATAATCAATACAAGGACGCAGGGAGCCATCCTTCTTAACGAAG
This sequence comes from Sinocyclocheilus anophthalmus, assembly GCA_018155175.1. Classification (NCBI taxonomy): domain Eukaryota; kingdom Metazoa; phylum Chordata; class Actinopteri; order Cypriniformes; family Cyprinidae; genus Sinocyclocheilus; species Sinocyclocheilus anophthalmus. The sequence goes on along the minus strand of JADLZN010011403.1, from coordinate 60,461 downwards.
AAGAACCCAGCGCCAGCAGGTGAGGAAGAGGGACGGATGAGGCCGGCATTTAAGGATTCCTGAATATACTTGTCCATGGCCTCCCTCTCAGGACCGGATAGGGAATACAGACGATCCTTGGGCGGAGAAGTGCCTGGGAGGAGATTGATGGCAGAGTCATACGGCCGATGAGGTGGTAAGGATGTGGCCCGGGACTTACTGAAGACCCGGCAAAGATCGTACTCCGCTGGGACTCTGGAGAGATCAGCCGTCTCCACCTGAAACACAGAAAACAGGAGACAAGGCAGCACCGAAACATGAAGCAAGACAGGACTGATTCCAAGATAACAAAGAGTTCCCTGACCAATCCACGTGAGGGCTGTGCTGTACCAACCACGGGTGCCCCAGAACAACAGGAGCACCCAGGGAGTCAAGGAGGTACAGCTCAATTACCTCACGGTGATTGCCAGAGACCACAAGACTTACTGAGGGGGTGGAGTGGGTGATGGAGGAGAGGAGAAGGCCATTGAGGGAGTGGACAGAGATAGGGGAGGGGAGAGGAAAGGAAGGAATGCCCCACTGCGCTGCAACAGAAATGTCCAAGAAATTGCCCTCAGCTCCTGAATCAATGAGAGCTGGACAAGAGTGAATGGTGTCCTCATACTGAACGGAGACAGGGAGCAGGGTACGAGACTTGGGGGACTCGAGACATGGAAAAACGCACATCAGGATCCCCCGGCTTACTGATGGGCCCTGGCTTTTAAAGGACACTGGATGGCTCGGTGTCCAGGCTTCCCACAATATAGGCAGAGACCTCGAGTCAGTCGATCCTGCTTCTCCTTGGCTGTGAGACGAAGGCGTCCCACCTGCATGGGTTCTGGGTCAGTTACAGAAGGTGAGGAGGTAAGGGCAAAATTGGAAGCGCCCTCGTCCAATGTCCAGGAGGGTCGAGCAGTCCACCGCTGACGGCGACGCTGAAGACGCCCCTCCACACGCAGTGCCAGTTCCACTAGGGAGTCAAAATCTCGAGGCAGCTCATGCGTAACAATCTCATCTTGGATCTCATCATCCAACCCCTCCCGAAACCTAGCGCGCAAAGCAGCTTCATTCCAGTCGCAGGCAGCCGCCAGTGTTCTAAACTGGATGGAGTAGTCTGTGACTGAGCGACCCTCCTGATTTAGCCGTGCCAGCTGGGAGGCTGCCTCGTCACCCTGAGCCGATCGATCAAACAGCTTAATCATTTCAGCACGGAAATCCTGAAATGTGGCGCAGAATGGGGCACGAGCATCCCACACAGCAGTTGCCCAATCACGGGCCCTCCCCTTCAGGAGGGTGATCACGAATGCCACCTGAGACTCCTCCGTGACGTAACGGCGGGGCTGGAGTGCAAAGACCAAGGAGCACTGGGACAGGAAGGCCCGGCACAAATTTGGATCTCCGTCATAGGGAGGAGAACTGTTGGCGTGGGGTTCTGGCTCAGCCTGAGGTGGAAGACGGATAACAGAGGCAGCGGATCGGCTGGCCAGGGCCTCCTGCTGGAGTTCTTGCACCCGGATATTGAGTTCAGCTACCTGGGCTGTCAGTAGGTCAACCTCCCTTGAGGCGGCCGTTAACAGGGTGGAATGCTGGCCAAGGAGAATGCCCTGTTGTGTCACAGCGGTCCTGAATTGGTCTGCTCCTGCTGAATCCATTTCTGGTCTGACCGTTCTGTCAGGGGGTCTGTCAGGGGAAAACACGGATTCAATTTGCAGGTTAAACTTAAATTTATTTGAATCTCAAAACAGTCCAAACGAGCCTCCAGTCACTCCACGAGGCAGAGAGGGTAAGGCGTAGGGAGATCAGCGCACACAGTCCCAGCGTCAATGCTGACGCAACGTCAGAGTAGAGAGAAAACAGTGCACAGGGTCCAAGCGTTGGTATTGACGCAATGTCAGGGCAGAGAGTTCCTTGTTGAGTGCGCCGAGAGGGGCAGGAGAGGAGAGGCCGCAAAGCGCAGTTCTGGTAACTCCAGGGCAGGAACTAAGAAAACACGGCAAGACAAAAAACACAACAAGACTGATAGAAGGTCACGAACGAAGAGTAGCGTGTTCACACCACAACGGTCAGACACAAGACTACACACGAAGGGAACTTAAAAAGAGGGAGAATTAAGGAATTAACAAGTCACAGGTGTGACGGCAGCTAAAGTAGTTAATAAGATAACGATGGGGAGGGAAACCACGAAGACAATGAGCACATGGCAAACTGTCAGAACAAAGACAAAAACAACAACAACCTGCTGATCAGACAGAAGTCAGGCACAGTTATTATTGTTTTTGGTATTGACATTTTCAAGTTACTTGTTCGTTTGGACAAGCAAATTTCTCTTTCACTTTCCCGTCCAAAACATTCACTTGTCCCAGACAAGCGTTAATTGTCGAGCCCTGTAAAATGGTTGAAGTCTAACAATTTCAGTACCTGCATTTTACATATGTATAAAGTGTCAATTTTAACACTACTAAAGATCATATATGGTCCCAATCTATCTAGTGTTAAAAGTACACCGTTCGTAGTGTTGAATTTTTAGTGTTAATATAGTACCTTACAGCGTAGAAAAATTATACTCCGAGTGTAAAGTGTTACACTTGCTATTGTTGTTCAAATTTTACACTGTCTATGGGGTATTTAACACGGGCCGTATTTAGGATGACATTTTTCCAGGTCCCTTGCAGCCTTGTGGTGATGGTGGAATCAAATGAAGTAGGAGACAAACTGATGCAATATCGCTGTCCCATTCTAAATAACAGATATGACAACTTCAGCAAAAAATGCATGAACACAGAATATAGATAATGCATGACTATAGATAATCTTATTCTGACATATAATCTAACTTTAAACATCGGTTTCATCCTCCTTTACAGCTGATTCCGAGGTCAGTCAGGTCCTTGAAGGTCTTGGGAGAAGCCATGAACTTGGCTTCTTGAGGAAAAAAACTAAACAATTAATGACAACAATATCTCTCTCAGGAACCATTCTGCTAAGTTGATTGTGTAGTCACACAGTGGCTCTGTTCACACCTGGCATTAGCATGCATCTTGGGTGATGCACACGTGAACAGACACAAGACACATATGGCCACATTCTTTTATTGCAGGGTTAGTTCAGAAATGAAAATTCCATCATTGTTTACTCAGCCAAGACTTTCGTTATCTTTGAAACACAATTGAAGATATTTTAATAGAATATAAGATTTCTGTCCCTTGACGGTCCACGCAACTACCTCTTTGATACTTCATAAACTTCATAAAGAGATCTAATCCATAAAGGAAACTAATCCATACGTATTAAGTGGTTTAGTCCAAATTTTCTGTTTATGTTCCCTGATCAATGTTTAACTGTTAAAAAAATCAATCTGTTCATTGTATAAAGCGATCAAGTCTCTTCTGAAAATTTGGACTAAACCGCTCGATTAACTTGGATTAGTTTTATGATCTCTTTATGAACTTCTTGAAGCGTCAAAGTGGTAGTTGTGTAGACTGTCGGTGGAAGGACAGAAATCTCTCAGGTTTCATTTAAAATTTCTTCGTTTGTGTTTTGAAAATGAATGAAAGTCTTGCAGGTTTGGAGTGACAGAGAGTGAGAAATTATGACAATTTTTACCCCCTGCTGGCTGGAGTAAAACTAAATGCAGCAGCAGAGAAGCTTTTTGCAAAGAGTCTACCATCCACACATGGACCAGGCTCTGGCCTGCTTAGCTTTATTAAGTAACCAGACTCGGGGTACTGCATGCAAAAGGTGCATTCGTATTCTGTGCCTTAATGAAATTGCTTTAATTAGAGGGGTAGCGCATCCTGACAAGCTCAATGCGGCCATCAGGATGCGTTACCATCTTAAACAATGAGGTTTATTTCATTAATGTGGAGAACTAATGACAACAGAGGCCCTGTTTACACTTGGTATTAAGATGCGTTGTTGGGTCACAACAGAGGACCAAAGCTAATAAAGTGAAATGGGGTGTATTATGGTTTTCTCACTAAACCACGCAGTCAGGCTGGCCCTATGTGGATGGTAGACCCTTTGAAAAAAGCTTCTCTGCTGTGGCATTTAGTTTTATTTCCAGCCGCAGGGGGCAATCATTCCCTGCATGTATGGTGCAAAAGTCCTATAACCGATCAGACTCAGACTGCAAAAATAATCACCTTTGATGGAAAGCGGTAAACGGCCCTTTAAAAAGGAGTGTCCTTCAGATGAGGCATTAAGCTGGCCTCAGGACATTCTTTTGTCATTAGTTCCCACGACTATCAAGAAGCTTGACCTCATTCGTTTACCCGTTTTAGTGTTACACAGTAAATGAAAAAATAACAAACAGTGGGAACCTTTATCACTCAAAGAGCAAAACCTCAGCCCAGATCTGCACAAGTATGAGCACATTCTCAGCCTCACACTTTTTGCAAAACACTACACATTGTTTTGCAAGACACTAAACACACTTCTCTATATTAGACACAGAAATCTAACATAATGTCACTCTTTGCCAGTTTATAATGCGTGCTTTACCAAAATAATAACACATGTTTCGAACATATTTGATCAATCTGGCCATCCAGGTGTTCAAGACACTTAGGGTGCTTAACACTGTAAATCCACCCACACGTGTCACGCCCTCTACAAAGGCTCAGCGGATTTTGTCCTTCAACAAAAATAGAACGCAGCTGGTGCAGGACGACCGAGAGACAAGAGCTGAGAATAGGACGAGAGATAAAAATCTATCTTTGGCCACAGAGCTATTTGAATGTCCGGGTCAAAGGGTTGGAACATCCGTAAGGTAACCGCCCACCCATATCAATTTTGGACGACTAAAGTATTGTAGCAGACGGGGTATCTAGGGGATCACCATTTATCAGCCACAGGTTAACCTCCACAAAAGGCTCTCCCTGCTCTGTCTTTTTCCTTAGAGCAGGCTAAGATCTAAGTAGTCTGTGTGAAACATCGAGTGGGACGGTGTATGAAATCCGACCCTGATGTTATACACCTCGTCAAGCTATCGGGAAAGCGGCATATGTGATACATAAAGTTGTTTACAATCATTTTAGACTAATAACAGAAACATTTGTGTCCATTTTCAAAACTCTGGACTACTTCACAACAGATGACCAAATCCATTCATTTCACAACATTTTTCCAAATGCTTGGATACAAATACACATGAAAATCACCGGTTCAAAATGACACAACATTAACATCAAAGTATACGATTTCAAAAGAACCTCACGCAGTAATCGGAATGAGGTCTATTCATTCATTACAATGGATCTAACTATCCATTGATACAACGGTTCAAAATGCTACATCAACAGTGCCATTACTCTTGAAGCGTAGTTTTATGGAAATGATGAATATTAAATGTTATAGATTATTTGAAAGTGAAGCAAATGGAGGACGGACAGATTAGAATTCAGGAGACTGCACAACAAAAAGAGAGAACAAATGGCAACACAAGCTATGATCAGTTTCAGATGCTGTTGTTGGAGAAAAAATAAATCCCCAAAAAATGTTATGATTATCCGCTATAATAACTGTCTTTCTGCGGGTAAATAGCGCTGGAAGCGGAATGAAACACATCACAAATTTTGCGTGTATGAGGCAGGTTTTACTGGTAATGGCCATGGAGGAGAGAGGGTTTGGAGGAAGCGCCAGTAGCGGTGAGAAGGGGACCCAGAACAATGTTCGCGTGGGTGGCCGGAACCACACTTGGAAAACACGTGAATGTGATTTTGTCAGTGAAATCAGTGCAAAAAGGGGCCAGAATTCCTAAGAAACGGACGAGGACAGTTGCGAACATCTGGTTATCCCACACCCATCACACGTTTCATCACCATGTATTTACCCCCAAGCACAAATAGCCCTTTCCTTACTGATAACCCGACTGACTAATTTTTTCACCACATGGAGGGATGTGAAGGGGTCATCACAGGACACCCCTACACCAAAAAGTCACCTTCTCCCGGCCAGATGTCTTTGCATCCTAAATAAAAAAAAACCTGTTTGTGAGTGATTTTTTCCATCAATAATTGTAAAATTTTTGTTAATGTCCACAGTGTCTGTACTTTTCTCATTAGTCTATTATGAATGATCTAGACTGTGTAGAAAACCATAATGAAAGCTGTTCATGGGTTTGAACAACTATACTTATGATTGTACTAAAACACAGAGGGAAACTGGGGTATTTGTGGGTGGGTGATCGAAAGTGACGGTCCTATCATATCATAATGAGATTTTTTGAACCAATGACTCTGCAAAAGGCAGGCTCTTTAGAGCTTGAATGCAAGATGCTAAAGTTTGAAATTGGACAGTCTTACAAATAATGACTGTTTTGAGTTTTGTGTCTAGAGTTTTGAAAAATTACATGAAGGTTCTGTTATTTGCGCAAAAACGATTGTAAAAAACTGTAACAGATGAGGCATTAAACTGGCCTCCTGACATTCTGTTGTAGTTAGTTCCCCACCCTTAAATCGGAGCGCACGTCATTGTTATAAGAGCCCCGTCCCCCACATGCTTCTAAACAGTACTCGCATGCGACCCGATCAGACCGTGTGAGTGGATCTACCGATGACGCTCAGTCGATCTCGCTGGAGCGGCTTGCATTCACCGGGAGTGCCGTTACACAGTGCTCGAATGTCTGTATTGATGCATTTTAGAGCCAGTATCATGCGTTGATCAGAGTGTACGACGCAGCGAGGCCGTCACGGTTCTCGACTCACCATGGTGTTCGAGACTTTAGTCAGTGATCTCTTGAACAGGTTCATAGGAGATTATGTGGAAAACTTGGATAAGTCGCAGCTCAAGATTGGCATATGGGGAGGTAAGCGTTTATTCGTCAAAACTGTCCGTCTACATTAGTTCAACGAAACGCTTGTTTTCTGCTCTGGATTGTTGTCTGCTGCAAAACGTTCTGTATCGACATGCAGTGCAAGTTAGATGTAAATGTACTGCAGTCTCCATTAATGTCTCTCGTGCTGGATTGGTTTCTGTTCTGTAAGACTGGCGGCAGTCTGTCAAGTTGCTTGCCTCAAGGAGTCGTTCGGAGGCGATGAAACATAATTTTTTACCGTTTAACGTTACTTTCATTATTTTTAGGATTTCCGCCTTTATTGTGTAAAAGGATTTCAGTCATCATCATCAGTACATTTCCGTTTACATAAATATTACATGAGACAGTTGTCTTATAGATAAGACAGAAAATGGTTCCCAATAATTAGCTGAGCATATGAATGGACTGTCAGTATTGCAAACACTGCTGTGCTGTTTGTTCTGCTTTGTTGCATTTGTGCAAGTAAAGCTCAATGTGAGGGGTGGACCATACCTTCCTTCATAGATAATAAGTTTAATCATGTCATTAATTTTCCTTAAAAAAATGGAAGTGCTGACCTTACTCTGTCATACATTCAAAATGTCTTGGAAAAGTTAAATTCCACATACAGTGGGGCAAAAAAGTATTTAGTCAGCCACCAATTGTGCAAGTTCCCCCACTTAAAAAGATGAGAGAGGCCTGTATTCTCATAGGTATACCTCAAATCCATGAGAGACAAATGAGTGAAAAAAAAATCGCAAAATCACATTGTAGGATTTTTAAAGAATTAATTGGTAAATTCCTCGGTAAAATAAGTATTTGGTCACCTACAAACAAGCAAGATTTCTGGCTCTCACAGACCTGTAACTTCTTCTTTAAAGAGGCTCCTCTGTCCTCCACTCGTACCTGTATTAATGGCATTCTGTGTGAAAATCGATCAGTATAAAAGAAACCTGCCAACAACATCAAACAGTCACACTCCAAACTCCACAATGGCCAAGACCAAAGAGCTGTCAAAAGGACACCAGAAACAAAATTGTAGACCGGCACCAGGTTGGGAAGACTGAATCTGCAATAGGTAAGCTGCTTGGTGTGAAGAAATCAACTGTGGAGCAATTATTAGAAAATGGAAGAAGCCTTTAGAAGACCCCGTTCGACCAAGAAAGACAGGAACCGACAAAAGAGAAGAAGGACCCCAGACAAGACACTGTAATTCCCTCGATCTGGGGCTCCACGCCAATCTCAACACGTGGGGTCAAAATGATCACAGAACTGTGAGCAAAATCCCAGACCAACGGGGGGACCCTGTGAATGACTGCCGAGAGCTGCGGGACCAAAGTAACAAAGACGCTACATCAGTAACACACTGCGCCGCCAGGGACTCAAATCCTGCAATGCCAGACGTGTCCCCTGCTTAAGCCAGTACATGTCCAAGCCCATCTGAAGTTTGCTAGAGAGCATCTGGATGATCCAGACGAGGATTGGTAGAATGTCATATGGTCAGATGAAACCAAAGTATAACTTTTTGGTAAAAACTCAACTGGTCGTGTTTGGAGGAGAAAGAATGCTAAGTTGCATCCAAAGAACACCATACCTAATGTGAAGCATGGGGGTGGAAACATCAAGCTTTGGGGCTGTTTTTCTGCAAAGGGACCAGGACGACTGATCCGGGTAAACGAAAGAATGAATGGGGCCATACATCATGAGATTTTGAGTGAAAACCTCCTTCCATCAGCAAGGGCATTGAGATGAAACGTGGCTGGGTCTTTCAGAATGACAATGATCCCAAACACACCACCAGGGCAACGAAGGAGTGGCTTCGTAAGAAACATTTCAAGGTCCTGGAGTGGCCTAGCCAGTCTACAGATCTCAACCCCATAGAAAATCTTAGGAGGGAGTTGAAAGAAAGGTACATGAAGGTGCTAAGTCGTTTGCCCAGATCGACAGCCCCCCAAAATCATGCTCTTCCGATCTGGAGATCTGCATGGAGGAATGGGCCACAATACCAGCAACAGTGTGTGACAACCTTGTGAAGACTTACAGAAAACGTTGACCTCTGTCATTGCCAACAAAGGATATACAACAAAGTATTGAGATGAAATTTTGTAATTGACCAAATACTTATTTTCCACCCCATCATTGCCACAACTCCATTCCTTTTTCCCCCTCGGACAAAGCTGGTTCCTCCTATATTACTCCAACTGTAATCTTGTACACAAACACTGATGGGAACATGACCCTTTCATTCTCTTTGTGGTCATGTGGTGAATTTTTAATGTTTGCAGGTTTATATGCAAATATGTGTGTCCGCTCAGTTAATGTTAGTATAAGTATAGGCTTTGAAAGGAGTCCTTTGAAAAGGAGTCATATCTGTTGTGTCGTTATAGTCACTTTACAGGATGTGTCAAGGCCGGAACAACTCCAACTAGATTCTTTCAGATAAATTCCAAGGATAGTTTGAAACCATGTTCATTAGAATCATAAGAAACATATGGCATGAAAACAAAAATTTACCTCATCTGTTTTTGAAATGCATGTCATAGATCCTACTGTGAACAATCAATCAATTTATATGTTTCATATTTCATTTTTTTTTCACCTCATAATTTGTAATCAAAATCTCATAACTTGTCAGTGGATCTTACGGTGAAAATGGCAGGATTTTCTCTACTAATGTATGCAGGACTGCTTAACCCCGCCTCTGCAAGCGCACATTCATCTGCCTCAGTTTTAAGTCCACATCTCAAAATTCAACCAACAGCCGATGCATAGAACCAAGTCCCTGCCTTCAATTTTCTTTTTTGATAATCTGTTACACTTGGATTTATGCCATAATACAGATCTGTCACCACTTTCATTGCAAAAATGGTCAGCTGTTGTTTAAAATGAGAGGAGTAAAGTGCCCTGTTATTCTGTCAGGATGCAGTTTGATATGGTGACATCTTTATCCCAGCATCAGATAGGCTGCTCTGGTTGACATTTATTTCTTTTCTGTGATGCCAATCCAATTATCGTCAGTGTCAAAAGTGGCCAGTCATATCAGGATGCAATTGTTTATGCATTTCATAGTAGCATTTCTCATCTGTGATGCTTTCAGAGTTTCAGATGTTTATATGGATGGCTTTGAGAAAGAAACTACATAATACATGTACAATCTGCAATATGCATTATGTAGCATGGATGAAATAAAATGTACAATACAGTCATTTTTATCTTTTCTTTACATTTTGTTTTAGGAAATGTGGTGTTGGAAAATCTGAGAGTGAAAGAAAATGCTTTGGTAAGTATGTTTTGGAAAATATTAAGTTTAATTGCATTTTATCTATTATTTTAATATAGATTTGTATTGTTATCAACATGATGCCATGCCACAAAATGTAGAATATAGTAAAAAAAATAAATAAATATATATATATATATATCACAAAACACACACTAAAATGATTTATCTTGATAAGAGAGAGTCTGTGTCTGTGTATGTAACACCGTGGTCAGTGGTAGACACGAAAGCATGTGCTGAATCAAGAGTGTGCTAAAACAATGAGATTTGCTGATGTTACCACAACTAAATTGTTATAAATAGAGTTTTAGTATGTATGTGTGCACAAAATGGGATTTCTAATATTGAATTCTTGAAATCTGCATTTCAAACCCATTTTACCAATTTATTCTTATCCTTTAGAGCGAGTTTGATGTCCCTTTCAAAGTGAAGGCTGGTCAGATTGGTGAGCATCCAATTTTCACTTTATCAGGAAAGTTATACTGCAGGGAGCTGTAGCATGTGTACTGTCATGAAAAGGTGTGAAATGTGTAGTTTTCTAATATTCTGGCTTGTGTGTTGGTAACTTGTAACCAAGGAGACTGAAGTAGAAAAAAGTTTCAGTGTTCAGTTTGATGAATTGCACTTCCTATTTTGTGCTGCTCTAGAGAGCTTATGCTGACTGATTGAACTTTGCAGTAACCGTCAAATAAAAGTGATTTTTTTTTTCACTGCCTGATGTTTGTTTGGAGAGATCACACTCCAAATGTAATAAAGACAGCGGAGCAGCAGTAAAGCTTGTTGTAATATGAATTTTAAAACAGTAAATTGAAGTTTTCACAGTTTTTCCTCAATAGATTTGAGGTTGTGTTTAAGCAATGTTTCAACAAATACTTCTATTCATGAACAATCACAAAAGAGCTGGAGGTTAAAAATACCATAAGATTAGGCAGGGTGTGGAAGCAATATGACACTGTTATGAAACTTTTTAGGCCTCTTGGACTAGTTAAAATGACTTTGTAAGAATAATCCATTTCAGTGATGTTGTATAAAAGTTGTACTGTTTCAGTAATTCAGCAAACATCACAGCACAGAAGTTTTGCCAGTAAATGGGAGCTTGTTGAAATCAGTTTGTTATCACATGATCCAGTCAGATGACTTAAAACATGTGCTAGACAGTGTGCCAAGATGTCAAGCAGTAAAAAGTAATTGGTTAATAACAAGTAACACTGTGAAATTCCTTTCATATTTTCTACTTTTTACAAAATCATTTTAAAAAGATCAGTTTGTTCTGCTTTATTAAATGTGCTTGATCAAAAGATATTTAGCCAAAAGGTACCCAATAAACCTTGATCTGTAATGCAACAAATTCCATTTTTTTACATTTATCCACGGGTTTCAAGTGTTGCCCTCATTCTTCAACAAAACTACTTTTTCAACAAGTCTGTCTAGCAAGTCATTTTGAACAAGTCTGGCTCGGAATCTGCATATTCACCATGTTTGTATTGTACTTTACTAATGTGTGTCTTACTTGTAACTGAGACACATGGAATAGCATAATGCTAATTATTTCCAAAGATCTACATTCTTGTAATTCAAGTGCTTTTATCTTTCATATAGTCACACTGAATTGAAAATGTCTGCTTTTAAGGTAAACTGACTCTGAAGATCCCTTGGAAAAACCTGTACAATGAGGCAGTGGTGGCTACATTAGATGGATTATACCTTCTGGTGGTTCCAGGTGCAAGTGAGTGCTTATAGTTTTTTTGTTTTCTTATTATGTTCCCTTAATGCAACATGTTTCTTAATGTGGAAGTTGTTTTTATATCTAGCTTGAAGCACCATGCTATTTATTTCTTGTCACTTTACTACAGTAATTTGTCTACAAAATGCTTTCATTTATTGTTATAACATCTCCTCTTAGAAATTAATTGCATGATTTATTTATAAGCTAGATGGATTCCTGCCTCTTAACTGAGGGGTGTGTCGTGTCTTGCATTATACAACATTTCATTAAACAAAGAAAATGTAATTGTCAGACACAAAATAATGTATACTTATTATAATACATAATATACGATTTTGATCATTTGTAATAAATAATGCTTTTATTAATTACTGTAATAAAAAGCAGTCAGTGACACTTGCATCATTATTATGTTAGACCCATTTGAAAGCTATGTGAGGATGTTATTTTTTGCCAAGTGTAGCAGCAATTACAAATATATTGAATAACTAAATTTCTTTGATACAGTATATATTTTCAGTATTACTTGGGCTGCTTCAGCTGACATTGTCTTTTACATGTTGCAGCTGAGTCTAAGTTATTTTCCTCCGCTTACAATGGTAAGCCAGGTGTAGAAGGTGGGTAGCAGGGTGGTGGCTTGGGACCCGGACCGTTAAGCTGCTCTTGTGTGTATCTGAATCTTTGATAATTATGGCAAACTTTATATGTACCTTTGGTTACAATGTTTAATCGTACAAATACAAGTGTTTATTTGGAGAGCCGTTGATAGCATGTATTGACAGTGTGCCAATCAAGACTTTTGAGTGTTTGTTCAAATTTGGTATTGATCTTAGTAACTTTTTTCCATTCTTTTGGGATCTGCTTTATCTTGTAGACCGATCAATTCTGTATAATGCATGTTCTGTAAGTAAAATGCTGTAAAATGATTTTTAAATTTTTTTAAAGCATGAAAGTCTGCTACTTTCTGTCTGTCTCTTGCAATGAAGACAGTCATCTTCTACCTGCCAATGAAAAGTTGTTGCTGTTTTGAGATATACACAAACCTTTATCTTTCAACTTTGCTGAAAGATGTGCTGTAAAGATGGATTGCCTCAGAATCATTGAATATGCCCAGTATAGTGCAATGTCCTGTAAATTCACTAATATTATCCATAACACCATAAATAGGTGCATAATCTTGAAATGTTTATATTCTGACGTAACATGAGTCTTCATACTTTCTCATGTTTTTATTCTTTACTACTACTATTATTATTATGCCTCTTGTTGTATTTATATGTGTGCACTCAAAGCTTCAATACCAAGAAAAACTTCTGTGTGCTTGCACACTTGCCAATAAAGCTCTTTCTGATTCTGATGAATAGACTGTATATCTTAATGGATTAAATTGCCTCAGGAATTCCAAAGACCCTTTTGGTCTCTATAGACCAAAAATAACAAGTGGCATTTTCTTTATATGACATTGTTTGTTTGATCTTCATACCTGTCTCTTTTATTACTCTGGTGAAGAGAGATAAACAGTGGAAGCATATACAATAGTAGGCATTAAAGGGTTTGTTCACCCAAAAAAGAAAATTAGGCTGCGTTTTACTCACACGCGAGGCATCCTAGGTGTACATGACTTTCTTATTTCAGAGTTATATAAAAATTGTCTTTGATCTTTCAAGCTGTTTAATGCCACCCAGCGGGTGTTGCATTGCTTTCCCCACAGGTTTCCCAGTCCAAAAGAACTTCAATAAAAATCACCCATCCATAAAAGAAAAGTGTCTCACACGGCTCCGGGGGGTGAACAAAGGCCTCCTGTAGTGAATCGATGCGTTTTTGTAAGAAAAATATCCATATTCAAAACTTAATAATCACTTGAATCTAGCTTGCGCTCACTGTTGTAAACCGAAGCAGTTCCGGGGGAATGACGTATGAGGTCGGCTTTGCGCATGCACCGCTCCGAAGTGACGCACACGGAAACACAGCAGTGAGATCAAAACAAAACAACGGTCAAGGATTAGAAGTACAAAACGAGGATTTGTAAAGAATGTCAGAGGATTTCGATATAAGCCAAGAGGAGACTGGTTTTCCTTTGCTAAAGGAAGGAAACTTTGCTTCCTTTGCTCCTGTAAACAAAAGTTGGTTTTCACGAGACTCACCGGCGCATGCACAACGCTGACATCTTCCGTCATCCGCCCGGAGCTGCTTCCGTGTAGGACTGTTAGCGCAAGCTACATTAAAGTGATTATTATGTTTTGAATATGGATATTTTTCTTACAAAAATGCATCAATTCGCTACAGAAAGCCTTTGTTCATCCCCCGGAGCCGAGTGAAACACTTTTTTATTTTATGGATGGGCGATTTTTATTTAAGTTCTTTTGGACTGAAGCAATGCAACACCCTCTGAGTGGCATTAAACAGCTTGAAAGATCAAAGACAATTTTTAATATAACTCGGATTCGTCTGAAAGAAGACAGTCATATACACCTAGGATGCATCGGAGGTGAGTAAAACACAGCCTAATTTAAATTTTTTGGTGAACTAACCCTTTAAGACTTTTTGTTCTAAAGGATTGGTCTGAACCAAATCAGAGGACAAAGCCACAATGAAAATCTTAAGTCTGCTTGAATGAGCAGCATTAGACTGTAGCTACTTATAAGCCACAGTTCAAACAGTGGGAAATGGTCATTGTAAATTACTTTTCTGTTATTACATGGTTGACTGAGCTCCCAGTGTTTGGTTTTCCACTGTACATTTATGGGTATGACAAACACAATGTTAGGTGGCAGTAGTGAAAACAGATTAGTAATAAATTAAAGACTTCTGAGGTGTTAATGATATAAATGGTATCTTTGATGTTTGTTTACCTCTAACTGCGTGTGTATTGTGTGTTTAAAGCAATTAAATATGATCCAGTTAAAGAAGAGCGTTACCAGCAGGAGGCCAAACAGAAGGAGCTTCAGCGCATTGAGGAAACCCTGCAGCTGGTTGCACGCAGAGGTGAGGAACCCCTTGTCTGTTTGTATGCGAAGGACGTAATACTTTCTTGACCTAGTACATAGTCAACTTTTGCATTAAAATTTGCCAGTTCTCTTTTTATGCTCTCTGTACAATTCATATGCAGTTATTGAAAGTATAACTATTAACGGGTGTTCATCATTTCATTTAATCCCATCCAATCATACCATAATCAGTCTGTTTCAACTTCATTCATCATTCATTCCTCCATTTATTTGAGTTTGCACATTAAATCTGCATTGTATCAGTTTATTGCTTCAGCCGATGTTGTTTTTGCCTGTTTTAAGATTTGGATCATCTTCTAGCACTAACTTAAAAGGATAACAATGTAATATGGCAAACATTTTAAACCTTTACGAGCACTTTCTCTTTAACAGGACATATGAAGTGAGTTGCATGTAACGATATTAAAGCTCTGTGGAAACAGCATCCCAGAAGTCCCTATTATTAGGAGCTCTTCTTCCTAATTGAAACTGTGTTTTTTCTATAGCAGATTCCATAATAAATATTCTATCTTTTATACTTAACACTATATTGTTATGATGTTCAAATAAAACTATAACAGTACTATTCAAAATTTCTTTGGAAAGAAATTAATACTTTTATTAAGCAAGGACACAATAAATTGATCTAAGTGCTTAGGAATTTGGTACTGGTACAAAAATTTTTATTATTTTTTTTTTAAATAAATGCTGTTCTTTTGAACTTTCAATTAATTGAATAATTCATAATTTCATAATAAATCATTCTTTCTTAAATCCCAAATCAATATATTAGCATGATATCTGAAGGATGATGTGACACTTAAGACTGGAGTAATGCCATCAACTTTGCCATAATTAATTACATTTTTAAATATATTAAAATAGAAAACAGTTATTTTTAATTGCAATAATATTTCACAATAATGCTGTTTTACTGTTTTTTTTGATAGAGTATTTATATCACCCATTTATACTGTCAATGGCCCAGATAAAATATTCAGAACATCAGTTTAAATATGAGTTCATCCCTGCATTAATTCCAATATTTATTCATATATCAACTAGGGGTGCGCCGATCCGATATTCAGTATTGGTATTGGTCCGATACTGGCATTTTCTGCTGGATGGGGGTATCGGTCAGACGAGACCGATCCAAATCCGATTTAGTGCGTATACTATTCTGTGTTATTATTAAGCCCCACGAAAGCCACAAAAACATTATAAAGCACAATAAAGTTTTTGTGCGCTATATTCCAAGTTTTCTGAGACCGTTCCATAGTTGAATGTGAGGTACAGATGAATATTTAAATCAAGTTTGCGTAAACTCTTCTCTCCGCTGCGGCTGACAGAGGTCAGTCATCCTCCATTCAGCATTCAAACTGCACATCGCGTTCAGTTACGACAGTCAAGATGCTGAAACTCTCTGCAAGATGATAAATGTTCCTATGTGATCTAAACTCTCTCCAAGATGATTAAATGTTCCTAATGTTATACTTGATATGTAAATTAAAGATAAGTGGTTTTGCATAAAAGGAATATCTTGGAGTTTCATGCTGTTTCTAAATCGTGTAAATTTCTACTTTCTACTTTCTACTTCTTCTGCTTTGAACTTCTTTATGCGGAGCGCTGCGCGCTGTGACTCCATGTTGCTTCAAGCGCATCATTCTGTGCACAGGATGCGCATAAGCGCTTTGTGCCGCTCTGTATTGGAGCCTTTTGTATCATAATACTTTTGCACAATGACATATTATTAATAGCCTTTCTTTTTCGTCTTATCTATCATATGTTGCTGCCTCATTACTCTGCTATACATTTAAAAGAAATGTCTTTTAATTTATACAGTAGTCAACATTTGAAGTGGATCAAAAAAGTTAATCAAAGTTGTCCTAAGACAAGAAAAGCTGTTGTTTTGGTTTTAGGACAACTTTGATGAAAGTTTTTGATCCACTTCAAATGTCGACTACTATAGTATATATTTATATGTAAATATATTACTTGTTTTTCATGAATGTATTTTACAACAATACAAAGAGCAATGTGTAGGCCTACCAGATTTAGTCCAACACTTATTAATTTTTTTTTGTTACCCACTAAATAATGTATATTTTTTCACTAAAAGTTTAGGATTTTATAAAAAATTGTGCA
Source organism: Sinocyclocheilus anophthalmus (assembly GCA_018155175.1). Classification (NCBI taxonomy): domain Eukaryota; kingdom Metazoa; phylum Chordata; class Actinopteri; order Cypriniformes; family Cyprinidae; genus Sinocyclocheilus; species Sinocyclocheilus anophthalmus. Next base: position 43,512 of record JADLZN010011403.1, on the reverse strand, counting down.
CTCATGATTTTTCTAGAGTAACTTTTGCTACTGAATTATCCATTAACCTAGTTTATAATAGTATTTTTGTCATAGATTATGATTATATATTTTTTGTTTGTTATTTTTCTTTGTAATGAAGCTGTCTATATTTAGTAGATTGTGTGTAACACAAAAGAGCGATGATCGACTTACACTTTGATGTATAGAAATTCTACACTGATTTAAAAAAAACTGCGCTGGTATCGGATCGATATCGGTATCGGCAGATACTCAGGATTTTTGGTATCGGATCGGTTGGTATCGAGCCATCCCTAGTATCAACCCACCCATCCATCCATCCATCCCTCCGTCCGTGCCATCCATCCATTCAGATCTCTATCTCTAACAGCTGTGTGTGTTTGTTTTGTGCTGCATCTGATGGACGGCAGGCTCTCAGGCTGGAGAGTTTGTGTTTAATCTGGAGAGTTATGTGTATAAGAATCCACCACAGGGTATGTACAGACCCATTCCTATAGCAGGCTAGTCATACGCCCATCTCAAGGAGACTTTTTTTATTTATTTGAAAGTGTGCATTGAGGGTGTATATGTGTAGACATTTTTTTTTCTTCCCCACTACTTGGTGTGCTTTGGTGCAGTTCTATGTTTGTTTAATCCAAGTGTGTGTGTTTATTGCTGCACTAGTTCTTTTCTACCTCACCAACTTTTCTCTCTCTCCCAATGCTGCACCCGGTAAGACAAAGGACGTAAGCTTAAAAAGCGTAAAAAACCCTTTAGGAGATCTAAAAAGTATGAACATAAAGCAGGTGGGTGGCCCAGGGAGACTGTGAACGACTGTGATCGTGGCAAATATGAGCAATATTTTAAATAGCTTTATTCTGTTTGTTGGACTAAATATGTTTGCATAAGTATTAGATTGTATAAGGCATTAGAATGACAAATCGGATGGAGTTATGATAAACCCTTTGTGTTTACTAAATAATTTTTAATTTCAGAGAAGCCCCAGGAAGAAAAGAAGGACACATTTGCTGAGAAACTGGCTACACAGGTTATCAAAAACCTCCAGGTCAAAATCACCAGCATTCACATCAGATATGAGGATGATGTAAGTGTTGACTCTCCATACAGCTCAGCTTTTGAGTTATGTGTATTTTTGAACCTATGTGTTGCATATTAATGAAGATTTGTGTAATTAGATGAGATGTTTTCATTTTCCATCTGTGCTTCAGGTATCAGATCCTCAAAGACCTCTTGCTATGGGCATGACTCTTTCAGAACTCAGTCTACAGGTGCTCTTTCAAAACATTCATATAAATGTCACAAAATGAAGACCACTTGCAATTACGATTAATATGAAATGAGCAGTTCTTATTTGCATGCTCTGGTCTTTCAGTACGTCCTCAGTTTTTCTCTCTTATAGACAGCAGATGAGAACTGGAAGCCTTGCATTCTGAATGAAGCAGCCAAGATCATCTACAAGGTAAACAACCAGAGAATATGTCTTATTTTCCGTAATAATAACAAGATCTCATAGTACAGCTGTGGTTGTGTGTCTAACGTGTCTGTATGTATCCTCTACATAAGCTGGGCCGCCTGGAGTGTTTTTGTGCCTATTGGAATGTGAACGGCCCAATCTTCTACAGAGGCTCATGGGAAGAAATAGTGGTAATGTGCTTTTTTTCTCTCTAACAGCTGAGCTCTAAAGTGTTGTTTAATTGAGATTTTCATAGTATTGAAGACGTACTATGTTGTCCTCAGGCATTGTAAATGGTGCACCATATTAAAAAGTTTAAAAACTGATCTGTCATCATTTACTCACCCTCATGTTGTTTCAAACCAATAAGACTTCTGTTCATCTTCGACACAAATTAAGCGATTTTTAATGATAGATTTCTGTGCCTCTGAGGTCCATTACACCAAAAATATGATGCTTCATAAAGACGTTGTAAAAGTAATCCATAGGAATAAAGTGGTTTAATCCATGCCTTCTGAAGAGACACAATCGCTTTATATGATTTAATTAGATTTAATTTAGGCTTTTATTCACATATAAACATTCAATAACGCATATACATCAATGCACATAAAGAGCACATCAAATTGGTCACCCACACTTGCTTGATGCACAATAATCAATGAGGTTTGTTCTTGCAAGTATGATTGATCTTCCATTTACCATATTTGATGTGCTCAATGAATGTGTGCTGATCAGTGTTGTAAGGGAAACAGGTCAATTTAACTCGGCCAGCGATTCATTGAACGAGCCGTATAACATCAACTCTGCAATGGATATTCAAATCCAAAATATAGTGAAAACACTTAATTAGATATTAACTTGTAAGCACAAAACACAAGATACAGGTGCATCTCAATCAATTAGAATGTCATGGAAAAGTTCATTTATTTCAGTAATTAAACTAAAATTAAAACTCGTGCATTAAATAAATTCAATACACACAGACCGAAGTAGTTTAAGTCTTTGGTTCTTTTAATTGTGATGATTTTGGCTCACATTTAACAAAAACCCACAACCCTCTTCTAAACTCATTCTTTCCTCACTTTCTCTCTTTCTGCAACCTGTGTGAATGCATGTGTTTATGTGTTAGATTAGGTTACATATGAAAATATGAAATCCCAAGTTTATAGCAATATATGCAATTGCATATACCTGAACAACCATCAATCATCTAATTAACCCTCACATTGAGTCTCTCAATGATGCTATAAACTTTATATTAAATGCACCCGTTCAGCTAGAATCTGGAGGTTGTACTTGTGTTAAGGGATGCCCTTTTGATGTAGTAGTTGCAGTAAGGGGTTTAAGAGCTTGTAACACTCCAAAGAGAAAGGAAAAATTTAAATCGCATCATATGACCCCTTTAAAATATTTTCATTTGTGTTTTAAATATGAATGAAAATCTTACGAACTGGAGCAACATGAGGGTGAGTAATTGATAACAGAAATATCAACTTACCCTTTCATTTAGAAGAAACACAAGAAGTAAGTATAAATTGCATTTTTTTACCTGTTATACCCCGTAGATGCAAGGAAACAACCCACCTGCTTCTATTTGTGTGTGTACATGTACAGACAAAGTGTGGGAAGATCTGAAGGTGCTTACAGACAATCAGTACAAAATGTTCTTTAGTCAGTGAAGGTGTATTTTAAAAAGCTTACTATTTAAACGGGTTAGCAGTTACATTGCAAGTACTAGAAAGAAACACATGATAAAACATAATAAAAGTTGATAAGTGTTGATAAAACATAATAAAAGTTAATATGTATTAATATTTTATAGCTTGATCACTATTCATTTATGATCATATTAGGAACTGATATAGTTTATTGTAAACAGCTATACTGAAAATCTTTCATCTTGTTGATGTAAACTCGACTGCTGAAAGCTGTAACGGTTAATCTGTCAGTTTGAGGACTCTTAAGCTGGAGGCATCTGGGTAAACATTTGACTTATCTCTCATCAAGGCTTGTGACATCCAAGTACAGCAGTAATGGTTGAGCTTGCTTAGCTCCTAGCACTTTTAATCTATCATACTTTTAATCTTTCTCTATTTACCTGTTAATCTTTCTTAGTCTTTTAAAGAAGCAAAATAACTTGCTCCCAGTGGTTTTTGCACTGCCTCAACTAGATAACAGACATGACTAACTATGTTCTGCACATGCTCTCTGTCTACTATATCCAGGCCTGAATGTGCTGCCCAACCGATATTAAAACTCCTACTTTATTAAATAAACATCCAAACTGTGATCTGGTCCATCTTCTACTGTGTATCTTAAATGAGTCAATAAATAAATAAATAGGTGTATTTATGGTTGAGCAATGTGTAGAAATATCTGTGTCCTAAAATGAGCTCGAAATGGGTTTCAATACCTTGCAGATCGTATCTAGTTAGCTAAGCCAAATGGTGTATAGCACTGTGACTGTGGTTTCTGATGCACATCCCTGTGTGTTTGAGAGTGTAGTCTGTATAATCTGTGTGGGGGATTTTATTCTTACTGGTCAAGAGGATATACTCACTTTTGTAAGAGGCACATACTGAATTAATATTGTGCTGCATAAAGATGAGAAAGCTGTCCACCTCATTGTGTGTGGATGGCTTTTCAGAGACATAAAAATAAGATTTTTGGGGGCCTCTACAACATGCATATCTCTGTGTATGTATGTGGAGTCCAAATGTCTGAGACCACATTAAAAAAATAAAAAACATTATTTTTTTTATTATTTAATCCTGGAAATAGATTCATCAAATTTGTGACAAGCACAGGGTCTCTTTGAAGTATTGGATTATTCTCAAATCATGCTAGATAACATGATCATCACATTTTACACAAACCTTTGCAGAGGTGTAAAGTGTTGGAGTAAATGTAATTAGTTACTGTACTTGAGTATATTTTTGAATACTTTGTAGTTGTACTGAGTATCAAAGATATTAGCAACATTTACTCTTTACTTCACTACATTTTTGAATGAGTATCTGTACTTCTTTACTTGAAATGAGTGATGCAGTTACACATTACATTTAGCATGGACCTAGCTTTTTCTGCAGCAGTTTATTTCTGCTACAAAAGATGTGATACTGCCTATTACAGGTCACTGAAAGTACTGCATTTTGCCCTTACTCACCCAAACTTGTCAACAAGGCTACTTTATGTGAATGCGAGTTCCTTAGCAAGTATTTGTGAATCAGAGGTGTTCTAGGCTGCGTTCCACTCCACTTTTAGACATGCACTCGTGAACTTCCCTATGCACTTCCCCTCGGGGAATCCCCGCTGCCATTTTGAAGTGCATTCCACTTCGTGAAGTGGACGAGGGAAGTTTATATGGACAGACCCTCGACCCCTCGATTTTAACCGAGGGAGCGAGTCGGCTTCATATGCACACTTCAGGCCGCTCCATAGACCACAATGCAACACGATTGTGACGTCATCGCAGATCGCGTTTAATTTATCCCCACCCCAAACAACTCTATAAATATATAAATTATTTTTTTTACATTTATAACAGCCCAAACATACCTATATATGTATAGAATGCTGCACCAAACAAATTCATAAGGGTAAAAATATAAACAATAAACCAACTCCATAGCGGATTCTAAGTGGTCAAGGGCTTAGGACGTTCCAGTTCAGAAGTGAGCGCTCATGCAACGTAATCAATGACGTACTTCCGAGTAAACGAGACGGAGGGAAGTTTGCGAGTGAAGGGCATAAAAAAACGGACTGGAACGCGCACTAGATATGAGTGAAGAAAAACTGCAGCTGGAGCCCACAGGCCAACAGCCACATCACACTGCAAGAAGGATTCGGCTTGTGGTATTGACTTAACATTATTTATTTATCTGAAATACCGAAGAGAACTTTTGAAATATATTGTTTTTTTGTTGTTTGTTGGTGTTTGTAATTTTGAGGTGTAAGGATCCGCGCACTCGGGGCCCAAGAAGGTATACGTGGCGGCAGAGGTCTCTTGTCGTGATTCGGTTTTCAATCGCGCGCCAGAGTATTCAATTTAGGTTTTGTTTAACCATCTGACTCAATTTTTTCTCTCATCGAATTTAGGTGAAGGCACATTGGTTATTTGGTTTCGGGTCTCTGATTATTCTTACATTCGATTATTATAATTAACTCTTTACTTTGTATTTTTTTTTTCTCGTTCAATAGGAATCTATGTCGCTTAGGATGCCTCATGGCGCTATGTGTGGGCTCCACGATCACAAAACTCGCCGTTCTAATCCTTATTCAGAGGTTTGTGGGTAATGTTTAGCCCCTACAGCTACCCATGTAATATTCTGACATTAATCAGCGGTTCTTCTAGACCACATTTGTCTAGACCCCAACAGCTGATAGCTTCGTACAACTTAACTAATTCTGAAATCATATACATGGTTAACGTAACAGAGTACAACTTAAACTAAGGTCAAGCAGTTAGTCAGAAATTTAGAATCTCACCTGATGCGCCCCATGCTTCATCTCCTGAGATCTAATGTGCACTTAACCCTGGACGCAGATTTGCGGAAAACATAAGCCTTCACTTAATCTACTTGAGAAAATAACTTCAGAGTGATCAGAATAAATCAAATATAACAATTTATCATCAGTCAATTCAGAGATATCAAATCAAAACAATACAAAATATCAAATTCTTAAAGATAAATCTAAGAGTAAGATGCATACCTGAGATTAAATGTATTAGAAAAAATACATAGTACAGAGTATGTGGAGATACTCTATACTACGGGCTCTCTGACTACAGAATCGCCCTGACCCTTTTGCTACAATCCTTTAAATACAAAACCAAGATAAGACATCCTCCAAATGGAGGCATGTAATTTACATTAACCCAGGTCTGGGAACAGAAGGTAATTTGCATGGAATTGCTCCCTATGGTAATCAAAGTATCTCTTAACTCTTAGGATCTGTATTATCTTTTAGTAAGATTAAGGCCATTGTACCACTCACCCTGACACTATTCAAATGAAACCAAACATGACTGTAAATCTTATTTGCATTAATATAGAACATTATACTATTGACCATTCTGAATGAATCCAGTGGAGGGAGGAGATGAAAAAGGCACTGATGCATATGTGAGAGAGGCGTTTCCTGCACCACCCCTCTGTGGGGTGTCTTGAAGATGCCAGTGTATTGTCTGTTTCTCAGGAGATAAAAGTATCTGAGTTTCTTTTATCCTTACAAGGTGTTCAGTTTTATTTTGGTTTTAGAAAATAAACATGATTGCTCTCCTCACAAATCAACTCTTTCTTGTTTTTGTTTCATGCTCTGTGTGCCTTGCCCTGGACTTTTGTCATTTCCTGTCTCCCATGGTGTTTGTAGTCAGTTTGTAGTCCGTTTGTTCATTGGTTCCCATTGATTAGTACCCACCCCCCCCCCCCCCCCCACAGGTGTGTTGTATATATAGCCCTAGTTTTTCTGTAGTCCTTGTGAGTTGTTGAATGTAAGGGTGTTGTTTGCAAGTCAGTCGTTCTTGTTCCCTTTGGGTTTTTTTGCCTTATTATTTGTTCTGAGTTTTTCCATTAAAACCGTATTTTTTTGTTTTTTTGTTCTCATAGATCTTTGCCTCTGCCTGTTTTCCGCAGCTTCTCTACAACGTTTACAGTTTATCACTGGCATGTCTCTTTGACTAGTGCATCTTTGAGCCTATATTTAGTATAAGTAAAATACTTAAGTACTGTTAAAATCAGATACTCTAAGACTTTTACTCAAGTTGTTTTGGAATTGGTGACTTGTAAAGTGTAGTGGAGTCATTTTCACTGTAAGGTATCTGTACTTTTACTCAAGTATGGTTTTTAGGTACTCTTTACACCTCTGAACATTTGCAGTTCGTGTAGCTCTAGTGCTGCTGTGATTAAAACAAATGGGAACACCCTAAATACTGAGAAATTAAAAAAAAAATTAATTTCTGAAAGTTTTCAGTTCAACTTTTTTGCAATGAAAATAAAGGAAATGAAAAAGAAAAGAGAACTCAGACTTTTCAATCTCACTGTGTATGTATATTTACATTTTACAATTTTGAAAAATATATCTCAAAATCACCTTTTTGTGTTTGCAGGACAAGCTGAAAGTGGGAATCAGCACAAAAAATGAGGAACTGCAAGGCTATCAGTACAGTATGTATTTTCTTATTACATATTCTGTATTTTCTTTCTTTATTATTATCTGGCCTGGAGCTGTTTAGTATAGCTTTGTTAGTATGTTTTGGTGTCGTGCTTAACTGAAAGCCTTAAGTAAATATTAAATTGTAAATAGTAAAAAAGTAATAATGATGTATCATCTTTGGCTGTTGCCTACCCTATTGTTTCATACTGTACTTTTGTTGGGTGTGTGTGTGTGTGTTACCTACCACAGGTTAATTTTCAAGTGCTATTTAAACACGCTATGTGATCTCAAACGGTACACATGACACACCTCTTAGCACACTAACTCCAGTAATCACAGAGTGTACTATTTCTATTACAGCCCCATATTTACATGTACTAGTTAAACCACAAATGTCAGTAAGAGTGCCAATACAGCTACTTTTAACATGCATATGAATGCACTGAGCTTTTGTCAATGAGATATAATGAAATAATTTTGATGGTTAAAGGATTTATGACCAACTTAGGGTTAGCATTATAAATCATTGCACCCATCATGATGAACTGATTTGTTTCTTTATACAGTTTTCAAACCCATATTTGCTTCTGCAAGGATGTGCATCAACCCTAATGCTGAAGTTGAGCTAAAATCACCAAAAGCAAACCTGCATCTTGAGGTTCAGAACATCGCAATTGAGATGACCAAGCCACAGGTATAACAATATGGCCACCATCATGTGTCTTAAAAGCATAAACTACCATTCAAAAGTTTGGGGTTAGTAAGTTCTTTGGGTGTTTCTAGTACATGTCTATGGTGGATCTGTTGGAGTCTATAGACTGCATGGTGAAGAATAGCCCCTACAGAAAGTTTAGGCCTGATGTTCCAGTCCACAGAAATGCCAGGCAATGGTAAGTGCATTGTGTTCATATGATGATGTTTCATATGGCTGATTGATTGGAGCTTGGTGTTTCTAACATGGCCCCTTTGATTGGTCAGGTGGAAATACAGCATCAGCAGTATACTGGAAGTGCATATCAGGCACTTTAACCAGATGTGGGACTGGAACAACGTCAAGAAGCACAGGCACACACTTAAGGCTTACAAAGCTGCATACAAAATCAAAACTCACCAGTAAATTCCGAGAAGCCACTGAGAAACAGATCCAGGTATGAACTATAGATGTTTCAAGACCTTTATTCATCTTCGAAACACAAATTAAGGTATTTTTGATGAAATCCGAGAGCTTTCTGACCCTCCATAGACAGCAACGCAACTGACACATTCACATAGTAAGGACATGAGGATGAGTAGTTAATGACAGAATTTTCATTTTTGGGTGAACTATCCCTTTAATGTTATGCTGAAATAATTTATAATGATTTTTTAAAATGTATTAAAGGTGCAATAGGGGATTGTTCAGAAACATTTTTTGTTTATGCTGGTTGAAGTCTCTTCACATCCCGATAGCAATCATTTAAGTTAATTGGTCTAAATGTATTTATATATTCTGTGGAAGGCGTAGAACCAAGAAATGTTCGTCCAATCAAAACACTCATTCCGAGCATTTTGATTGACTTTTCTACCTGCCTGTCAACATGTGTATTTGCATACCCCTGCGCACCCTGTTCGCGCAGACATGATACGTCATCAACGCGGTCATGTACTCTGTGCAGACAGAGCGAGAATAGCAGGCAAATATCAACAACCTGACCTTCCTGGTATTGTAGTACTTTTACTAACTGTGCTATAACGTTTTCTCACCGGTGAATGACACATGCTATATTGTAGTAATGTTGTCTCTGGTCGTCTGGTCTGTGTGTGCATATGCGTTCAGGAGGCATGGCTTTGGAGGGGGATTTGCAGGGAGGGTGGGACGTTCGCTTTCAGTGCCATCAGGCTAAAGTTAGCATTTTCCAAGATCTCCTACTGCACCTTTAACATATACTATTTTAAAATGAATTATTAGTTTTTCCTAGATCATTCTTAAATATGTTTTACTATTTGTTTATTCATTGTGTTTTTTTGTTTTTCAGGAGCTGGAGAAAGTTCTGGATGTGTTCAACATTGTATTGGCCAGACAGCAGATTCAGATGGAGGTATGACAACATGTATCAAAACCGAAACCATACTGTACTGGTGTTTTTATATTTTTCATCTGGTCTAGTAAGTTGACTTTGTCTCTCCACAGGTGGTTCGGTCAGGACAGAAGCTGGTTGCTAAAAAGGCTGCCACTCAGAAACAAAGTGGAGGAGGCTTCTTCAGCAGCTTTTTTGGCAAGAAAGAAGGGAAGAAGAAAGAGGAAGAGGAAGATAAAGAGCCGAAGGGTGAGTGTTAATCGCTAAAATAATTGTTACGCTATGAATAAATGCAAATTTTGAATGTACATCCATATTTATGTTCATGTACTCTATTTGTACAGATATTGATTCCATCATGACTCCTGAAGAGAAAACGAAATTCTACACAGCCATTGGCTACAGCGGGAGCTCTCATAACCTTGCCTTACCAAAACACGTGAGTGGAAATTACTCTGTACAACTACCTTGTAAAGTCACTGTTGTTCTGCGAAATTAGTGGCCGAAATTAATTAGCAAAATTTTGCTAATGTGACCGCACCTTAACAAAACCTGTTTCACATTGACAAAAAAAAGTCAAATATTGCATATCCTGTTTATCCTGGACGTACAGTATACTCACATGTTTATGCATATTTGTTCTTATGTGCAGTATGTAGCTGTGATTGTCAATTTTAAACTGTTGAGCACCTCAGTAACATTCAGAGAGGAGCCTGGCGTTCCAGAGATCCTCAAAGTGCAAATGATTGACCTCAGTACGTCCATCTCACAGAGACCAGGAGCACAGGCCATCAGGTATGTACAGTATTAAACATATATTTTATATTTGTTGGCCAATGCCAAGTATATATATATAGAGCCATATGTAAAGTATAGGCTTCAGTTGTAGGAAATGTGTGTGTTGTGTAGAGTTGAGGCTAAGCTGGAGCACTGGTACGTGACTGGTCTGCAGCAGCAGGGGGAGGTGCCGTCTCTCATAGCGTCAGTTGGAGACTCTGACTCTTCTCTGCTCAGCGTGCTCTTTGAGCTCAATCCAGAAGACAGCCCTGCTGACCAGCTTCTCAGAGTCCACTCACAGCCTGTTGAGATCATCTATGATGCTGTAAGAGACACACTGTAGTTATGCCTTGATTTCAAAGAGAGCCATTGGTTAAGTGTTTTTGATTAAGTGGATTTTAAGTGCAGCTTTTTTACATTAATTATTTTATTTTATTTTATTGCAGTTTATTGTAGTTTGTGAATTGTTTGCATAAAATTATTGACAGAAATCACATTCATGTGTCTGCAATTGGTCAGTCCAATCAAATTACATCTTCTGCAGATAACTTCAAACTGACAATTCATAATAATCATAGAATTCTATCATATCATATAAGGATAACATATCATTATATACAAAATTATATAATAATCTTATCTTCCTATTGTACTATGTATTTATACTACAAAAACAATTATATATATATATAGTATATCATATATATATATATATATATTATATTGTTTTAATTTTCATTTAATAAAATATTTTTATAGCAGGAAAATTGTATGAGGTCATTTAGATAATTAGTCCTAAACTATAATCACATTTCTTCTTATAATTGTGTATTATTTTTGGTCTTATTACTACATAAAATAATACAAGTAATTTTATAATTTTTAAATGTCATATCAATATTTAATAAAATATTTAAATAGCATCATATGACCCCTTTAAGCCCAATTCGGATGGTAATTGTTTCTCATATGGACGTTTGTAAAAATAAATTTACATATCACCTGAGTGATAAAACTCATGGATTCGGATGCGATCTATTCACAGAGGTGGAGTGAGTTCTGTGATCCTACGAACCCGGGAACGCGCTGCTCACGTGGCCAGTCACATGATTGTCTGCTGTAAATAAATTTGATTTTATTTACAAATTTATTCTTATTATTATGTAAAATGTATTCTTATTATTACAAGCATATTTTATAATATATAATCTTATTTATTATTTGATTATTTAAATCTCCTGTTTAAAAATAGACCGCTATAGTTGTATATAATTATACGCGATATATATCCGTTTATAATACACATTTTCAAATTGTATTGCATACCTGCTGCTGCCATAATAAAGACCCATTTCAAATGTTTACGTGCTTCTCTTTTTTTTCTTTTTGTGGTGGAGCAGTTATGAAATATTGTTCTTTTAAATAGTACTTTCCAGCATTTCAGAAATAAATGTGTATGCAAATTACACTGAAGTACAATGTTACCTTACGGTGTTCAGGAATGCTCAAAAAGGGTTTAAACACTGAATTTTGAATCGATTTCTTCTCGTAAACGCCGAGATGTGGATTCGAACGGCAATTAAATTACCACACGACCTTGGTGTTTGTCAAAAAACAGTAGGTAATTCGGCCGGGGATTTTTACGGGGGTGGTAAACCGAGAGAAAAACACGGACATCCTGGATTCGGACAAATCACTTACGTCCCCCTGAGGAACAATTACCGTCCGAATAGGGCTTTAGACTAAAAATTACTTCAAAGTATTTACTGTTTGTTTGTCTGTTCTGTAGCTGACTGTCATCAGCATCACAGAATTCTTTAAGATGGGGAAAGGAGTTGATCTGGAGGTCATCACCTCAGCAACACTCAGCAAACTTGAGGAGATCAAAGAGAAGACAGCCAGTGGTAACCCTCTCCTCGTTTCCCATCATCCCCACAGAAATGTTGTCACATTGAGAATGAGTATGTGAGTGGTCATCTTTAACACGTCCCCTTTGTCTTTATCTGAACCCAGGCTTGTCTCACATTATTGAGACACGTAAGGTGCTGGACTTGAGGATCGATCTAAAACCCTCCTACCTGCTGCTTCCCAAGTCTGGATTCTATGATAGCAAATCAGACCTCATGATCGTTGATTTTGGTTACCTGCAGGTGAGGGAGGGAAGGAAAAACATATTTAAGAGGGAACTGTTTCTGTCAATAATGTCTGACTGTAAATATATGTATGTGCATTTAGTTGAACAGTGTAGACCAGGGCAGCCATCAGCAGGTATCTGCCAGTTTCTCATCGCTAGAGGAAATCATGGATAGAGCCTATGAAAGATATTCCTTGGAGCTCCGCAGTGTCCAGATACTCTACAGCAAATCAGGTAAACACAATGCAACACAGGGAAGAAACTAAACTGTCTGCACAAACGATTTCTAACGGCGGCTCTTTTTGAAGGAGAGAAATGGAAAAATGCTCGCGTTAAAGGCTTCACCCATCAACACATCCTGCAACCGATGGACGTCACACTTCAACTTGCTAAATGTATGGTGGACAAAGATTCCCGTATGCCCAGGTTAGCTCTCGCTCTCTGCCGCGTCTCTCTCCTAATCCTCATACATGCACTAAGGTCTGTTCATTTCCAGGTTCAAAGTATCAGGGGAGCTGCCGTTACTTCATGTGAAGATTTCTGATCAGAAGATCCAGGGTGTTCTGGAGCTGGTGGACAGTATTCCTCTCCCTCAGACTACCTCAAGCCCCCATAGCACCCCCACAGAAAAGGTCAGAAAACACAAAGAAACACAATCTCTCTGTATTGGCTGATGTGTTGCTTTCTCTCACACTTAATAAGTCATGACTCATGAATGGTAGTTTCCTGGTAGGATGCCACAGGTATTTGATACTATTGTCATTGCTGTTTTTTTTTTTTTTGAAAGCGCATGAATATTGCAAAGCCTGTAAATCTAATCGCAATATACTTATGGCTTTCATAAGACTGAAGTGCTGCTTGCTTTTATATTTCGTTCCTGAACTTGCTCTTTGAGCGTTACAGTGCAGCTTCAGTCTCCACAGATTACACAACTCAGGAAAGACATTATCCACAATCAGCATCACTGTCTCTACCCAATGAGCTCTGTGATATATCTTATTAGTGAACTTACTGCCTCAACAAGCAAGAAAAAGCCCTTACTAGTTTACTTTGCGAAGCAAATGTTAAAGGATGTTCTAGATATTATCCAGAACATTTAAATAAATATCTACCATTCAAAAGTTTGTTCAAAGATTTTGTTTTAAGAAATTACTTTTGAGTACTTACTGAAAACATTTATTCAGCAAGGCTGCAATACATTAATAAAAATGACTGTAAAGCACTGTAATATTAAAAAACATATCTATTTGAAATAAATGCTGTTCTTTAGAACTTTACATTCATTAAAGAATCCTGAAAATGTATATATATCTCCCAGCTTCCCAACCGAATAATATCATTGGATGACTAATAAAAATGTTTCTTGACACGCATCATAATGATTATTATAGTATCATGATTATTCGAATTGATTGAGACTGGAATAAGGGCTGCTGAAAATTCAGTTTTACCTTTACAGGAATAAATTACATATATTAAAATAAATTGTATTAAAATTTACATAGATTATTTAAAGGGGTCATATTATGCTGCTAAAAAGAACATTATTTGGTGTAATTAAATGTTTTTATGCGGTTTAAAGTTAAAAAAACCATTATTTTCCACATACTGTAACATTATTGTTTCTCCTCTATGCCCAGCCTTTTGAAACGCGTCAACTTTACAAAGCTCATCGGTCTGAAAAAGCGAGATGTGCTCTGATTGGCCAGCTATCCAATGCGTTGTGATTGTGATACCTCAAGCGTGAGACGGAATGTTACATCCCTCACCATACTGTTGATGCTGTGTCCCGGCCGGAGCGACGAGACAAAACCAATAAAACCCATTATAATCTTGGCATTTGTTGCATCCAGTGGGGACAATAATTACTGATTATAATGACTTATACGTCTTCTTACACGTTGCGTTGCTTTGCGTTGCATTTGCATCGCGCCCGCGCTCCGCGTAAACATAAAACTCTTGTCTGCATTTGTGATTGGAGAAATGACAAACAACAAGCTCTACTCAACACTGCTCAAAACTCACGTTTGAATCATCAGTGGCAAAATCCTTTAAATGAAAACGTACTTCTAGTCTGTGAGTCAGAACTGCCGGCATTTTTCTGCCACTTTACTCTTCCAGGATCAGTAAACAGTCCTCCATAAAATGTGTTGCACACATCTGGATATTTGGGTTGAACTGTTCTGGAACAGTGTTGTAAATACAAATTAACCACTGATTTGTAGTCGTGTCCTCTTTTGGAAAACCAAACAAAGTAGTTTTGCTTTCACAACTAAACACACAGAGGCGGCCTACGGGGAAGATAGAGTGAGCTGAAGCGGCTGGGGTCGAGAATGGCGCGGCCGGCGGATTCGATGAAGGAGGTTTGCGGCAACCACATGTGACGACCCCTGGCTGGACTCCACTTCGTCCTCTTTTGGAAGACCAAACAAAGTAGTTTCGCTTTCACAACGAAGCACACAGCGTCTTCATGACATGGCTGCAGCATCAACAAAACTATAGTGAGAAGTAAAAGTTACGCCTTTCATTGCGTGAACATTTGGGCGACATTATACTAATATTTCCACATAGTGACCTAGATATGTGAGGGCGTGTTAGTAGTGTGGGTGACGCTGACTTTTATAAAGAATATCTCTTTTTTTGATTTGAGACTTTAGTCTTTGCAAGTATCTTCTTTATGCACCAAGAGCTTGTCACACTCCAAAGAGAAATTAAAAATTTAAATCGCATCATATGACCACTTTAAGCATTTTTACTGTTTATCTGTATTCAAAGCGTAATCGACATCTTTCAAAAACATTAAAAAATCGAACCCCAATCTTTTGAACAGTAATGTAAATTTGTTGGAAAACTTTGAGAAATAAAATAGTTAAAAATAAATTTCTCCCTAAAATGCTTTCTTACAAAAACTTTACCAATTGACTAAAATGCAAAAAAAAGCATTTATTACATATGAAAGAAAGCTTTCTGCATATGTACAGGAAGTAAACGGAGTGAGAAAATTACATACCATATAATTTCCTGTTGTTTGTATAATGATGATGATATT
The DNA here is from genome assembly GCA_018155175.1 of Sinocyclocheilus anophthalmus. Lineage (NCBI taxonomy): Eukaryota > Metazoa > Chordata > Actinopteri > Cypriniformes > Cyprinidae > Sinocyclocheilus > Sinocyclocheilus anophthalmus. The sequence continues at coordinate 27,883 of JADLZN010011403.1, read as the reverse complement.
TTTCTGAAGGTTTTGGGGATGCCGCTGTCTGATGCCAGGCCAAAGGTTTTGGGTTTAGACCCCAAAGTTCTGTCCTATACAGTGGAATCAGGTCAGAACTGCTCCCACTTAATTTCAGACAAAAAAAATGAATACCACACAAGTCTTTTGTTTTTAATTGACACTATTCATATAATTATACACATTTTCTCACAGTTTATGTATGCACACAGTTTATGTTGTACATGTGTGTTTAGACTCTGAAGAAGACACCAGTGAGAAGTCTGCAGATGAAGACTCTCTCAGATCAAGCTTAGAGGAACTGACCGAAGTTCAGTTTCAGTTTGAAGTCAAAGCAGTACGTTCTTCTTCATCACTTTGTTCACACCATGCCACTACCATTCGTCATCAGTTGGGCGCAAGAGCCCCACGTTTCATTAAAGAATCATTCAGCATTCCATAAGTTGATGACAATAGTTGGTATGATTCCTGTTCGTGTTTGGGTGGACCATTGTGTGTTTTTAGTTGTGAATTTCTGTATATGTGCTAGAGATATCTTATATATATGTGTGTGTGTGTGTGTGTAGGTGTTGTTGGAGCTTACGAGGCAGGCCGCTCAGGAGGATGTCGTATTGGCTTTCAATGTGTCTCAACTGGGTGCAGAGGGCAAGATACGGACCTTTGATCTCACCGTCACATCTTACCTGCGCAAGATCAGCCTGGACTACTGCGAGATAAAAGGTACACGCACACACACACAAAGTGTGATCAAGCTTTTGTTGTTTGAAGTACTTTTTTTCAGGGATACCGTTGCTCTCATTCTTGTGTGTATGTGTTTCAGATGCGCAAAATCAGCCACTTCATCTAATTACCTCTTCAGACAAGCATGGCTCTGATCTATTGAAAGTGGAGTACATCAAAGTAAACATGAGCATTTTCCTTATCAAACACTCTATAAAGGACTCTCGTAAATGAGTTGTTTTAGCTGAATGGTTTAATTTGTGCTGGTCTGCATGGCCTTTTTTATGTCCTTCAGGCTGATGCTAATGGACCCAGCTTCCACACCATACTTAATAATACAGAACAAGCACTGAAGGTATGTTTTAAGTTTATAGTTCCAAATAATGAATGGCAGTAATCCTAGAATTTATTTGTTTACATGCTCATTCAATATATTTATTCATTCAATTATTCTACTATTTTTTAATAAAAAAATGTCAAAAAATATTTTTGATTCAAAACATATTTTTTTTGTAACATATATATTTTTTCAATATTGTATGTGTGTGGTGTATATATCTATATATATTTATATATTTATACCGCATGCACAAATCCTTTTTATGCATTCTAAAATACAATTAGGTCTTTTTAATTGAATTTGATTAATGTTTCATTGAAAAAAACAAAAAGGAACGTTGGAAAGTTTAATCAGAAATCAAAATTAAGTAATTGATTTACTTCTTTTCTCAGGTGGAGTTTTCCTCACTGGACTTCCTGCTGCACACTAAAGCTTTGCTGTCTACCATCAACTACATGAATTCAGCAATACCACAAGACCTCACAGCTTCAAAAGACAGAGATACCAAGAGACGGGCTGAGAGAGCAGCAGCAGGGAAGACAGGTGTGAATAACACATACGCCTTTTATGTTGAAAATCTGTGGTTTTGTTTGATGTCAAATTATTGGGTAGACCCTGAATATTGCTCATGCATCCATGTTGTCCTTGTCTCTGCTTTGTAGGTTTTTTCTTGGGTAACTAATGTTTTTTTCTTTACCTTTGCACTGGTCTTGACATGCCATGTACTAACAGGGGTCTGAAACAATATCTGTTTTGCTTGTGTTAATGCATGTTGCAGACACTACTGTTTTTAGATTGTCATATTATGTGTTGTTTGAGTGTTTTAACTGGAGTGTCTATGTTTTGTTAGTGTCTAAGGGTTCGAAGGACTCTGGTGTTGTGAACTTTAAGCTGTCTGCCGTACTCGGCTCTTTCAGAGTGGCTGTTTGTGATGACAGAAGCAACATTGCTGACATCCGGGTTCAAGGTAGAAAAAACGAAAGTGTCTGTCCTTAAAAGTCGGCGTACCTTAAAATGATATATTAATTTTCTGCAAGTTAACCAAACATGTTGATTTCATTTATGTCAGGCATTGACGCGTCTGTGGTGGTCCAGGCCAAAGAAACAGACGTTTTTGCCCGTCTGCGTGACATTGTGGTTCTTGATGTGGACCCTAAGACTATCCATAAGAAGGTGAGAGATCAGTCATATTGTTTTTGGTATGTTTGTAAGCAGGTTTCTGTGCTCCAGTTCTGTTTTTGTGAATACTATCAGGCGGTGTCAATCGTTGGAGAAGAGGTGTTCAGCTTTAAGATGACATTGTATCCTGGGGCCACTGAAGGTGAAGGATACACTGACACCTCCAAAGTGGATGGGAAAGTTATCCTGAGACTTGGCTGTATCCAGATCGTCTACCTGCATAAGTTCCTTACATCTTTATTGGTACGACTTCATGTAAATCCACTTACCTTTCATATTGTATCGGTACTCATATTTTGTCTGTGTTACTCAGTCATCTAAAATGTATACCAGTAGATAAAACTCAATGACTGGTAATTGCAAAACAAACAGGGACAGCATTTTAAAAAACTGTATTTCTCAGTGTCTGTATTTTCGTTTGTATTTTGTCTGGATGTTTATGTCTCTTCCTTTCTTTTTGCTCTGGCATCTTTCCCACCCCTCATAGTTTTCGTTAATTGTGTCTTCCTCTTTTCAGGACTCTTTTAGCTATCAATACCCCTCTGCTGATGAGGTACAGGCTTGGGCATGCAGCATTAAAGTTTTTTGCTTTGCAGCTTATTTTCAAATGCACCTCTGCACACACTGAAATATGTCCTCTCCCCATTAAACTCTACTGGATTTGTTGTACACACAGTTAATCCTTTTCAAATAAGATGGAAACATTCATTCAGGTTAACACCATTCACAGCAATGTTTATGACTGCTTTTGTTTTATTTCTAGTGCAGTGGTTCTTAACGAGGGATCCTGGACCCACTAGGGGCCTCAACAAACTTCCCATATTTATTATCATATTCAAAAAGAAATTAATAAAAAAAATAATTGTAAAAATGCAATTAATAAAAGAAAAAGTATTCCATTTTCGTATCCATGTATAAAAACAAAAAAGGCCTTAATTCTAAATAAGAAAGAAAAATGACTTTTTAAAAGACAGTATACATATACATACAAAAAATATCTCTGCCTTATGGGGAGGCCATAAGATATTGTGTTGAACAATGGGTTGGGGGGTGGAGAACCACTCTTCTAGTGGAAGGTTATAGGAAATAAATAGCTCTGCTGCATATTCAAGAACAATTCATTAGATTCAAGCTAAACAGAAGCAGTCTTAAAGTTTACGATCACTAATATTGTCAGTAATATTTCAATATTGCTTACATTACATTTATGTGCACCACTGACATATAATAACCTCTTTTAAAATGGGTATGACTTTTTAGTTATGCTTTTCCTATCAAATCAGGTAGTTCGAAGAACCAAAAGAAAGACTTTCATAAGATCACACCCATACCTAATATTTATCTACTATAGCATTGCATTTTAGAATTTCTGCACCGCTATAGTGGCATCAAACAGAATTATGTATCCCCTAAAAGGTAGATCTTGTCCAAGTGTTTTTCAAACAATGGATTATGCCATCTTTTATTTTTCATAAATAGGTCCGAAATCTTGAGTCAGTGTGGCTAAACTGATTATAGTCCTGTTTGCAGAAATTTCATACTGCAGCTTTAATGCTGTTTTCTCTTAAAATGATGTCTTGAGTATATTAGTATTCATTTCTTAGTTTTATCTGTGAGATATTACTGTTCTAACTGTTAGATATTGTTAAAGAAGTGGACTTTAGGTAATGCAGTTTAGCCTATAGCGTTATTTATGAATGCAATAAGGCACAGAATTTTTAAATGACTTGATTGCGAATATGTGGATTTGCATGTGTGCTCGTGACTCATACTACATATTGAAGTAGAAATCACAGAAATTTGAGACAGAATTTCGCACGATATGGATGCCTTGATTTTACTGGTTCTAACTTTCATACTCTACATGCTTAATAGAAACAGCTCACCAGCCGTACCCAGACAATATAATCATCAGCTTTCCTACTTTCTCTCACTCAAATTTTCACTCCAGGGCTGCTTTTTTCACCCCTACTGAATTTGCAACTTTTCGTTGTAAATTCGTCTTTCAGGCGTTTTAAAACACAAGAACATCCCTGCATGAAATTTCCCTACTGTGGATCCCAGGCTGTTACATTCTGACCTTCCCTCACTTCTACTAAACTGCCATGTCAAGTCACACAAAACTGTAACTAACTATTTGTTGTCTTCCATAGATGTTTGTGGATAACTTCCAGACAGCTAAAGAGGCTCTCAGTGCCGCCACGGCTCAGGCCGCAGAGAAAGCAGCTTCCAGTGTGAGGGATTTCGCTCAGAAAAGCTTCAGACTTGCCATGGACATCAGACTGAAGGCCCCCCTTATCATAATCCCTCAGTCCTCCACATCCCATAATGCATTTGTAGTTGACCTGGGTCTCATTACTGTGGGAAACAGCTTCTCACTGCTGGCAGTTGAGGGCTTCCCATTGCCTGCAGTTTTGGAGACCATGGATGTAAAACTCACACAACTCAAACTGTCTAGGTAGTAAAGAAAGCTGGAGAACTTTCCCAGAATTCCTCAAAAAATTAATTTACTTAAACTTATTTTATTTCAGTTAGTTGTCAAGGCAACATTTATAATTTTAATTTTAATGCAATTAAAGTTAGTTAGCTAAATACAATTTAGTTTTTTTTAATGCAATATTTATGTTTTATTTCAATTAACAAAAATGTTTATTAGTAGTCTCGACTTGTTTGGTGCTACAGAATGATTCAGAGACAGCTCTTTTTTCTGATTCATTTTTTTGACCTTCTTTCTTCAGGACCGTTCTAAAGCGCGATGCTGCTCATTTAGATGTTGAGATTCTGGAGCCCATAAATCTAGAGCTTTTAGTCAAGCGTAATTTGGCCACCACTTGGTACAACAAAATTCCTGGAATGGAGGTCAATGGAGTACTTATGTCAATGAACGTGAGTTTCTCATGACGTTTTAGACGTGGAAGTGTTGAATCTAAAATCTAAAATGGGGCCCGATCAGAATTTTCAGGAGAGAAAACTAAAGATTGCTATTCTCTGGCTTCTGTAGATGGCTCTTGGCCAGGAGGATGTTGGGGTCCTCATGAGAATCTTAGCAGAGAACATTGGCGAGGGAAGCAGGGCTGCTGCAGTGGAGGGAATGAAAGCTTCTGCTAAAAGTATGAAAAGGTTTAACCTGTCAGTAATCTTGTCCATTAAAGTTTGTCTTTAAGGGCTTCATTTTACCCTCTTTTCCTCCACAGATGAAGCTGTAGATGAAGGACTGATCAAAACACTACCTGTGGGGACAGGGAGTCAACCTTTATTGACCAGTGGTGCTTTCAGTGAAAATGTTGTCAATGTGCTGCTCAATTTTGAAATTAAGGAGGTGATGAAGCTCTCTTAAGTTCTTATTTTCAGTTACAGTCATAACTCCAGATTTGGAGTGGATCTGGAGGGAACTGAGAATCCTGTATCTTTCTCTTTGTAGGTTATGCTAAGGTTGAAAAAGTCCAAAAATGGGAAAGAGTATCCTTTTTTGGTTCTCCATGTAGCTCAGCTTGGAATTGACACCAAAGTTCGAAAATACGACATGGAGGCCACAACATACATTAAAAACATCTCCATGAAGTGCCTAGAGTTCCTTGGTTTGTAGCACTTTTTTTTTGAAATCTCACAGTACAATGCAGCATTTAAAATTCATTTGAACTTTTTATTTATTTATTTTTCTTTGCAGATTCAAATGGAGAACCGCTCTGTATAATCAGTTCCTCCGCAGAGTCAGGAGCAGATCTTCTTGAAGTCAAGTATTTTCAGGTAACTACTTCTTTCTGAATTACACTAATATGTAATTTGGCTTATAAATGAGCACTATTTATAAAACTTCCTACTAGTGTTGGGCGATGTCTACAAAATTGGCAACGGACGATGTCTACAGTGAAACATCGCGATGGACGATGACATCGGCGGGGTGGATTAGTGGTGTGCCCGGTAGCTTAAAAATCCTATAAGGGAACACAATAAACGATTCCTAACCCGTGTCCTAGACACCGGACGCGAGCGGCGTGGCAAAATACTATAGAACCACTGATCTACAGAGATTTATTATAGATCGGTCTACAGAACTCATTATATCAGTGATGCTGTCTACACTGGATGCGGCGCGACGCGACACGACAAATCTCCGACAGTAAACTGATGCCTCGTTACATTTATGACATACTGACACAAAGTTAAAAAGTATTTTTAACGGTCGCTTTGTCGTGTCCAGTGTAACCGACTTAGCTGAGCGCGCCACACACAAGACAACTGTCGCGTTCCGGTGTAGCACAGTGTAAACGTTTGCCTTTTACCTTCAGTACTACAATTTCACGACCACATAAACAGAAGGAAGGAGTAGATACTGAGGACTATTTTTGCAGATCCTCATACCACGACCACATATAATCTTGTAACTGTGTGGTAAGTACTAGTATGCTGCTCCTAGTAGTAAACAGAGTACTGCAATCTCAAAGTGAACTAAAAGCGATTGTGCTTCAAGCACAGATGCCAGTTTTTCATTGCCAGGTATCATAGCGGCTCCCTGATGCCCAAATATTGTAGTATAATTACCCAATGAATACGCGAGGAATATGTATTTTCCTCCCGTCTCGTATTTATTTCCTTTAGGGGTTCCGCCTACACGTCATTTTCTTTCCGAACACGGTATTGGTATAGGGGGGATAACGATGCCGGCTCAATATCGTGATGTCTATCAGCCATCGGCGATGACTAGTCATTGTCTATTGGCCCAACCCTACTTCCTACTCAAAAAAAATTTGTTAAAAACCTCTTGCATTAAGTGTTAAGTAACACCCTTTTAATCCATTCTAAAGTTGACTAGTGGCAGGACATTTCATGTCTAGACAGGCTTCAGTTCTTACATTTTTAACAATTTATTTAGGTCAGCACATGAATTCATATCGTGATCAAAGCATCAGGACAATTAGATCCAGCCTTTAGCCATTGCACTCTTTAGTGTTTGTGGATTGGCTCTTCTTTTAATTCCTAAGGGCCATTTCTCTCAAATGAGATAGCAGGGTCTGTTGCACATGTGTACTGTTAAAAGTCTAGAGATATGAATGAATGCATACTAATCAAGTTCTGATTAAATATATAGTTGTTGTCTATGTAATATTTGACACAACGGTTATAGATTCTCCATGATTAATTGTAGAATTGCAGCGTAGACACTAAGATGTAGCAGATGTTGAGAGCTTCCGGGACTCATGAGTGGAGATCTTAAATTTGTTTGATTCCTGTCTTTGTAGGCTGATCGAAATGGGCCAAACTTTGCAAGCCTTTACCAGAATACTGAGCAGAAGATCAATGTAAGCATCTGTAAACAAGGTTAAATAAAATCCTGTTAATCTCAAAAGAACTTCATATTGAAGGGGTTTAACATGCCTGTGTGTATCTTTAGGTGGTGTTCTCCTCTCTAGACCTGATGTTACACACTGAGGCTCTCCTCTCTACCATGGACTTCCTGTCTGCTGCCCTGTCCAACAGCAGTCTGCCCTCACCTGAGAGAGAGAGCAAAAAGAGTGAAGATATGAGAACTACCTCAGCTAAATCCAGTAAACACACAAACACACACATACAATCGCTGAAACTGACAAACATGGACTTTGTGCCCATGATTTAGGAATGAATTAATGAAGGACTGTTTCTGTCTCAGCTGCACTGAGTTCTCCCTCTGATGGTGACGTCATTGACCTGATGGTGAACATGCAGCTTGGTGCATTTAATGTTTTGGTTTGTGACCAAAAAAGCAACATGGCAGACATCAAAATTCAGGGTGAAAATGCATTCTTATTTTGAAAATTGACTTGTTTATTATTAAATAAAAGTTACTGCATTACTGCTACTGTTTTAAAATAAGAAATAATGCAGGATCTTCTTTTAAGATATTAAAATATTTGATAGTAAATATTTAGTAAATATATTTTGTTAATCTTTATATTTTTTTTTTATATGATTAAATAATTATATGATGTAATATATGCCAAATATAGTACAAATAGAAAATTATTGTTCTTTTTATTATAGCAATAATTCTGACATAGTTGTAATAAAGCAACGTTTTAATTTTATGGTGTATTGGTCTGCTTATACAGTATCTATTTCTTGATTATTCTGAGGCTGGTTTTGTTGGTTAGCTGATTTTATAAATCTTCTCCTTAGGTTTGGACGGTTCTCTAAAGATGCAAGGAACTCAGACACACATGTACACACGTTTGCGTGACTTCATCATCATGAATGTGGATCCTAAAACAATCCACAAGAAGGCAAGCTAGCTATACCACTACAGCACATTTTAACCATTTACTATTCTTTATACATTTTAATTTCTATCTACTTGGTCTTAGGGCTGGGCGATATGGCCAGAAAAAAAGATCATCACATATCAGTCGATATCGATAATTATCACAATGAATTTCAAATCTTTATTTCTTTCAAGTTTAAAGGTAGACTTTTTCTCCTAAGTGAAAATTGTAGAAAGCAGACTGTTATATGTGGTTTTAAACTAGTCTTTTTGTCAGAACATGACAAACACTTTACGTTTCTAAATTCTTTACACTTTTCCACTAATTTTCCTTAACAAAATAAATATCTAAACAGAAAATGTATTTTCTTAGTTTCTGCATGTTCTAATGAGTCATATTATTGTGAAGCAGGTTTGTATTGCCTGATTTTGATGACGTATACTGTATCTTCAGCACAGCTTGCAGTGCAGGCTGCAATATTAATAATATTACATTTTCTTGTCTCTTAGAAATGCACATTTGACAGTAGCTTGAGTTTGGATGCAGATGTAAATTTATGTTCATTATCAAAAACAGTAACATGTAAAAATTGTAACAACCTAATTTTTATATGGTAAAATTAATTATTCTGACTGTATGAGTTTTAAACATTAAATCGAACATTTATCATCGAGGAATAATAATAATAATATTGCGATAACCATCTTAATCGTTTTTTTCGCCCAGCCCTACTTTTGGCTTTTGTATAAACAAAGTACAACAAAAGTGTATTAAAGTAAAGTGAACTGCAATATCTGTTGTTTATTTTGGGTTATTTTTGGTTCTCTAGGCCATCTCCATTGTAGGCGATGAGGTGTTCAGCTTCAGCATGAGTCTGACACCCAAAGCCACTGAGGGGGCTGGGTATACAGATACTTCGAAGGTTGATGGCAAAGTGAAACTCAACGTGGGCTGTATTCAAGTGGTCTACCTTCACAAATTTGTCATGTCATTACTGGTGAGTTTAAATTGCACATATGGCCTCTCTGCTGATTCAAGCACACTAGCTTACTTTTACTTTTTCTCTCCACAGAATTTCAGTAATAACTTCCAGGCAGCTAAAGAGGCTCTCAGTGCCGCCACGGCTCAGGCAGCAGAGAAAGCAGCTTCCAGTGTGAGGGATTTCGCTCAGAAGAGTTTCAGACTTGCCATGAACATCAGGCTGAAGGCCCCCCTTATCATAATCCCTCAGTCCTCCACATCCCATAATGCTGTGGAGGCGGACCTGGGTCTCATTACTGTGGGAAACAGCTTCTCTCTGCTCCCAGTGGAAGGTCGTCCGCTGCCTGCTGTCATAGATAATATGGATATACAGCTCACACAGCTAAAACTGTCCAGGTAGCCTGCCACAAAGCTTATCTAGGATTTTCAGACTTACTTGTCAAAGTATAATTATATCCAATGTGTCCATTTAAAGATCTGATAATTAACTGAACAGAATTCATTCATGAATTTTCAAAGCCCACTAGTTGACCATTATACAACCCTATATGTGTTTCCTCCTGTAAATGCTTTTTTGTTTGTTTTCCTCAGAATTTCCATGGAGCAGGACTCAAATCAGCCTAGTTCAAAACTGTTGGAGCCAGTCAACCTTGTTCTGTCTGTTAAACGTAACCTGGCGGCATCATGGTACCAGAAGATGGCTGCCATAGAGGTGGATGGAGATCTGAAGCCCATGAAGGTCTGTTCACATAATGTCAGGACGTATTCTCAGCTTTTAAAGTCACATTTCATGCAGACTTTAAATTAAGTCTGTGGAAATTAGTTTTGGCTGGTCCTTTTCTGGGATCTGGTTATAATTAATATAATATATAATTATAGAGTTGGAGTGATTGTGGGAAAATTAATGAAGGTTCTCACATTTTCTGACTCCGTTCCAGGTGGCTCTGAGTCAAGATGACCTGACTGTCCTTCTGCGGATTCTGATGGAGAACATCGGAGAGGCGAGCAGTGTTCAATCTGACACACCGATCGGCTCAGAGGCAGCCCTCAAACAAGAGAGTGTGCTTGTCAGGACACGTACAGCGACTGGTGAGGGAAGACGGACACACACAGATGTTTTGTGTAGTGATCCTTCTAGAGGAAAAACTCAGTGGATGGTCTTGATTTGTGTGTGTTTTGTGTAGGCACTGAGTTTCTTGTGGAGAAGCTGTCTGAAAGTAAGCTGAGGGAGACAGAGCTGCTGGAGAGTGTCAAATTCAGCTTTAATGTGGAGTCCCTTGGCCTTACTCTCTACAGTAACGATCCTGCACAGGTGTGTATGGAGCCTACAGATTCATGAATATCAGTGACACTGACTCAAGTCCACTGATAAAGAAAGTGCGTGTGTTATCTGTCTCCCTCTTTCTTTAGCCCTCTGTACATAAGGAGCCATTGTGTTTAGGTGAATTTATGCTGTGTAAAATGAAGACTTCAGGCAAAATGTTTAGCAACGGTAACATGGAGGTCTCCACCATCCTCACCACATGCACACTGGATGACAGACGGAGCGGTGTTCAAAGAGTCACATCCAGGTGATTTACACATATTTAGATTACGATTTTTAATGTGATTGTGACACTGACTGTAGTAATTGTCGCTGAAAATTCCGTTTTTCCATCACAGGGTTAAAGTGCATTTTTAAATATTTAAAAATGTTATTTTAAATTGTAATAAGGTTTTTCACAATATTACAGTTTTTACTGTAACTGTTTTTCATCAAATAAATGCATCTCTCATGCAACTTTTTTTTACATATTTTTTTTCTTAATCATAACAGTCTTATTTCAAGGCCTCACCCCTCTGGTCTGATCACATTATTTTTCCTCACAGAATGCTGGGAAGGCGTGATGAGGAGACATCAGAGCCCATGATTGATGTGACATACTCTCAGAGTGCGGATGAGCGCTCCGTGGTCGCTGTGCTGCAGAAGCTCTATCTGTGTGCTAGTGTGGAGTTCCTGTTGGCTGTGGCCGACTTTTTTGTGCAAGCCCTGCCTACGAGTACACCTACACAGAGAGACAAATCCAATCAGCTGCCACTCAAATATGTCTCAGAGCCCAAAATCCAGAGTGAACCTAAAGCAGGTATGAATGCTACTGCTAAAAGAATGGTTGTTTCTCACAGTTAGGAAAACCAGGAAATGTCAGGGAATTTCAAAAATGTGATTTCGAGACCTGGAAAAGTCAACATAAATTAAAATAGGTTATGGAAATAGTTAAAGTCAGTATATGTATTTTTAGCTAAAAATGCTTGTGTGTACAATGTCTGTCATTAGAAAGGGCTGGAACAGTCATGAAAAAGGAATGGAAATCAATTGGTCAGAAAGTGTAGGAACCCTTCATTTCAGACATTTCAGGAAAAAAAAAGTATTTGATATTTTATCTATCATCAACTTCAGCTCCGAGAACCAGGCTGCGAGCAGTTGTGGTGGACCCAGAGGTTGTGTTTGTTGCTAACCTGATGAAGGCAGATGCTCCTGCGCTGGTAGCCTCATTCCAGTGTGATTTTAGCCTCCTGTCTGAAGACACTGGACAGGCCATGAAGGCCAACGTCAGAAGCCTCAAAGTGCTCGCCTGCCCCTTTATCAGGACGGAGGGTGACAAAGCTGAGACCACCGTATGCTTACTGATTTCTACTAATGTCTTTCTGTTTTAACTCTATTGTTACAACAGGAATAAAGTTTTATGCTTATTTTGTGTTTTAAGAGACACTGTGAAAAATATATTGCAGTCTATGTAATTGCAAATATCTATAATGCTTTGCAAATCATGAATTTGTTTTTACTGCAGGTGCTGAGACCATGCTCTGTTGAACTTGAGACCAAAATGCCAACCAATGCCCCATTAACTGGTTCAGTAACTGTAGAGGAGGTCATAGTGAAAGTGAGTGTTAGCTCTTTGCCATATTAATATTTTTGTGAAAGGAAAATGTGTCTAGCATTTCAAAAGTTTTGGGTTTGGTAAGATTTTTTTAATGTTTTTGAAAGAAGTATCTTATGCTTACTAAGGCTGCATTTATTTAATCAAATACAGTAAATATCGAGTAAAAAAAGTATTTCTATTTTTATATAATATTTATTATATTATCCATCTGACATACTATATTGATATCTTTTAAACATAATATAATTTAATATATTTTAACATTGATTTATTTTCTTATTTATTTCTTTGATGGTGAAGCTGATTTTTTTTTTAAATAAGCCATTACGTCTCAGTGTCACATGATCCTTCAGAAATCATCCTAATATGCTGATTTGGTGCTCAAGAAACATTTCTTATTATTGTCCGTGTTAAAAACAGTTGTGCCATGCCATTTAATATTTTTGTGGCAACAATGATGCATTTTTTTTCATCAAGATTCTGTGATGAATACTGTAGTATTTATTTACAATAGAAATCAGTCTTTACTGTCACTTTTTGATTTATATATTGCATCCTTGCTAAAGAAAAGTATTAATTTCTGTAGAAAAATCTTACTGAGTTATTTTCTCTGTAAATATATACAGTACTGTTCAAACATCTCATGTTTTCATTACATATCCCAGGAATATTCTAATCTGTGTTGAACTAAAATTTTTTGTCTCTGTCTTGCTCTCTCAGATCTCTCCTATCATTCTTAACACTGTCATTACCATCACTGCGGCCATGGCACCCAGACCTAAAGAAGAGCCGTCACAGCAGACGTCAGATGACCTAAACAGCCTCTGGTCTTTGATGAATGTCGCTAATGCAAACTACTGGTTCCTTGGTGTGGATACAGCCTCCGAGGTCACTGAGAGCTTCAAGGATGTGGACAGCAGTAAGGATGGAGAGAGTTTTGAGATGAACGTGAAGGTGGTGCAGGTCACGCTGGAGTCAGGTTTGGGGCATCGGACTGTTCCCCTGCTGCTTGCGGAGTCGTCATTCACCGGTACTGCTCAGAACTGGTCGTCGTTGCTCAGTGTCTCTGCAGATATGACACTTGAGGTGAATTACTTCAATGAGACTCATGCCATTTGGGAGCCACTTCTTGAGAGAGTGGACAATGGGAGACGAAGGTGGAACCTTAAATTGGATGTAAGCAGAATTGCTTCTCTTTTTTCACTTTTTCGTACAAACGTAAATCCACATTCCCACCCTGTCAGATAGCTTGCAGGTTGTTCTGTTGGTAATTATTTGTTTGTGTTTCTGTGTGTAGATGAAGAATAACCCTGTTCGGGATAAAAGTCCAGTTCCTGGGGATGATTTCATTATGTTGCCAGACCCTCGCACAGCCATCACCATATGCTCCAAAGACACCATGAACATCACAGTGTCCAAGTGCTGCCTCAGTGTCTTCAACAACCTGGCTAAGGTAAACCATTCAGTCCAAAGAACAGCATTGACACACAAAAACCATGCATTTTCTGAACATGCAATATCATTGTGTCATTATTCACTTTTCCCATACATACAAAATGCAGGATTTTTTTAAAACTTAAACCTACATTTTGAAATTGAATAAGTATTGCTATTTGTTGTGTTCTTTTTAATGGTGTGATATTCACAGGGTGTTAAATGTAAACTACTGTTCAAAAGTTGGGGTCATTAGGAATATTTTTTTTTTTAAATATTTTAATTTGCAAGGGTTTAACCGTAAAGTGAACAAAGTGCCAGTAAACTAATTTAAGATGTTTTAAAAAAAATTATATTTCAAACAATTCTTTCCTTTGTAACTGTTCACCCAATAGTCCTGAAAAAACAAATGTATCTCCGTTTTGCACCAAAATAGTTCAGCATCATGAGTTTTCAACATTATAATAAAATGTTTCTGAGCACCAAATCTGCTCATAGATGATTTCTGAGGATCATTGACCCTGAAGACTGTATTAATGCTGCCTGAAAATTCACTTTGTGTTACACTTTATTTTAAGGTCCAATTCTATTAACTAGTTGCTTATGGGCGTGCACATTATTAGCATATTGCCTCTTTATTAGTACTTATAAAGCACATATAAGGCTTTTTTCTGCACTGACCATATTTTAGATCTCTATCCTTACCCCATCCCTAAACTTAACAACCCTCCTTTACCACAGGATTACTAGCTATTAATAAGCAGCAATTTAGGAGTTTACAGAGGCAAACGTTGTAGTTAATATTTAGTTAATAGTGAGAATTGGTCCCTTAACTAAAGTATGACCGCTTTGCCATCACAGTACTAAATTACATTTTCAAACAGAAAACAGTTATTTTACTTTTTAATAATGTTTCACAATGTTTACTGTATTTTTGATCAAATAAATGCGCTTTCTGAGTATAAGAGCTTCCTTTCCAAAATTTAAAACAACATCTTACCACCCCAAACCTTTGAAGGTACTGCATGTTCATACGTAATAAAGATAACATTTTCTCTCTTGTCAGGGCTTTCTCAGAGAGCACAGCTCCACGTTGGAACCAGTCTCTGAAGGAGAAATCGCCGTAACACCATCCGCAATGCATTGGGCTTCCACTCATTGTTCAGGCACAGTGCACACCTGCGTTTGACTGGGCATCCGCCCGGTTAAACTGCACGATTGGCCATGGATACAAGTGTGGATTTACACATCATCCTTTGCGCGTTCATCACACTGTCTGCCCTGCAAAGGCAGGAAGTGCTTATTCAATCTCAGCAAGGTCAGTAACTAAGGCAAATACACCTCGTAAACGTGTACCTCAAAATCTAGTGTGTTGCCTACCTAGACGGCATTTTTGGGCATAATATGCTCTTAGAAAGTTCAAGCATGTCTGTGTTCTCCAAAAATGCTCTCTTGATAGGTCACTATGTAAGTTTTGAACAGCCTAAATGCCCATACAAAAATAAAGGAAGTCATATCTGGTTATTCTATTTGTTCAATTACCTGAATATTTCTTTTAATATATAGTCTATAATTTTTAGGTCATGAATTACAGGTAAATGCAGTATGCTAATCCTGATCATAAATGTCCCTCAGTTCCCTCAGGTTACAGTGAGATTTCAAATATCCCTTTGGGTAAGCCTGGCCGTAGACTGTATAATATCAGAGGACCCATGCAACAGGATGCTGTGTCTGTACTGCTTCAGATCGATGCCAGTGAGGGCAACAAGGTCATCACAGTACGGTCCCCCCTACAGGTTCGTCTGCTCACTTTACCTGCAGAGTGCATACATCTGTTCACCTGTCTGGATAAAGAAATCTTTAGTGAAAACGACCTTGTTAAAATCATGGTAATGTTGATTTCTTTTTTTATGTGTTATCAGATAAAGAACCATTTCTATGTGCCTTTTGCCATTCTGAAGTATTCTTCTGAACTTGGAGGGATGGTGAACGTAGGGGTTGCTGAGCCTGAGAAGGAGTGTCATGTTCCCCTAGAAGCTTACAGGTATAGATGGAGAAGAAGTGTAATTACATATTTTGTTCCAGTGAATTTTTGCACCCACATGAGTCAAATATCATGAGGAGCAACTGTAAAGTTCTGTGAGTCCTGCTGTAGCTGAAAACTTAATATTATGAATATATTATATGTATTTTCTTGTCTTTCTTATTTGCAGGCAGTGTCTTTGACACCCCTGCACTATACTGTAAAATAAATTACCTGTAATTTTTTGTGCTTTATGTTGTAACTTTCTGTGCTCTGTGTATTACTTGTAGGAGTCAGTTGTTCTTGCTGCCTGTTGGTCCTTTAGAAGATTTGTATCGTGCGTCCACCACATGCGTCACATGGAAGGAGCAGGTTCACGTGAGCTCAGAGGTTCACGCAGTGCTGCAGTGCCCCGCCATAGACAGCAGCTTCCTGCCACTGGTGGTGAATACACTGGCCATGCCTGATGACCTCAGCCATATTGCCAGCCACGGGGAAGGGGACTGGGACCCTGCTTATGTTATCCACCTGCACCCAGCTGTCACTCTCAAAAACCTGCTGCCTTACTCAATACGCTACTTGCTGGAGGTGCAGAATATTGCAGTTTCAGTACACAAATGCTAGAACACATTCGGCATCACTTTGTCTCAATTTGGGGTTTTGTCATGATTTATTTATTTTATTTTCACAATAAATTAAAAAAATTTTTTTTTTTTTTAATATAAATTAAAATTTAATTTTTTATTCATGTAATGTCAAAGTTGAATTTCCAGCACCCATTACTTTAGTATTCAGTGTCACGTGATCCTTCATAAATCATTCTAATTATGCTCCGTTGGTCGCAACCAACATGTTTTTAATACATTTTTTCAGAATTCTTTTATGAATAGAAATTTCAAAAGAACAGCATTTTGTAACATAAATGTCTTTACTGTCCCTTTCAAACTATTTAATGCACCCTTGCTGAATAAAAGTATAAATTTCTTTTGGGGGAAAAAAATTCTTACTGACCCCAAACATTTGTGCATGACATTCATATTGATTATAAAATCAGTATTAATATCAGTTTAATATTAGCCGTCATTTATTAAAACCAAATCATGTCTCTCACAGGGTTCTGCTGACTTCTGTGAGCTTCAGGAGGGCAGTGCGGCAGATGTGCTGAACTCAAATGTTGGCGGTGAAATAATTGAGCTTGTTTTGATCAAGTACCAAGGTCGCAACTGGACTGGACGTATGAGAATTAGCAGAGAAATGCCCGAGTTCTTGTCCATCTGTTTCACCTGCGACACACCAGAAGGACTGACCGTGGACCTGTGTGTGCATGTGTCTCGAGTGTGCGGCAAAATGGTCCTCTCTGTTTACAGTCCATACTGGATCATCAATAAGACGTCCCGCGTGCTGCAGTATCGTGCAGAGGATACGTGTGTGAAACACCCATCCAACTACAGGGATGTCATTCTGTTCTCCTTCAAAAAGAAGAATTTCTTCAGCAAGAATAAGGTTGGATTGGGCTCTTTGGCAGTGTTTGATGGATATACCTGTACAGCCATATTAGACAAATATCTAAAATAATCAAATCATGAATGCTGACATGAACCTTAATGTGTTTGGTCTCTAATGGTCATAAAACCATGTTTTACCCGTAGTTTTTTTTATAGTAATTCATAAATTAGCATTCTGCTCTTCTTTTCAGTTGCAGCTCTGTGTGTCCACCAGCTCATGGTCCGATGGCTTCTCGCTGGACACCGTTGGCAGCTATGGATGTGTCCGTTGTCCAGACAAAAACGGGGACTACTTAGTAAATGCTTTAAACATTTAATGAAATAAGAGTAACTTTAAGTAAACAGTAGATGCCAGCAAATGTAATCCAACTGTAAATGAAAATGAACTTGTTGGAAATCTCTTTGATGTCCAGGTTGGGGTCAGCATCCAGATGAGCAGCTTTAATCTGACACGGATTGTTACCATGAGTCCTTTCTACACGCTAGTCAATAAGTCCTTGTTTGAGCTGGAGGTTGGAGAGGTGCAAAACAACAATGGTTTTGGATGCAAGTGGCACTACATCTCCTCCACTGAGGTCGGTGCGGAATTCATCTTTATCTAAGGCAGAAGTATTCCCACAGTATTTATGTTGAGTGTATGATTGTGTGTGTTACAGTGCTTGCCTTTTTGGCCTGAGGCCAGCACAGGGAAGCTGTGTGTGCGAGTTGTGGGATCTGAATCGAGCTCCAAATCATTCTTCTTTAACAAGCAGGACAACGGAACTCTGCTGCGCATGGAACAGGTGAACATGATCTGCCTGTAAACATGATGCTAAATAAACCTTATTGATCACTTAATTCTAATCTTGGTTTCCATCAGTATGGTGGCGTGATAGTGGATGTGAACATCTCAGACCACTCCACTGTCATCAGCTTCACCGATTACTATGATGGAGCTGCACCTGCTTTGGTTGTCAATCACACACCTGCAGCCACTGTCAACTTCAGACAGAGGTTAGCACCGCTTCAATATTTCACTTCGTATAACAGATGAATGAAAAGTCTGAATATGTATGACTGAGTAGAAAGTCCATGAAAAACAAACTAGGGTTGGCACGATACCCAGTATGACGGCAGCAGCCAAGCGCGCTCGCTAATGTTCTTCAAACAGCGCCCACCAGTGAAATCAGCAACAACCGGGAAGAAGCTTCATGCCTGTAGAAGCGCCGCGCTGGGACTCGCCAAAAGAGGCCGCACTACAGCCCAAAATGCCAACTGTTTTTTTCAGTTGACACTAGGAAATGTAGTAAATATATCCTCAACAACACATGAATAAACTTGAATGCTTTATAGTAGCGATGTATTTGCTTTTAATAAATATAAAAAATTCAAAACAAATAAAAATGAAAACCAAAACATGCTTTACACCTAAAACATTTGGATAAAGATATTTAAATTCTATTCTAAATTACGAGGCAGTTACTGGTCGTCATTCATTCATATATGACTTATATTATACTCCGCGACAAGGATTAAACTGATGAATTCACATTTGGTCTCTGCTGATTCATAAATTAAATGGGCTTCATGCTAGAAGACTCTCATCTCCTCGCTAGGTTTTAATGATTTCTCTGCGGCGCCAACGCCAAGTCTGTTAGAGGTCCACGTGATTCATTCTCATCATTGCCATGAGTTAATGCCATCTGCTGCTGCTTTCGGTTGCATAAACTAAATAATAAAGATGTTTTTGAAGTTATTTTAATAGTCACTGCATATAGCCTAGTTGCACTTTGAATTGTAAATCATACATTGTTATTCCATTCCATTACACGTTGTTTTTTGCTTTTTTTACTATGGTGTTTTGGGGGAAATTAAGTCTGTTAGGGGAATAAGGGAATCTACTATTGTTTTGTTTAGGACACTATACCACTACATAAAGAAAGAGCATAGTCTTTATTGTACCAACAGTTTCTCATTGATCTGCCCATGGTAATGAGTCAATTCAGTCGCTAATCATACATTTTGTGGACAGTGATCTATTATATCTGATCTGTGATCTATTATCTATATGTGTTCCAGGAAGCACTTAGGTCCGCTAAAAGAAACATTTTCACCCTCCTAAAATCCTAGACTTAAGGCCTACCCTACCTCAACAGAAATAATTATTCCTGGAAGAAAAAACAAAATGGCAAAACACGAACAGATCGAGATAGTATTTTATTTAACAGTGATACATAGATTAACAAGGTTGCTCATGTCAATCATACCGAACGAGTGTTCTTGCTACCCCCCCAAAAAAAGAATCCACAAACTTCATCACTACATTCATTGTACGATCCACTTTAATGAAACTGGATTTTTTTGTTTGTTTTTGCATTATTTATTTTTCTCACTGTGACAACTTTGGGCAATGTTTTTTTATATGATTCAGCAGGGCGCTTGACTGACAGAAGGCTCTCCCACATGAAGGGCAAATGTATGGCTTCTCTCCTGTATGAATTCTCTCGTGTTTTTTCATAGATCCTGACTGCGAGAAACTCTTTCCGCAGTGTGAACACTTGTAAGGTTTCTCTCCAGTGTGAAGTTTTTTGGTGGTCTTTCAAGTGGCTGGCTAAATTAAAGGAACTCCCACACTCAGAGCACACATGTGCTCGCACATTGGCATGTAATTTCTGGTGCTCTTTAAAATGGTCCATGCGTGAATAACTCTGTCCACAAATGGAGCACAAGTATGGCTTATCATTTGTATGGATTCTCAGGTGTCTCTTCAGGTGTGCTGCAAACATAAATGTTTTGCCGCACTGATCACAGTCAAACACTCTTTCTCCAGAGTGAGAGAGCCGGTGATCTCTGAGATTTCTTGGATCTGAGAAACTCTTGCCACACAGATGACATTCGAAAGGCTTCTCTCCAGAGTGAATCCTAAAGTGAATCCTAAGGTTTCCTTTTTGTGTAAAGCTCTTTCCACACTGAGGACAGGGGAACATTTTTTGGGCTCGTGTTTTGTTGTTTTCAGGCTGTGAGCAACTGGAAGACTTTTGTTCTGTTATCAAAAAATGAGCACATCATTTGTCAATTGTCTAAAAATGAATTCAAATATGAAATTAAATAAAGTGGAAGGCTTTTATGAAATCTCTGCCATTCTCAAGTTCCATACATTGTGTATTTATTATGGTACATCTTTGCTTTTATTATGATCACTTAAGCTTTGCTAACTTGATGTAAGAAGTTTAGAGAATATCAAGAATGGACACCAACCTGGCTCTTCAGTATCTTTATTTTTCCTTCTTCGTGGATCTGGATCACTCCTGCACCCACTTTCCATTCTTGTAATACGCACTGTTGTCTCTGTTGGTTTGTTCTAATGTAGAATGGTCGTATTGATCATCATGGCTTTTAGTAGTGAATTGCTGTGGGAGTGGCTTGAATCGCGATCGCAAGGTGTGAATTGGAGATATTCGAAACGTTGAGTAAATTGCTCTTCAGACCATTTTTACATAAAATATCACAATCAGTTCAGTGCATTCATTTAAATAAGAATGGATGTTTACATGGCTGTAGGAATGATCAACAATCAATTGTGTGTGTGTTGGGGCAGGGACCATTTTGACCCAAACCAGCAGTTTAAGTTTACTTTTAAATAATCGATTAGTTTTAAATGACTGAGCAGTAAATAACATTTGTGTTTAAATTATATTCAATTTATTTATATATAATTTCTCTTCTCTCTATATTATATTTGCAATTATATTTAAATAACTACAACAATTACATTAGTATTTTAATTTAAAACGATTTTTTTATTTAACTTTTTAAAAGAGCAACAAAATAAAAAACAAATAGATGGTTATTGCATTCTTAACACACCATACTCAATAAATAATAATAAAAGCTAGCTAGCAGTCCCCAGCCGTGCTTTCTCAATAATAATTAAAGCCTCTAAAATACACTGTTCACTCAAAAAAAAAAAAAAGCTATTATCATTTACTTACGTCGTTACAAACCTGTATGGTTGACTTTCTTCTGTGGAACACAAAAGCAGATATTTTCAAAAATGTTTCTGTCCTACAATGAGATCCAATTATGATGATCCCATTGACTTGAGATGAAAACATCTTCAAAATATTTTGCTTTCTGCAGGTTTGGAGCAACATGTGACATCCATTCTAGTAGCAATAAACTACCCTTCTAAGCTCCCTTTATATGAGATAACAAAAATGAAAGTAGAAGCAAATGAATACACACAAAACAACATTGTTTATTTTCACAGAACCACAGTAAAACTCCATATGAGAATGTTGGAGAGTCCCTGCTTTACCATACTGATCCCAGCAATGACCACTCAACCACCTGATCTTCTTGAAAGCATGAACAAGGAACAGCATCGCTTTAGCGAGTTGCTAATCCCAGTTCATTGTTTAGGAATTGTCATATGATTGGGTCAATTGCGAAAGTTAACAGCTATTAACACAGTGATCTGGACCATTTTCACCTTCATTTTTCAGGCAAGTACCCGAATCAGTGTGTGCCTGTGCTATAATCTTATTTTCAAACACAACGAAAATATGGGAAGAGCCATGAATGTTTCTTTGTTAAACAACAGTAATGAGTTCAAACTTTATGGAGCACCATGTAGGAGACAGTCTGTCATTAATTTCCACAGTGGCCACCTCTACACAATGCTCATCAGTGTCCAGTCCTGCTCATCACTCTCCCTGAGAACATACGACAGTGATCTAACAGCACCCGCTGCCTGACTGCTGCACCGGGGTGCTTTCAATTTTAAGATCAGGTTTCTCTGAACCCCCCGAAGTCCCTGGTCTCATGCGCTTCTTTATCTCCTCTGCCATGGTCATGAAGGCCTGCTCCACGTTCGTGGCATTTTTGGCACTCGTCTCAAGGAAAGGGATGCCAAGAGAGTCAGCGAACTCCTGAAAAAATGTGTGGGAGAGAGAAGACCAATCTTTGTGTTTTCAGTTAATGTATAACTATAAAGTGTTTGGTGTAGAAATGACATAGCTTACCTCACCAATGGATCATCTGCAGTGAATGGGTGCCGTAAAAAAATGAGTTTGATAAAAACATCACAATAATCCACAAGTTATCCAACAAGACAACATTTTCACTGAGGAAGCTTATTATGTTATGGACTAGTATTTTGCCAGAAGCAACAATTTAAAAGTTAAAACATCTTGATGGGAGTTTCACTTCAAAATAAATGAATGGATGGACTGGAGTCCTTGTGGATTATTTGTGGCTGTTTGGACTCTCATTCTTACGGCACCCATTCACTGCAGAGGATCCACTGGTCAGCAAGTGATATAATGTTAAACTTCTCCAAATCTGTTCCAGTGTAGAAACAAATTCATCTACATCTTGGATGGCCTGAGCGGGAGTTCATTTTCAGCAAATTTGCATTTTTGATTGAACTATTCCTTTAAACTAGTTTAAAAGGGAAGTCATAGTTCCCTACCACCAACCTTATCTTGTGTAGTCCACAACTTTTTTTGGAGTGAGGTCACACTTGTTTCCTACAAGTAGTTTGTTGACATTCTCACTTGCATAGCGATCGATTTCTTTCAGCCACTGTTTCACGTTGTTGTAGGATTCCTGAAAAGAAATCAGCATTCAACTTTTAAGAATGTGCGCCGTTTCGATTACATATGAGAAGTAAACCTTCATTTTAAACAGTAGCCATAAATGTTTCAAGTACAGATGTGAATTTTGTTAGAAATGAGTCTCACAAACCTGATCCGTAACATCGTACACAACAATGATCCCATGAGCTCCTCTGTAGTAGCTGGACGTAATCGTGCGGAATCTCTCCTGTCCAGCAGTGTCCCACTGTAAACATGGACATGACTCATTTAACTGAAGTATCCCATTAAATGACACACTTAAGTTGAATTCTAAAGTCTACAAACTCACTATCTGCAGTTTAATAGTTTTTCCATCCAACTCAATAGTTCGGATCTTGAAATCCACTCCGATTGTGCTGATGAAACTCTCTGTGTAGGTGTCGTCCTGGAAAAGAAAAATCAATCGTATTTCAACCACACACGGTCAGAGATCATTCATATCCAAAAGATGCTGTTGCAAAAAAAAAAAAAAAACACTTACTGTGCAAAACGCAATAGAATGCAAGATTTTCCGACTCCAGAATCTCCAATCAGAAGAAGCTTGAATAAGTAGTCACTGTGGAAATACGCAAAAACAAATAGTTTTAAAACAGTTCTGAGATCTTCATTTTATATATCAAATATATTCTCTAACTCATATAATACTAATATTAAATTTATTATTGATAATAATAATAATAATAAAAAAGTTAAATATATAATATACAAATATATCTATCATACATACGTTTTTTTTTTTTTTTTACAGAGGCACTATTTGTGCCGTCTGCAACCACGACAACTGCTTTAAGTAACAACCGTAACACAATACTATTTCTATTTAATTATTATATAACTTGATCAACAACTGCATAGGGATTTTGGTTGACCTGCCAACGAAAGGTTGAAGGAAATGATGAGGCGGTCATAAATGTTTATAGTTCTCACGACTTACTATTCAGGGTTCATGATGTGACAGCAAAGGGATTGTTGTTGTTTGTCCAGCTGGTAGAAGCGCTCTGGGTCGCCTACTGTTCACCGGCTGAGCGCAAACTCTGAGCCAGTATTTAGCCTGGAATAGTAGCAATAAAAAGAGGATCTCTGAGTTTTGATAAGCCTCTGTGGACCGTTTCCAGACCTCCTTATAAAATTAACCCAATCTGACTTTACGCCTCTTCTCTCCTCTCTGGTTTTACAAGCCGCGCAGGTGCGGCAGTGACGGATGATGATGATGATGATGATGCGCCACTATTCTCACCCGCTTTCGCCGCCTAGTGGTGGGATCCATGCATATGTAATTTTGTGCATAAATATGTTGATTTTGTAGATGAGCTGATATATACATGGATCAAACGTGTATCTGTGTGGTGTTGGACCCTCGGGGCCTCCAGCCTGATGTAAAATGTAAAATAAATAATATATATGCAAATTTTTTAATTTGTAATTTACATTATAAGCTATATGTGTGTGTGTGTGTGCGCGTGTTTATCCCCCTCCCATGTTTTAGGCAGAAAAACCATAGATTAAAATTCAAACAGCATCAAACTTTATTGAATAAAACACCCTAAATATTAAAATAGGAATGAATTACACATTTAATTATCGAAAAGAGTACAGACAGACAAAATACTTTTTGTATATCTATAAAACAGCCCATAAATATTTTTCATTTTGAGTTAGTTTTCAAGGTTTAAAACACAAAGATACAGAATGGTATCTTTCAAAAGGTATTAAACCTCTAAAGGCACTGCAATGCAAAATAACTTTATCAATACATTCATTTGGAGACATATATTGTCTGATAAAACATCAGAGAATATCATTTGCAGCTAATACAAGACAACAGCCCAACAGAGACATGTTGGCATACCAGCAAACAACACACTTAAATAAATAATGTAAAAACAGCAAACTTTGGCGCAAGTCTCTTTGTCTGTTCGATACATCTTAAAGACAGTCAAATCATCTTAATCTTAAACATTTCATTTCCAAAACAACAACAACAACAACAACAACAAAGGAGAGAAAACCCTGCTCACTGCTGCAGCTTGAAAGAAATCTATTATTTATTGTGCAATGTTTTATTTTCTTCAGGAAAAAATAAATCCTGACTAAGGTTGTGTGACAGAAGTCTCAATAAATATTGGATTTCTTGCAACCTACAAATGTGTGCAGAATTTCCCCCCTTTCTTCTTCTTATTTCTTGTATTCAGTTCAACTGTCTGCAACCATGCAGGTGTGTGAAGGCTGTTTGTTTATTGTCCAATAAAACAATAAAGACCTTCTTTCAGATTTTAAGATTTAAAGTAATATTGCTTAAAATATAAAACTCAACCAGTGCAACCTTGGAAAACCTTCAAAACGTTGTGCAAACTTTTAGGGAATAACTTGTCTGATCTACACTGGACATGTTTTATATCCCACTGAGATCTTTAAGATGTTTTGAGGAAGGGCTTCACATTAAGCCAAATGTCTCTGAAAGTCAAAAGAAGGCACACTAATGTCCTGGTGTAGTCCAAGTCATTTAAATCGCCACAGTTTTCATAAGAATTCAAGTTTCTTCACTGAAGAACACACTTTTCCTTATTGCTGTATTTTCTACGTCTTGCCTCCAGACCTCTTTCCAATCTCTCATCCTCCTCCAAAGCCCTGCACATTCAAAATACATTCAGTGCATGTGTATGTAGAGTCTAATTTCTACAATTCACCATTCCAGTGCAACAAAACACTGTGACTAGACTCACCCTCTCTCTTTTGCATCCATGTCTCTAACTAGCTCGTCCCGCTTGTTGACCAGTGACACCAGTTCCTGTAGCAGTAGCTGTTCTCTGTGCTGCTGGGCCTGAGTTTTCTGCCAGTCTGATGGATGAAATATGGATATTATTGATATGATGGTACAGTGATGAAATACTGACTATTACAGCTGCAGCCACAGAGGAAATATGTCGGTAAAAGTTTAAAGCATTAATAGACTAATATATGAGCCAAGTTGATGTTCTTTCTTCTATTTTGTGGCTGTGTGTTTTTTAATAATGTTTAATAAATATAGTGTAAAATACACAATAAATAATGGCAGAATTCAAAATTAACATTGGTATTAATTGGAACCTTCAACCTTTTTCAGTTTTTTTTTCCAGTTAATTCAATCTGAGGAATTAACATGTCAAATGAAAATATGGAATGTGTAGAATACAGATGCACAATATATCGGTAGCATATAGGCTGATATTAGATAACTGAATAATGGAATATGTTCATTATTTTTACATTTATATTACTTTTGCCACTCAAGTTAAGCTTTAAAAACACTACTTTAATAACTGTTATCTAGCACATCTCAAAATGAATATCTGTTTTTTTTCAGTAACTCTTAGTTTAAAGTTAAATGGCTTACCTTCAATAGCCATCATGGCTCGGAGCTCTCGGGTTAACAGCTCAAATCTTCTTTCTAAATCCTGCTCTTCTTGCCTGCAAGTGTAACATCATGAATATTTATTAATGTGGCTGACAGTGTGCACTGATTGTGTCTTACATATCAGTACATACAGCAGCTCCAGATGGTCCTGTCTCCTGATCAGAGCATTCTTCTTGTTGACCAGAGTGAACCATTCCTGAATCAGCTTCTCTTCTTCATCTTTATCACTTCCTGTGAAGCAGATAATGTGGTATATCATGCTGCATTTCAAGAGTTAACTTGAAATCAACTTCATTCTCTCCTTCCCTCTATATGAGTGTTTTTCTTACCCATCTCCATGACCTTTCGTAGTCTTTTCTCCATGACTGCAGCTCTGCTGTCTATGTGCTTCTGTTCGGTTTCCAGGGCCTGAAGTTCACTCAACACATATTGATTGGTGTCCTGCAGGCACTGGCCAGGAAGTACCACAGGGACACATATATAAAACCAGACGAGAGAAATACAGACAGAGAGAGGAAAAGACAGAGGAAAGGAATGGAGATTGAGAGAAAGAGAGATGGATAGAGCCAGATACAGAGAATAAAAGACCAACATTGATAAAAGACACAAACAGACAATGATGCACAAAGATAATGGAGAGGAAAAGACAGGCTTGATTTAACTAAAAGCTTTATAAAACAAGGAAATTAAACATGGGATGGTAAGAGCTTGTGAGTCAAGGGCTGGATTCTCGAAATTCTTCTTAAGAATGAAGTAGTTTGTAAGAATGTTTCTGAAATTCTTGAAAAATTCTTCTCAGATATTTTCTTACCCTTTTCCCCTCTATTTTCTTTTTTTTCTTAAGAGGAAAATGGCTTTGGTGCTATCTGACTGTATGCCGGGTCTAGGCAAAGATTCATTGATCAGCTTAATGGCTTTACACTGCTTGCAGAGTACTGTGATCATAATATTCATAATAATGTTGTACTGTTTAATATTTAAAATGACCCAATAAATACATTTAAACATCTTATCTTTGGGGATTTAAGACAAGCTTGAGGTTATGCTAACTTTAGAAAGTAATTTACAATGAATTTCCAGAACATTCTTTTCAGGAAATCAATTTAATATGTTTTATCTTTAGAACAATCTAAAGAAAAAAGGTAAGAACCATTTCTATGAAATATTCATAACCTTATTCTTAAGTTAGAAAACAAGGAAAAATAGCAGTTTTATTCTTAAGAATGTTTTGTGAATCTGGCCCCAGAATTAGAGAATTATGACGATTACTGTAAATTCAGAAATATATTTTCTAAATACTTGACATGCAAATTGGCAAATTTTCTTTTAAAACCACAGGCTTTGAAGTTATCAAAAAATTACACTTGATAAAAAATGAAACACTTTAATTGTCTCAAATACTGAGGGCATACTGACCATTGTCTCACTCTCTGCTGATTTAACATCTTGGTTTGCTTCCTGAGGTTCTGCAAACACACATTAAATGGCAAAAAACATTTTTTTTAAATCAGAGCGTAAAATACCAAATCTTT